>JBBDHG010000021.1:4950000-5322500 GCA_037951165.1 Lophius americanus
TATAAAACTAGGCATTCACTGTTGTCCCCAACAACAAGGGTATCAGCTTGAAAAGCCCAAGCAGTTGCAGGGTGTTGAATTGTTTGGTATTTCTGTGTCAACCTATTTATATCATATCATGATTGACTCAGTTCAATAGAAAGACTCAGCATCACTGCGTCCTCCGAAATTATTTCAAACTTGAATAAACATCACTAAAACCTTCACGCAGGGAGGATTTATTTCAGAACGGTTAGAATAAACTGTATTAATTTTGAATAGGTGGACCTAATAAACGTTTTTCTCGACACAGGCGATAGAACGGTTTCACACTCTCCTACGACGATACAGAGCTCCTCAAACTAACTAAATAATATCTGTATTTACTACATTGTCTGAGTTCTAGATACAGCCTCGTAAATTTGTGTTTTTTTCCCCCACAGAGATAAATAACTACTCACCTACCAGGCATGTACTGTACACAGCAACAGCTATAATAGAGGCTTATTATTTGGAGGCAATTTCACACCATTCCAGCCCTAATTGAACAGTCTGTTTGTTGCACTTCCATTTTCCCATCTCCACCCTCCCGGCGAGCCTGTGGGACAGGCCTGAGAAATGACACTCTCTGCGTCTCATTGAGCATCCTCGAGCTCAAAGCTCACAGAGCTGCACTCAGGAGCCACGCATGGCTGCGTTGACTCATTGCTTCTACTCTGTGGGCTTATGAAGGAATGCGGTGGGATAAAGGAGGGGCGGGAGGCGGGAGGCTTTGGCTGGGATTGGCTCTAGGTGTTAGATCTGAAAGCCATTTTGCTACGTGTGCTTTCAACGAGATATGTGCTGATGAATAAAAAAGACCAAACGACATAATTGAGGACATGTGCACCATTCACCCACTCTGTCAAGTTTTTGTGTTTCGCTAAAGGTCAATTTTTCTATTTAATGAAGAAGTTCCCAAATGTTTCAATGCAAAGTCTTAATGTTGTGATGAGGCAGTAATTTGTGACCCCTTGTTCATTAACCCCAATTAATAACTCTCTAATTTGGAGAGAGCTAAATGTGCGTCAGTTTGAGAGGAAAGAAGCAGGAAGTCACAAAAATACTTAATTAGGCTGCCAATTGGCTTCTGCTATTGAAGGCGAGTGCAAAACGAGTGAAGAAGTGGAAAAACGCGGGGCACGGGGAAGCACGAAGGGAAAGAAGGCTGTTGCTGATCTGGATGGTATGACACTTCGGTATAGTGTGAGATGCCGCACCAATTAAAGCCACTGAGGATCTGTCTTTCTCTTTGGGTCTCGCTCTCCCTACGTCTCCGCTTGTTAATTACTGGTTGGAGTTTTGAAAAGCTGCTTGCGAAAACAAAGTGTGTACTTTTTATTTTAAATAAATGTAACAGTTTATTGAAAATATACATGTGGCAGCTGTGGAAAGGAGAATGTACAAATGGTTAAAAACTATCTCACAGCCGGTAATTGGGGGGCATGAAGGTGATGATTCTGATTATAATGATGGCGATGAGAAAGAGCAGGCTGGTGATAATGACAGGGTTGATAATGTCAGCTGTCCTTTTGTTCACAACTGCAACAAGTTGTGGCTCCACTCTCTACCTCACAGCAGAAAGTCATTCCTATCAAAGTTTCTAAAGGCACCCATAGTTTCTGACGTGTCAGGGCTGCAGAATAATTAGTTTCAATCTCAGTCAGGATTTTTTGCTTCCCACAACTATTACGCATGATCAAAGGATTGATCATGTATTCTGTAGGGGGTGAAATTATTGTACACACATGATAATTATCCTACATCTGGCAATGCTGATCCAGAATGCATGCAGAAATGTTACATCAAAATTACTTTTCAGCCTAACCTCTTTTGCAAGCTCAAGGAGTTGGTCTTCTTCCTGCGCTGGCATGAATGATTTGCTGGCAATATTCTCAAATGGATCACGGATCCACTACTTTACACTACTTGGTGTCTCTGGAAGGACAATAAATCTTAGATTCTGTTTGGATCTGGGATAAGGACAGTCCAACATCCAACTGTCCTAAAATGTTTGGAAAATGTCAGATATGACTCCGCCCACTCACCTTCCACAAAGCTCCGGTTTGTCGTTGAAAGAAACTTTAAATGCCAGTATGTTATGCCAGAGAGGTAAGCAAGTTTAGCTATCTCCTCCTCGTCGCTGAAGTGGGCTACCAGTGGTGACTATTTTTCTGGAAGAAAATCTTTGTTACAGCTTTCTAAACTCAAAAAGTTGTCCATGGATGTCTACTGTTTGATAGCCACCTGGCTTCAGTGTATATGAGAAAACATTTGGGCTCTGCATCCATTTAACTGTAATAATGTTAAACTCAATACGTTCTTCAGCTCAGGTGACATTTTTCTGCTAGATAGCATTTAAACTGTCATTCAGGAGTTATCACCTTGACTCCAGAATTGAAACTTGGCCGCAGCCTTGTCTGTGCATATTCCAACACAGAAAATGACCAGTCCAGTTTACCTGCAATGCAGACATTCATAGACCAAAAAGCTCTGTCGTAGTTCTGTCAGTCAGCTGCAACAGCACAAGCAAAATATCCCCACGCACATCGTCTTGGAGAATATGTGTCACATAAAGCAGTATTGTCTTGTTACCAACATTGGTACACTCTTCCTCTTGGACTGCATTTCATGAGATATTCATTCATCAGACTAGAAGACAACTCTCTGATTATCCTCTCAGAAACTATCATAGCTACGTATCATAGCTACGTATCATAGCTACGTATCATAGCTACGTATCATAGCTACGTACCATAGCTACGTACCATAGCTACGTGTCTTACCTACGTATCATAGCTACGTACCATAGCTACGTATCATAGCTACGATGAAACTGAAAGTCTTACGTTAATGAGTTCAATGATTTGCAGGGAAACTCACTGAGAGGAAGAAGGGAGGAAAATATATGTTGTATGTGGTTTGGGGCGTTTGGGTAATATTTCTCTGAGAAATATACATGTTGTTTCTTAATGGCGTGACTGGAGGAAATGGCAGATGGCCCCATCCTGCTGGTATGATATTTTTTTTATTGTGAAACTGTTTATTTATACATTCATTTGTAAAAGAATTCAGAACTCCAGTCTGGCTCAATCTGGCCCACTTTAACCTCTGCATACAATTAGTCAAGTGACCCGCGTGTTAGTATAAATTAATTTTATTCATAGGTTCTTATTTCACAGGTTTATAAAAACCTTCAAAACTAATGGATTGCTATGAGCCTTGAAATCATGAAAAAATATTTTGGTTTGTGAAAAGCTGACAGGTTTTTACATTTAAAAAATTATAACTATGTGACAATACTGAAAATGTACAATTTCAAATTAAAATCTGATTGGCTATCACAAAAGTTTCCTGCCATTGTCATGCGTTCATTAGACATTGTATGACTTCATAGGTGCAAAACAAAGTTGTCCAAAAGATATCTTTTCAGCAGTTCTCCCAACTATATTTTTGCCGGTTGGCAGCAGACCAGCATTAGTCTTTCCCACCATCATCTCATAGTGTGAAGCTAGTGCCAATTATACAGGAGTGCCTATACTTAATGTCAGAATCAACTGATGAAAATAAGTTATATCCTCAGATTTGATGATTAAACAGCCTGGATAGAAACATATCGGCTGACAGGGTTAGGGTTAGGGGATCCTGCATCTCCGAGAGATTATATTCGTTCCAATTACACATAAGCAGGGACTTCACAAAAACTACCATTTATGGAGCAAAAGCTTGCAAGCCAGTTCGAATAGACGACCAAAGCCAGTATACACACACAACAAACCTCAATTTTCCACATACACCGTTAAGGAAACCGCCTCCTAATTGTTGGTCTTCCACTTCCAGTCTCTCCCTCTAGTCGCAAGTTCTTTCTGCTTTACATGTGTATTACTGCCTGTACTTTCAGTGCCACCACCAGCACAGCATCCGCATGTAGGCATGATACCTCATCCTGACCTTTTCATGTTTTTGGGTATGTTAATGTGAAGACATAACTTTTGGGTCAAAGAGGCAACCTTCTCCTGAAAAAAAAATAATTTTCTTTTTTCTCCCGAAGAAGAAATACTTTTGTTTTTTCTCCCGAAGAAGAAATACTTTTCTTTTTTCTCCCGAAGAAGAAATACTTTTCTTTTTTCTCCTGAAAAAGAAATTTCTTTTTCAGGAGAAAAAAGAAAAGTATTTCTTTTTCAGGAGAAAAAAGAAAAGTATTTCTTTTCTTTTTTCATGTTAATGTTCGACATGGCCCAATCCCATGTTATTATTTAATGCTGTATATGAAGGCTTGGGGTTTCCTAGACACCAAAGTCACACCAGGTTCCACAAATTCAATAAACACTTCAGATGTGAGTTGTCGGAATTAACTCATTACAATCTTGTCAACCCAATTTTACCCAAATGTGCTGTTCTTCTTCTTCCAGTCAACCCACCTGGCTTCCTATCGTTTGGGGTTGCGATCGTAACTAATCTCTTAATTTTGTCCATATCGCACCATCTTCTTTGAACATGTGACCCATCATTGTTTTCTATCAGTTTCGACAAACACAGCAGTCCCCCGCGTTGAGGCCGTAACCTCCAGGAAGGACTCCAGTTCATTTCCATTTGTCTTTTAGTCTCCATTTCCTTCAACCCCCTTCCCGCTCCTCCTTCCTTGTCAGTGCGTTGAAGCCCCCTTCCTCTATTTCAGTGGCTGTCTTCTTTATGATGGAGTGCACATCTTGAGAGACTCTGGTACCCATCTTCACTTCCTTTTATCTCCCCCGTTTAGAATGTCATTGTTATTAATGCAGGCCCAGGGTCCACAAAAGGATGAGAGACACACAAACAGAGAGAGAATAAGGAGGAAGACGGGGAAGAAGGACTACAAGGAGACAGAGAGGTGGCACATGGACTTCCTGCAGCAGTAAATACACTGGTAGGAGTAGGAGGTGTGTCACAGTGTGATTTATTTCCCAAGTTCCATTAAGCAGCAAACAAAAGGTCAGGGGACCTTAAAGTGGACCTTGTTGAATTATGGAAAATGCAAACAGTCGTAAGTATTCTTATATGCAATTAACCTTTTGCTTTCAGCCCTTCTCTCCTCCTCCTCTCATTCTGTTTGTAGCCTTGGTCCCTAAACACTTTTTCCCTTCTCTCTCTCTCTCTCTCTCTCTCTCTCTCTCTCTCTCTCTCTCTCTCTCTCTCTCTCTCTCTCTCTCTCTCTCTCTCTCTCTCTCTCTCTCTCTCTCTCTCTCTCCAGCTGGGATTTGATCTGTTAACTGACCTTTGGCAACAGTCAGTGTTTTTTTGGTTTTTTTCTATTTAGGATTATAATAATCTGTAACATTGATTGGCTGTGTGTGCCGTGAAAATGTGAGGATTAAGATGAACAAAAACAGTCAGTGAGAAAACACATGAATCTGATAAACAGTGTCACATGTAATAATTTCAAGACAGTTCATATTTCATGTGCTGCAGCAGCCTGACATTTCCTTTCTTTGGGTTCAATCTTGACACTTAAATGAAGAAATCCGAACTGATGTCACACCCAGGTGTAACTCCCACAGATCCAACACTCTAGGGGTGCAGGCCCTCCCATAAAGAGACTTGGCCCACCTAGAGAGAAGGCAAAAACAAAATCCACTCTATCATGGCTTTAGTTTTCTTTACCTCAAATTGTCACCTGAACCTGCCTTTTTTATTTATTCATTTTTTCTTTTTAATTGTATGAATCGTGTTCAAACCTTTTCCCTTCATGTCATGGCAGTAACCACATTTTTTTCCTTCGGTTCTGAGATGCTAAGAGTGGAATATTGGGCATAACATAAACCATCAGATATGGTTTATGTTATGTTATATTTTAGAGGATTGGCTGATGAGTATTAACTTATTAATAACATTAGTTAAAAGAAGGAATCCTCACTATTACCACCTGCTCAAGCTTTTTCATAGATCAACAGGAGAAGTTGTATGAAAACAGTCACAGAGCAGTAAACATGCAAAAGACACAAAAAAAAATAGCTTTGTTTTTCGTATGAAATTCCTGGCGTAACATACATGGAGAACCAAATGTCTCATCTAAGATAAAAAAAAAAACAAGATTCCAAGGATAGCACATTTCTGAGTGGTATTCTGTTGTAGTACATGAGGCAGATGATTGTGATAAAACAGTCGGGGAGGACAGGGTGCTTTATAGAGAGCAATGATTAAGATATATAAAATGAAGCGGTTTAGGCACAGCTGATATTTTTCAAAGAGGCAGAAGAGAGAATTTAAAGCTGGCAACATGTTAAATCATTTGGTTAATAAATTGCACAGACTATCTTAATTGGATCAGAGAGCGTTAGATCACAGAAATGGCGCTAATAGACTTTTTTTTAATGATTTTTTTTTTCGATACAGACATTCATAGCCTGATATTACTCTAAGACAAGGTGATGAGATTGGGACAATAGATTTTAATAGATATCACATTTGAGTTGCAATTATTGTTTCACATGTATGATTTGTAACCATTATCTTTAATTATACGGCTACGGTTTCTTGCCAAACGAGAACATTAGATCAGGAGACAGAAAATGAAGAAAAGATGAATGACAACATACGACATGTGATAATTTGTCTATGAGAAAGTTTAATGGCCCCCAGACACTTTGGGGGGATCCTAATCAAAGAGTTGGAGTCTGGATAGTGGTGGCTGATGACCCTGCTGAGACCTATGAGTGATGAGGATACCTGAATGAATGCAGCTGATTTCAATTGATCCTCCAGACTGTGAAGCAGGCAACCTATGACAGTAACTCCGGCGTGAGTGTGCAAGAAGATAGTCTTCCTGATTGAACTTTCAATTGATCCCCATTTTAACTCTAGTTTATGTCAGTGGTTCTCAAAATTATTTCAGCGATTTACCCCTTTTGAATGATATTTTCAGGAAAGTAACACCTGATCAGCTCAAAATATCGGTGACTAACATTTAAATGGCAAACTTCGCTTCTGTACCATCCACCAACACACTTATGACTAACAAATATTTTGCAATATTGAAATGAGTGATAGGGGATAGGGGCGTCTGTTTTAGCTTTCTTATTCTCTACTTTCACTGCTAAGTTTCAATATAACAAATACATTCAAAATAGGAATAGTAATAATGATATTAGGTTTATTGGACTTATATTTGCATTATTTATTGATGTATTCATATTATTATATTTTGCTCAGGCGCAACCTGCACAAACATTACCTGGGGTTATTTGCATCACTCGTTTGAAAGATGCAAGAGAACCAATACATATACGCTAATATGCTAACAATATTAGTAGCTTTGGCATCTCCTGCATCCATCTGGGAATTAATCGATGATGTGTTATCTATGTGTATGCCTCTGTTTTAGAAATCATGAAGCTGTGTTAAGTGGGACAGAAAGAATATACTTGGCAACATTTTCTTTTAAAATGAAAGCAAATAGGCAACCAGATTCAACGGTCTCCTGTTATTCATGACACCAGTAATAATAATATACTTGTTTCACTCTGATCTGGCGCCCACTACTCTGGAGATGCAGCGTGTTGAACTCCATATTGCAGAAAGCCTGCAGGTTTACGGGGTTATTGATAGTCTTAAACGCCCTGCTGTGAGGCTCTTCTCTTCAAGCAGATGCTGTAGTAACTGCTAACTGGCCGCTTAGATGAACGTTTTTGCTACACAGCCTCTGAAGCACCAGGCTGATATCATAACACCACCTGCTCTCTCCACATCCAAAATAAGCAGATAGAGTGAGTCTGTCTGTACTACTGTCCCTCAGATCTCTCACTGGCCAAGCACACCTTCCCATAAAACATCTTTTTGTTGGTGGTTGGCCCGTTGTTTACACAACAGCAGCATTTTGGAGCGTCTCAAATGTGAACTGGCAAAATTCACTTTGTGTAAAAATTGTGATGAAACCTTACCACTTCGTGCAAATCGTACTGCTTTGGTATTTCAGCCAAGTCTCATCTTTACTCATGCTGCTTCCTTGAATTTGAAAGTACAACCACTGTTACCATCTTGGCAGTTTGCTCTCATCTGTGGCTTTATTATCTCTTCTCTCAATTTATTTGCATTGTGCATATAGCCTTTTTCATGTAAACTCATGCTCCTTTTTGCACGAAGCAGGCAGGATGCAGCTCTTATCAAGACAAATGGCAAAAGTGAAGAAGTATAGAGTTGAGGGAATAAGAGAGTTTCATATTCAACGGCCATAAAAGCACAAATAATTGACATGGATTTCTCAAAAACCATAAAGTGAGAGGTTAACGAGTTCCAAAAAATGATTTTGTGAAGTTTTAAAATAATTTCCTCCAAAGTGCGACCCATGTGTCTCCCAGTCTAATTGTGCCCCCACAGCAAGATCTGTGTCCCCCCATATTCCCATGTCCTCCGATATCTGAGATCACTGAGAAAGGCTGGTCTCAGCTTGCCTTTAATGAAATACCGGAGTGATTTATTTTAGCTGCGAAAGCAACCAAACATCCCTACGTGTTATGTGATGCTAAAATAAAGCTAGCATAGGAAATGATGATATAACTGTTCGAACAAATCACTGAGCAACCATGGTAATACATTATTTCTTTGATCAGGGGATCAAAAGTTGGAAAAAAACACTTGTAACCTACTTAAGGTGTTTGTCGTCTCATTCAGGTCCATTAAAGCGTGGAACTGGCTCAGAACTAAAATTAAACAATGTATCATTTTTTTCCCTTGGTCCGGACCAAATGAACTGAACACAGGTGTGAATACACCCTTAATTTCAGGATAGGATGCAGCTGGTGAGGCTCCGCTCCAGGTCCTGCACACCTGTTTCCACTCAGTCAGCCCCGCATACAAAGACTCACGAGGAAAGAGAGAGAGAGAGAGAGAGAGAGAGAGAGGACTGGTGGAGGGTGTAACAAAAGTATTACTGACGAGAAAGTGCTAATTGCTGGTTGTAGACCAAATGCACTTCACAAACAATATACCGCGTCGCACGCTTAGCGAAGAACAACACTTTCGCACACACAGTTAACAGCTAAAAAAACAGTTTGCTAAGTAAGATATTGTATACAAACTATACATGATTTTTCACACTGTTGATCAATAGAGATCCATAGAGTCCTACGGGAAACGACACAAAATATCAAAAGTTTTTTGTTTAATAGTGCGATCCTCCTCCTCCACTCACATTTTCCTGTACAGTAGGGGTATGCATATCTCTGCTTATTTATTTCAGTGTGGCAGCAGCAGTGACTTGTCAGCGACAGATGGGAGTGTGTCCGTTGGTGTTTTTGTAAATGCACAAACGCCATGTGTATTTTGCAGTGAAGTGCTAGGTGACCTTTTGGGTGATGCAGAGGTGGCATCACTGTGACAGTGTGACAGAGCTGCCCTCAGCCTTCCTGTAATGGATGAGCACTCTCAAGGTGAACACCTCTCTTCTTTCTCTCTTCCCCCTTCATCCAATTCAGTCCTTTTCTTTCCCACTGAGACTTGCCATGTGCGGCCCATCTCCTTTGGTTGTTTTTGACCCAGTGTGTATAAACCCTGATACCTGGCTGATTTCCTGTTTCTGCTATTATTCACGTTTTGTATTTTTTTTTTTATCCTTTTTTCTGCCGAGCTGCTGTGTTTACCTTGAAAAGCACATCTTACCCCCAAATAAATGATAGCCCTGAAGTCAGATAACTGTGGGAATGATAAAAATATATATATTCATGAGAAAAAAGAAACTCTCACTCACTGGTCATGTGATTGCTTCATTATCAGTTACACAATGCGACTATCTATCCTATTATATACTACAGAGATTATTCTGTCAATTAAATTCCAGGCGTCTTCCAACAGTCTGGCTCATACTGCCCTTTCAGAGAGAGGAATATATGATAATGATGTTGAAAAAGAACACACTAATTCCTCAGAGAGCGAAGGTTGGGGTGGGGGTTTGAGGGGGTGTTAGTATTATGGATCTACGCTCTGGGGACACGCATGGCAGGTCACAGAAACATACTCGTATGATATTGATGGGTGGGCGAGCAGCCCGCCACCCACATAACTCCGAAATGGAACCTGTAGTTTGTCCTTGAGGATGAGAGGACTGTAGAAGAGTGTAGGCCTGTTCTTCAGTAGCAGTCGGTAGTTTGGATGATGACTAACAACTTGCCTTGACATACCGTGTACAAGCAAAGGAACCCTGAAGGAATACATTCACGAGAGATCTGTGTTTCAATACCCCGTCAGGGCTTCCAGTGACGAGGCTGGTTGGCTTTTTTAGCCAACCTTACAATATGAGCAAGGGATTGAGTCATACTGGTGCCTAGATTCAAAAGGTCTAGATAAGATATGAAGGGACAAGGACATTCTGATGACAAATGGGCAACGTGAAAATTTGACTGTGACTAAAATCTGAACTAAAGAGATCAGATTCTTGTGTTTACACAGCACTGTAAAAATCAGCTTTAAGACGAGGGCGTCTTTTCTGGTCGTCCCCCCGACCCAGAGGTCTGCAGTTTGGGCCCAACCCTGGTAGTCTACATGTTACAGGGTCCTTGAGCGAGACTCTAAAATGCACTTTAGAGGCTCCTCAGGGTTTGGTAAACCGCTGTGAAATAATTTGACTACATCGTACCTCTAGATTTTTGGGGGGAATTAAGCCAAAAAAAAGGCTTAATTATATTCTAGATTGAGGAGGGGATTGTAAGAAATCTTTTCGGTCTCATAATGGGAACTTATCTTATGTTTATATGTATTGGGCTTTATATGAATTCAAACTAAATCTAGCAACGTGACACCTTCATGCTGTGCAGAAACAAGGCAATTTTTTTTATTTGCTTCAGAATGTAACCAGCCGTGAAGAAATCAGAAAATGAATTCTTTAATTGATATGTATTTTAGATTCACTGATTTGTCGATGCCAAAGGTGCTCCCTTCATTCATTCACTGTCCTGCTCACTTGAACACAGTTGCACACTAAAGCCAGGAAAGATAGTCCAACCATCAATATTAATCAAAGTCACAGAAAAATGCAGTATTCATCCTGCTTTCCACATCCACTCATTCTTCTCTGGCTCATGCAATCTTGAAAATGCACACCTGGGCCCTTTATTCTACGAAATATAATATATTACTTGGATCACAGATTAATAATAATAATAATAATACATTTAATTTATAATTAAGCCAATTATATCCCCGAAAAGTTTGTCTGCGTCTGCCACCTTCCTAAATCCTTCATGTTAACGCGTAAAAACTCCAAAAACTATACATGGTTCATCTTCAAATTTTATACCGACATAGACCCTTAGTGTGAGGAAGAACGGGATTGATTTTGGGAAAGGTTGGTTGTAAATTTGCGACCCCCAATAGTTCATATTTTTCTCGCTAGGCGGAGATTTCTATATGAAAAACGCTGTTTTTCAGATATGACTTCACATTTAATTTGAGTAGTACAATCAGAGGAATTGCATGTACAATGCCCGGGATAGGGGGGCTTTTCCGAGGTATACCCTTTCTGTAGGGGATGCATTTGTTAATTACAGAACTTTTTTAAGAATCCTTCATTTGTTACTCTTGACTCTCACTGTTAAGTAACGAGGGCTGTACAACTGTTCTGTTCTCCTCATTATGAATATATGAATATATTTTTCTCTCCACGGATCCATCCAAAGATTTTTGACCAGAGACTGAGTGAACATAGTGAACTCACGTCTCCCTGCTTTGGCACAAGAAAACCATTTTATAAGGCAAAGCAAATTTATTTATTTAGCACATTTCAACAACAGAAAAAGACAGAGTGCTTTACATTTACAATCGGGAACATTACGAAAAAAGTGTGAAAGAACATTAAGACATATTCAAAACAGTTATAAAAACATAAAAAAATAAAACATTTTTTTAAATTAAATAAAAGCTGGTATGGAAAAGATCAACTGTTTATGACCTTTCGACCTCATATATAATTTTCTGTTTTCCTAAACAGTACTGTATAGGAAACACAGAAATAAGAAAATATTTTAAATGCAAAGATTTAATAAAAGGCAGCAGCAAATAAGAATGTTTTAAGTTTTGATTGGGAATAACTGAGATTTGGAGCGGCCCTGCAGGTTTCCAGGAGCTTAAAAAAAAAACTGAGCGCTGCATCATAACCTATAAGCACTGCCTTCATTGCCACAGATACAACAAGTCCCTCAAAGATAATTGAGTAACTGTCCATATGCTACTGTAAACAAGTCTGATGAGATTAACATTTACACACTGATATGAAAATATGTTATATGTACATAACGCACTCTGAAGTCATTTAGTTAATTGTCAGATCATTAAATGTTAAAGACACAATTAGAGCGACGCTGGATCAGGCTCAACGCACCACACAAGGCCTCTCCTTGAACTGGGAAACAACAGAGCGATTCAACCAAGATTGCCTTCGTGACAAACACCAATCCTGATTCATCCATCATGCTCGCCAAACTTAGACATTCATCATAAAGTTTGCCGATGAATGCAGCTCGTTCTGCACGGCGGCCCATTTTTTGAAACTCATCTTTCTCTCTCTCCATCCTCCTCTTGCTTTTTTCAAGCTTTTTGTCACTCGTTCTACCTTTTTGCGCTCTGCTCCTCATTGTGTACAGAAAGAAAGAGTTTCTCTCGATGCTTCTCTCCTGCTATGGATGGAAAGATGCTGAGCAGCAGTGTAACAAAGGAGGTAGTGCATTAATTAAATGCAGCAATTTGCTTTCCTCTCGTTTTTGTTGTAGGAAAAGATCTGCTGAGATTGATGAGGCGCTGTCTCATGCACTACAAGCCCACTACATCTATATCTTGAGGCTTATTGTGATGGAACACCCATTGGACGACCAGCTTGTAGTAAGATGTCAACTTTTATATTATAGGTTATGTGGGCCAGTTTATTCTTTTTTGCAACGAGGCCCCTTTTCTCCTCGTACATGTGAAGGTTCATTTATGCTCAACATTAAAGACATCTATGAATGGAGCCTTATGCCCATCCTCTGCTAATTTTGTGGGTGTTTTCAGAGACAAAATGGTGTAATACTGCTGAGAACCACTGGGGGCCTTGTAGGCATAATTTCAAGGAAGAGATTAAAAATGTCTGTGGACATTTAAACTTAATAAGTAAAATAAACTCAGTCCACAGGTTTTAATGCAATTAATGATGTCAAATTGTTGCCTCCGTCTTTGCAGCTTTTTACATACAATTTGCATCACCATCGTCCATCCCCTGCATTGTACAAGCAATCCCTCTGATTGGGCTCCTCAAATTACATGTGATGGTATGTCCTCAGCATTTTTCATAAATGAGCTCCACTAGTCAGTGAAATATGAACAATTAAAATGAAATATTAAATAAACTCAATAGATCTTGAGTGGACGTGTATGCATGAAATCTGAACTCGGGAATCGTACCAACAGTCAGCCGATTATTGTCCAGAAAACAGTGTTTTTGTAAAAAAAAAAGAAAAGAAAAAAGAGCTACCGCTTTTTAAATAGTAAAATATAATCTATAAGAATAAAATATGATATAGACAATGTAGATCTCCTCGAAATGGATTCATATACATCAAATTTGTAATAAATCGGACAAACGGTTGAGTAATTATGGCCCAGAAACTTTTGGAGATTAAGCTCCCTCTTGTGTCAGAAATATACGACCGACCTTTCCCAAAATTGACCCAGTTCTTCCTCACATTAACATCTATTTAGGTATGAATTTAAAATAAAAATTTGATTCCTAAATATCCCCGACTTTTGGGGAGTTAATGAGCTTTTAAGGAAGCAGCTTTGCAAAAAAAAAATGGTGTAGTGCAAGTGGTTCTGAGCAGAATTAAAGCAGAATTGAATAAGAAGAAAATGGACTGGAATTAGGAAAATCAGTTTCAATGTATATCTTTCAAATCAGAGCAGTGTGTATTATTTGCTGTTTTAACTTTGAAACTACTTTAAATCGGGTAAATGTGACAGCACTGCCTCCTGTAAACTTTCAAATTATAGACAAGAATGGGGGCAAACGTTCACCATCAAAGTCTCTGCATGGTCTCCATGCACCTTTGCAGACCTCTGACTTTTAACTTTGCCAGTGGAAAAGAAAAAAGAAAATTACCGCATTAGGAAAAAAATCACCACCAAACAAGAAAAGGAGACCTTTAGGAGGAGACCCTCTCATTACCATGTAGCCCAGTGTGGATTTCACGTTTCAGGGCCATAATGTCTGTTTGATGGTTTATGATTAGCCACATTCACATCAATTACACCAAGTTATTAGCTATTTCTATTTCCCTACATGAATCCTGATGTTTTACAGTTCAAAGACTAATATATTGCACTTTTACACCAAACGGTGATGTCATCTTGGGTTGACACAACCCAGGGGGCCTTTTTCTAGTAGAACTACAAAGCTAATCACCTTTCTTCTGCCGTGAAACACCTGGACCGCTTATATACGAAATATACATTGAATGAAAAATGACCCCACTACTCATCCAAGTTAACTTCCAATCGAATCGAATCAAACCAACCAAACCAAAAAGTGTCTCACCATCAGACTTTCCTCCAATCATCGGCTTCCACCTGTTACTCAGAGGAGTTATTCAGCAGGGAGGCATTATCACCTCCAGGCGGTGAGGAGAGAACAGCACATAAATTACTATATATATACTCTGATAAATTACAATATCAGAGTATATATGTATCTCATTGTTAGCACCAAACCATAATGGAAGTTAAGACGTGTGAAAGATGTGAATGAATAAGTGAAGCGAGAAATCAAAAACTTGAGGGACCAGAGAATCAAATGATGTGACACTTTTCTCCTTTCAGAATTAAATCATTCCAAAATGACATTCCTGTACTGACTCTTTACATGAGCAGTGATCTAATTGGAAATAATTTTTACATGCGCCACCACACACACATGTGTCTGTTTACTCTGACTCACGTTACACCATTAAGACAATAACAAATCTTAAGTTGTTAGTGTTGTGTGCGAAACTCACCAGAAATCTTACGTTAACATCAACATCATCCTTAACGTCTGAAGAAGAATCCCCTCATCGCGTCTTTATTCTGAAAACCCAGATCCGCTGATGGTCAGAGCCTTTCCTAGCAGTCTTCCTCCTATTTAATTATTTCATTCGTTGTTGCATAAAACATGAAGTTGGCAACCATAAATGTTAAGATTAACATCAACCTTTACTCTTAAAGCCGAATCTAAATCGTCACTCATCAGGGATCATTCCCAAACAATGTGTTCATGCAGCGGTTGCTTTCCGAACGTCTTTCCGAAAGTTTATCATTACTCCTCTTACAATTTTTTGTTTTCAATTTATTTTCAATTATATACAAAAAAATGATTAAAATTAGGTAATTAATCAGTTTTCCTTGGGTGGCTAGCTCACAGCAAAACTTAAAAAAAACGGATTACTATCGTGAACATGACTCTCAGATTCTGTCTCTGCATAGATGAGGAGAAAAAGCAGAACAAACAGAACAGCTTTTTCATTACGGTTTTTTGACAGATCACTAAGACTAAATATGTTTGTCACATACGTAAAATTCCTAAACTATTCTATGGAAAGTAAGGAGATAAAATCAAAGTGTTTACAAACATTCCATATGTCACAAACAGTGAGAAAGCGAAGGGCATGCGCTCAACCCGGTTTGCGAGGGACCGCTCAATCTGAGATGAGGCTCAGCTCATAGCTGCCTCACCTCGCGCGTCTCCTCTCTGGATCCATGCAGACGTTACATTTCTAGCACATCTCAGTAGACAAGTATTGAACTTTATTTTATTTTATCATTATTTGTGTTTTAGGCCCGTTTGCCTCCACTGACCACACGTCCATGATGTAGACCCACCTAAAGTGTCTGACTGAACTGTTGCTTCTGCTACAACTGTAGGTGTCATAGTCCAAAAAATAAATTTAACATATCTGGGAAACAATATTTCTGACTATATAGACCAAAGCACACATTTATATTATTTATATTAGTTACAATGAAAGTAATATCAAAGCTTCAGTTGTTCTGTTTCCACGATTCACGTCTGTGTGAAGGCATAATGAAAGAACAAAGTCCAAAGTGGTTAGCTCAGACTTTCCCCTAACACCCACCTCTTTCTATACAGCGTGAGTTCCGGCCCCTCTGTTCTTCGACGTAGCTCCCTTCTGTCACCTCTCTCACCTCTGGCAAATTCTTGGTGCCGCGTTCTCTTTCCACTTCACTCTAATTGATAGGAGCAGACTAGTTACGATGTCACCTGAACACATCCACTAGTCTCAGACATGCTGACAGCCCAGCGTCGACAGCACCACCCCACGCCACACATGGACTAACTAATGGTTATATTGGTGTTGTTGGAGGGTCAGGAGTGGCTGAGGCCCTCAGGGAACATTTGACCCTTCCTGTCACACACTTGGAAACTCGTACGCGTTGTTCACACTTCAGCTGGTAAAGCCGCAGCACCACAATCCATTTACTTCCACAGCAGCTCATTAACGCGTACAGCCAGTAGCATAGGTAATACGGCTTTTTAAATATGCACATAATTAAACATATACACATGGCTCACTAGCAGCGTTTATGTTGATTGGAGACTTGTTTCCCCGGCTCTGACCCAGCTGTCATGATCAATGGGTCTGACCAGGTGATTAGACAAGACAAGCCCATGAAGCCATTGATTAAAGACACCCATTCCATAGGATATAGATTTATGAGCCTCTCTGCTGCACAATAAGTCTAACCAATGGGATTTCTTGTGTAAAGGTTACAAAAGGGTAGAGAATCTTCTCCTAAAGGATTTTCATTTCTAACAGGATAGAAGTGACCTTTTCAAGAAACTTTGTCAGAATAGTGAGGAATGCAGTAATTGCAGAGCACGCATCTTTAAAATTCAGAGTATGGACTCCATTGTTTGACTGGAGGGTTATGGTTAGGGGTCATTGAAATACATACATGCATTTGTCTTTTTCAGTTGGCCTCTGATGACAGAGGGCCCTCTTGCATTTATCAAGATGGATACAGCGAAACTGAACATAATCACGGTTGTTTATGTTTTCCTGAGGACTGAAATAGAAAGAGGTCACAGAAGTACTTCCTCCTTCAGTCTAAAAACGTGCAGTATAGGTGACTGTAAATTACCTGTAGGTATAGATTTATTATGAATAGTTGTTGGTCTTTATGTACTGGCCCTACCTTGCCAGCTTGTCAGATGGTATAAGCTCCGGGCCACACATAACCCTGCACATATTAAAGTGTGTATCTCTATTAAGACAAAGCAAACAATTGGCCAGACTCCAATTATTAGCCAAACCTAACAAGATTTATGACAAGCAATCAAGTAGTTGATGCATAATTTACTAAAAAATTTGCAATATTTATGGAGGTGAAAAGGTCATTTGCCTTTGGATTCGGTTCTTAACGGTTTTATACCCACATTTTCACTTAAATTCTTTGTTTTAAAAAGATAATAATCACAACAATGTAACCTTTATTTGTCACACGCTTTATACACAGTACAACATAGTGACATATTTTCAGATTGGTGTTCAGGGTCTTACTCAACAAGGACTTGGGTCAAGGCCCTGATCGTTCTCTAATCACATTTATCCATCCTTCACGTGTTTAACCCTCCCACCTCAATCCATCGATAACCTTTTGTCCAAACCTGCTGAAAGACAAAATGCCAAACCGACATGTGCGAGTGGAAGCATTACATCTTTATAGTCCTGCAGTTGAAGGGATATTCTTAGAGACAAAAATCATTATAAAGCATAATAACATTTAAATTAATGAAAATGTATCTGTTCAAACAGTCACATCAAAATTCATCTATTGAGAAAAAGATGAATTTTAAGCATTTTCAAACTTCGAGATTAGCATTTCAATTAATCTATAGCTGAATTAAGCAGGAACAATACTCTACAGTTGTTATTATTATTACTGCTAGTCTGAGCAAATCAATCGTCTGCAGAAAACCTTTGTGTTGTGTGTTTATATGATGCCGTGGTTGATGGTTCATTAAGGCCATGGTGTAAGTGCCAGTGTCAGTGCCGTGGGAAGACCGTATGGAGGAGGCCCACGAAAGAAGGAAGAGCACATATGAATGGCTGGTCATCGACTGTCGCAAACAGGACTTAAAGGAAAGGTGTACGCCCATCGAGTTTGGATGTCCATGTTTCCGAGGGAAATCCCTCTACAAAGCCTTGAGTGGACTGGGCATCACCAGGATAGCGAGGAGGACAGCCATCAGAAGAGGAGAGAAGATTAATGGGGGTTAGTCAATGCCACCTGAACACAAGGCAGGTCTGATCAACCACGGCTTTGTGACACCCAAAACACCCAATGACCCCATGTTACATCACTGATGATGTGTTCAGGAGAAACCAAGAGATGTAGTCTAACACATTTTGTGTATATGGATTGAACATAGGAGAACTATCTTGTAAATATAACATTTTACTTTAAGAGTTCATATTTAACTCACTAGGGGAAGGTATTTTAAAAAAAGAACCACTGTTTTTCGGAACATTGTTCTAATTTAGACCAAATTTGGTGCATGTAAATCGACAAGAGAAGTCATTCAAACGGACTTGTATATATTATATTTGACTCAATAGGGTGAGCCATTTTATACTGTTTATGGGAAATAGTTCAAACACGAGGGTAGCTTGTACAACGCAAGGGATTGGGAAATTTTCAGGAATACACCCTTGCAGTCGAGGATGACGGGGGAAGCCTAGTTAAATATTAAACTTTGGATAAGGACGTATGTGGTTGTCTGACTTGTTTGGCTGATGCATCCTGTCCTCCAACCTATGGGAACTTAATCAAACTTCAGTATACCCTGTTGGAACGTTTATACTATGCCTCTCACTGCCCATTGCTTGTACATAAATATGAATTGTAGTATTAGACCATTACTTGTGAGAATGAGCGGGCAAGGTGGAAATAAATAATCATTAAGACTTAATAAAAGAAAAAAAAAGATGCTAAGAAGCTTAGGATTGAACCTTCGCCAGGAAATGGACCCATCCCAATATCACCACTGTCTCACTTGTGCACCCTAGAGGATCTCACTCGTGCAATAAGTCAGATGAGAGGCGAAGCATTAACCTTATAAGTGAGGAGGAGAGGGAAAATTAAGAAAATGGAGAGTGAAAAGGATATTACCATTTCTATAGTTCTAGGGGAAGGGGAGGAGTAGCTTTCATTTATCTTATCTGGAGATACAAATCCCAAACATACTTGTGCGGATAAATAGTGGCCACACGCCCGACCTCATGTGCCGGTGTAGGCATAAAAACAAAGACTTAGCATTCTTTCTTCTTCTGTTCAAACGCTGATCAGCAAAAGTGTATCTCTAGAAACTCGCTGTCAGCCAGAATGGATTGTACTTAATTTCCAATAAGGTGCTTAAGAGCGATCCCTAATCATGCCTTTAATTAGAATCTCTTGGTCATTAAGGAGAGATAATTCAGTGAAAAATAACTCTGCTCTGTGTAGGAGCAGCAGGGCGGCAGACGGAGGGCCGGTCTGCTCCGCACACAGGCCACCTCCTTGGTTATGTCACAAAGGGTCTAACTACGCAGGTTAAAAATATCCACCTGCCTTTTCACCGCATATTCTGACAAAAATAATATTAAAAATAGCGAGAGTAATATTTTCTGGTGTTCTTGTAGAGTAAGGGAATGTCCACTAATAAACCCTCTCCCTCTCTCAAAAGCGAAAACTTGTAACCTTTCCCCAACGAGAAAGACATGAATACAATTAAGATTTTAAAAAATGATAGGCAGAAAGTTTATCCACATAAATACACAATTTCTAGGTAAATCGATTGGGTGTGTTAAATCTGATCTTATTTGTGATATTCTGATTAAATCACTTCAACATAGTGCAGGCAGTTTTTGAGTTTTTAAGTTTCAAAAAAGATCAACTTTTCTCAGCATTTTTTTATAGTTCGATTGTTGACCATCTATATATTTTTATATATATATATAAATTTACAATTTTCAGTACATAGATCTTTTACCATGACTCTCCTTCATATGAATTCTGATTTGCAGATCCAAAAACTTGAAAAGACTTAATTTTACTGCAAATTAATACAGTAATGAAACACAGAAGTAATGTTGTCAGTTTTTTTGATAAAAAGTAAGTCTGTTCCCACATATTCCTCATCCACCACACCTGCAAGTCTTTTTAAACATGGTTGACCTACATATATGTGTGGGAAGAAGTGTACAAAAGTGTGTGTATGTATGTGTTTGTGGGTTTGTGTGTGTGTGTGGGATCATTGTTGGGTGTGGTTATAGGTGCAACTTCCATTTTCTGAAGGCACCCAGCCACGTCACACCCAACAGTGATGAAGTCAGGGATGCAACACCTTCATCATGCACTGATTCTAAACCTGGTATTACTTTTAGAAAGCGACCCTCATTAGTCAGTTCATCAAAATATACACAAGAGTTTAGATGCACGGTATCAGTCAAAGATTTGGACACAGCGTATAATTATCTCATTCACCCGTTCAACCCAATGCTCCACAAGTGGTCAACAGAGAAGTAAAACTTTGTGGGTAGAAGGTTGGGGTTGGACAAAAAAGTAAAACAAAACTAACTTAGTTAAGACAAGTTGGAATAAGACTAAAGGGTTTTGTGGGGTTTTTTTGTCTCTCACTCCGACTGCAGCTTTTCACGGAGTGGGACTCCTACTGTAAACCACCACTGTGGAACCAAAGTCACATCAACACAACAGCATCTCATTGAGTGCATTAGGTTTTAGCAACCGCCAGCTGAGGATCATTATGGGAAACTAATCTCAACTGCAGTTTCCCATGATGTTGTGAAGCAGTAAAACATTTTTCCTGCATGTTATGAAATATGTCTTTCTTTCTTTCCGCGTCTGGTCCTTGACGGTCTGGAAGGGTGTTAGGAACGATTCGGTGAATGCTTCAGTGCAGGCTTTCTGTTAAATTGCTGTTATGTATAATCTTTATCACTTGTGTGTCACTTATTTTCTTTATTATGTTGTAAGTCTTGTTTGTGTGCTTCTGTATGTGTGTGTAAGTATAGTGGAGTTTCATTAATAATCTCTTTTCATTACAGTAATCAGGTCTGGGATCGGCAGAGGTGGCAGGATGACTTAGAACTCAGGGCCTCGCCTCATTAACTCCCCGTGTCCAACGAGTGACGTGTCACGACAAATTGGAATTGCCGCAGCGCCGAGACTCTGACCCTTCCACTGACTCTTGTGTTAGTGAATCCAGTGAAAGTTAAGATTATGTCCCTTCTAATCTCCTTCCTCGCGATCATACCTGAGAGCAGCAGCTCCTATCAGCGCAATTCCTTCTCCTGACGGGGCATTTTATTCATTTTTCATCCCAGTATTCATGCATACAGTATAGTGATTTGATAATTCCCTCCTTTCTGACATATTTTTTTGTTATTATGCTTGTTTTTAAAAGCTTTAACTCGCCCATTTGCTTTTATCTCTAATCCCATTCCTTTGTTAACCTTCAGTTCACCATTGTCTCCGCTCCCCTGTTCGTTCTCTTTATTTCATCCTCTTGTATATTTAGCACTAAATATATTCCTTTCTGTGAATGGCTTCCTGCTCCCAAATCAATCTGTGGCAGTTACTTTGAACAAAAGGATGAAGGCAAATGCTGCGTATAAATAAAAATAAACTCTTAGTAAATACGCCAAATGCCAACGTCTGAGTGGAGATCTGGCCTCCAGTGGAGTGTTTTTTTGACCTAATTAAACATCAGTTACTCACTCTTGTGCATTTGAAGTGAGACACATGTCTGAAACCACATTTGCTGCAAATTCAAAAAGCTGTGGAAAGGAAGGATGCAGTGATCGTGTCTAGGAGTGATCACGAGATCAATGTGTATGAAATATTTGTGCTGCAGTGTGTGTTAGGGTTTCACAGTGTGTGCCCAAATCCACACATTTTTAGATTTCTAGATAGCATGCCTGAGGCTTAAATGCTAACCGCCTGTCATCCCCATGCCTGCTGAATCCCCACTTTTAATCAGTCGCCTCCATGTACAGTCACACAAGTTAATTAGCTGCCCACCAATGCTATTATTATAATGCCCCCAATGCCCCCCCACCAGACTCCGAGCACACCCTTATGTGGAAACGTTGGTGATACAAGAAACTTTGCATTCATTGATTATTTGACATTTTGGATCATGATGACAAATGAAAAAGACTGATATTATATGAAGTGGCCAATATGAACATGAACATGCAACTATAATAAGAGATGAGAAGAATTTTTGTGCAACTTCTGAGCTGAGCCATTATCGGCTGCATCCCTGGAAGCGTCTGAAGTATGCAGAGCGGGGGGCCTCTTAACGATGACTGTTCAATGTTAAGCTTGTGGCTCTGAACTCCCTTGATGGAGTTAAATAACCTCCATATTTCCCTGTGTGGCTGACACTAATGGGAACCATGCTGTGTAGCACACAACTCACCATCCTGCCTGTCTGCACTCAATGATGCTCAACCTACTGATTGGGTTGGTGACTGAGGTCATCTCTTTCTGCACTGACCACAAGTCGTGCAGTAAAACTTTAATAACCCGCTGGGCTAATGCAATTTGTTCACAGCCACCTTGGAACTTATACACAAGCAATGAGTGCTGCACAGAGGGAAAGAATGCATTCTGGTCTGCACGTGAGAAAAAGTGTGGTCTTCACTGAAGGGGGAGGAGGGGGGAGAGGAGAAATATTATGATGCCGCCTTGGTGTTATCAAGTCATCGTTGTGAGGTTAAGGTGAGAGAGAAAGAATGATCTCTGAGGATTTTTTTTCATTATCAACGAGCTATATCTGACGCTCACACCATAGTTTGAAGTGTTCACACCACCAGAGATAAGCATTTTGTTTCTTGGCTTGGAACTCAATCACAGAGGGGGCAAAATTCATCGAGGGTTTAAAAGCACTCAAATTTTGATAATCTGAGGTATTATGACAATTTACTCTTCTTTTATTTACTCAACCAAGATAATTGTCGAATTACAGACAAAATTAATCATTTTTATGCCCCCTTCTTTATCAGCAGAGAATTATTATTATTCCACAGCATCATTTTCAATGAAAAGTTTTTATTCACAGCCATCAACAACAGCCTGAAAACTATATCTTTTCAACTTATATCTACGATCAAATTTTTTCTAATTAACGGTGATGGTAAATGGCTGCGCAGAATAAAAAGCTTAAATTAAACACCTATATCTGACAAGAGAGAAGAAGGGTTTGACATGTCTGCTCTTGAGGAATTCTGCTTCATACTGGAAGCACCGAATTATTAGGATGGCTTTTCCTTCTGTCCTCAACAAATTGATATGACTTTGATCCGATCATATTTAAGAGGTCCATATATGGGACATATATACGTAGACAGAATGATCTTTGACCAAAAATCAAAATGCTCATAAAACAGCACTTAAAAATGATTGAACACAAATCATTTTTGCTCACATGTGCAGTTAAAAATAGTTCACCGAAATAAATGTCCAGACCAGCAAGGGGGCCCTTCACTGTGCTACGATCCATACCATCTGTAACCCGAGAAGCCCCCGCTTCAATCAGCAATGTCAAAGAGACACAGATCAATTCAGGCCCTCTGTGTGGCTCGGGGCTGTCCTTCTCACTTAAGGCCTATAATCGAGCTTCAATCTAGATTTTGCTATTTTTCTACTATGTAAAATACTAGATGTTTGATTCTTCTTGAAAAGACATTGGTTCATGTCACAGCCAAACGTTGTGTATGTGCCTAGAGCGCCCCTTAGTGGAAATAGGTGGATGTTGCAGCCAAAACCCCTTATTGGTATATCCCCTAATAGTCCCCGACCCCTTTTGTTGTCCAAACAATCCCCCAGATCGAACTCGTCAGATTAAATTTTAAATTACTTCCACAGTATTTTTTGGTTAAAAGAAAAGCTCCACCTAGTGAAAAGAATATGAACCTTTAGACTTAAATATGATATATACAAGATAGGTTTCATTGAGTCCATACTTACGCACTGAATCTGGACGAAATCAGATCAATGGTTGAGAAAGAATGGTTGAGGTAAAATTCCCCAAGTATCCAAAATATACAACCAAACTTGCCTTAAATCAATCCAGTTTTTCCTTGCAGCAATGTC
The DNA here is from genome assembly GCA_037951165.1 of Lophius americanus. Classification (NCBI taxonomy): domain Eukaryota; kingdom Metazoa; phylum Chordata; class Actinopteri; order Lophiiformes; family Lophiidae; genus Lophius; species Lophius americanus. The sequence continues at coordinate 4,974,169 of JBBDHG010000021.1, forward strand.
TAATTGGGTATAAAGTGTGAAAATGATCCATGAAATAGTTTTTGAGGTATGTCTAGAAGACAGTGTTTTGTTATAAAAAAAAAAAAAAAAGCTTACCCTAGAGTGTAAAATCTGAACTTTTAGAGTAAAATAGGACGTATACAAGATAGATCTCCTTATAAGTCGATTCATATGCACAAAATTTGGAAAAAGTCAGATTGGACTAAATTTGGACTAAATTGGACTGCCGGTCCACTAAGTTAGTTTGAAGGCTTTCGTTAGGAGTAAAATTGTTGATATTGATGTTTATACTGTTTATGGTGATGTTTTGGGGGGAAAAGAGACTCCTGCTGGCACAGCTTTGGGACGAACGTCGCTGAAAAATGACGTCAAAGTCGCTTGAATCCTTTCTCTCTGTTCAGACTGAGGTGGCATTCGAAAAAATCTGACCGTTACCTGATTTAGGACCACGGATGGAAGTGGCCAAAATTGGAACTGGAAAAAATCAGATTCCGTTTGGTTTTCTGCGGTTTACAATGCCATGAAGAAATCACATCTGAGCAAAAACTCTGACCTGGGCCACATTCATATCATTAACAGTGTGATGTACGTATACTTTAGTCTGGTTTGATTTCTTTTGGCCCTAAGTGTATTCATTTTATTATTTTAGAGGGAAAAAAGGCCTTGAAAGTCATTACATTTGTACTTAATACATGTGCAGATACGGTGTTAATTATTAACTAATACATCACATGAAGGATTAATCCTGGATTCTCACTGACTAGCGGAACCCTCCTCACCTACAACAATAGACGTGATGTGTTAAAAAAACGCCAGCGCCTGTGTGGTCTCTGAGCTGATGCAGCACTTTACATTTGATCAAATAGTGTTGTTTTTAACACATCTGCTAAAAACACACACTCGGCACCAGCTGAGGAACAACACACGCGGTTTCATTTTTTCACACACCTTGTCAACGAGTTAATTATATGCGAAACCCAAAACAGAAACTGTGACCAAACACTTAAGTTGCTTTATCAGCAACATCCATGGTGTCCCATCTATGGCGGCCATCTGACCTTCAACCTGTACCCAGTCAGCAGCTGATGAAATTAATGAGGTGATTTATTGCTGCATACACCACTGATCAATCAAATTGTTTTTGAAAATGAATTGAAATCCCACTATGAATGTATTTACTAGGAATGATTAAGATTAAATTGAATCCTGGAGTCGTCTTTGGTGAAAATGTGTTTCTAATTTGCAGTAGGAGAATTTATTCAGTAGCTGATTTACTCAAGAGTTCACTGGGGATAAATTCTGCTTTCAATACATGAATTATGAATGAAACAAATTCTAGTTTGCATATTTAAAAAAGATACTGTTGCAACTCGGATGTACAGAGATGAAAAAATTCTTGTGCTTCCAACAATGATTTACTGTTAATCCACAAGCGCCTCTCGATGGACAAATCCAACATACACATTTAATGGACTGACTGGGGTTTTAAAAGTTTTGTTTTCACCTTGAAATTCCAAACAATTGGTTAAATAAACACACTGTCGGTAGGTTAATATCATTAAGTCAGAATATTAACGTAATGCCGACCAACCTTACTTCTGCTGGGATCCTTCAAAATAAGAGCCCCTAAAATACGCTAAGCAAACATAAGCATGTGTGTATGACAAACACAGAAGAAATAGGTTAAAGAATCATGTTCTGACAGCTGTTGCTCGTAGATACAGGGTCGTCATAAGCAGGAATCATTGACGGGGCATATTGAAAGGCAACAGGTAAGCCGCTACACTAGAGGTTTAAAAAGAACAGCCCCGATTTTTCAATGCATAATTTATCTTGTGCACCCAAGATGACAAAAAATTCAGATTTGTGTCCAAGTTGTAAATGTATTTTTATTCCTTTGGTATTAGTACAACATGCACAAAAGTAAGTCAATCAAATAGACCCTCAAATGTGAACATTACTGGACTGGGTGTTATCAAGCCTGTTGTGCAACAAAGTGAGAGATTCTGTCAACACAGGAAACAAAACAGTTGACAACAGTCTTTTGCTATAATGTGTGTTTGGTAAACTCACAATTACTACACCCAAATATGTTCATATTTCAACGTTCAGTCAGGAGGCCTGTCTCCTTGCACACTTAAGACACAGTAACTGCTCATACCACTTTGTTATTTTCACCTGCTCAGTCTCTGTTACCTGCGTGAAGGTCTGGGGCATAACTTGATATATAAGCTGGGCTCATGCAACCAGCCACATCCGACCAATCACTGCGTCACACCTTCATCATTAGCCTACCATCTTGCTGCTGTATTTCAAAATATGATTCTCTCCGTTCTTTGGGTGAATCAATTACATTTTTCATGGCTGATCACTGATCACAGACTTTTAGAAACTCTGGCTGAAACCGATTTTAGCAAAATCTGATAGGATTTTTCTTTAAAGTTTAAAATCATAATGATTATTGTATTTTAAGTGCTCTTATTTTGAATGATTACATTCAAGTGAGGCGGATTGGCCCATTGCCAGTTTCACCAATCAAGACCCCACCTGTACTCCCTCATCTAGTTCCTTCATGCTGCTAGTTTGCACACCCTCTGTCCATACTCATGGGCGTCATCGTTCATCAGTCTCAGCAGAGTCATCAGCAACCACCACCAGGTTCCAGACTCCAAATGGGGAGATTTACACTATATGCTGCAGCTGCTCAGGGCAGATATCCTTCCATCAAGATCTACCTGGGCAGATGAGTGCCAAAGACTTCCTATGGACCAATCATTTAATCTCGATTGATCTTATATACATTCATCTTTCTTCAGACTCTGACAAGAAAGGAAAATCTAAGAAAAAGAGCTAAATGAGGTGAATACCTGATATAAAACACAGGCAGTGAAAGCAGAGAGAAGAAAAGAGATGCTTAGGCGGTAGTTGTAGCAGCAGCTGTAGCTTACGAAGGTGACCCTGAGATACAGGCAGGGCTTTTCATTTATTTAGGCAAGAAGTAGAGCAGTGACAGCCAGAAACAGAGTAGACGGAGACCCCCGGAGAGAGGCACTGTAGCAGATGGAATAACAGAATTTGGATTAATCAATCCCAAACCCCACAATGAACCCATTTTGGACCTGTTCTCTTAGTACAGGTGATCTTAGACTCAAGTCCCTGAAGGACTCGGTAAAAAACACCTGAATTTCTTTATTATACTGCCTTTCTAGAAAATATTTATAAAGATCATGGTTTTTAGGGAGGTTGAGGTATTTGACAAAGGTGATATGGATGCAGGTACAGCATTTTAATAATTGATGCAGGTCCATATTATGTATTTATTCAGTAGTTACATTTGTAAATTTAAAAAAAATTTAAACTAACCACAAGATTTGTACATTCCCATAGCCAAAATCTGAAGATACAACTTTATAACAAAGAAAAGCAGCAATTTTTCACACATAAAGAATTAAAATTAGATTATTTTGTAACTGTATTGATGTGTGTTTCATCAACTACAACTATTATATATATATTCATAACCAGAAAAAGGTATTTAATTTAAATATATTCAAAGCCTATGATGACAAATAAAATTAAATTTAAAAAATAGATATTTAATACTGTGGAAATCATATCGTTTTCAAATGGTTGCAACGTATATCATGTAATCAGTGCAGAAGAAAATGATTCCATGTAGAGTCCATTCCGACCAAGAAAAAGAGATAAGAATGAGAACAGACTGAGTGAGTGAGGACAGGGTTGGGCAAACTCATCATCTCTAGGTAACTGAACTTCTCATTTTTCCCCCAGAATCTCATTCCCCATTCCAAGTGCATGACTGGAGTGAGGTCTCACTGTGGCTTTACCAGTTCAGCTCGCTCCATTGTGGTTGTACGGCCGGCAGTCTGATGTATTATATCTTCTGATTACCACCCACCGCACACGCTGATAAGATCCCAGCTGTAACAGGTCTAGGGCCAGAGAGCCAACACTCTGGTCTGTGCGTCTTAGTACACCAGTATCAGCGTCCTTGTGTGGGAAGAGCATGATGGTTTGTATACTCAATCATCGAATACACTTGAATGTATTCGACTGAAGCAAAAAAAGTGAGACACCAGAACACACTCATGTGCAAATATGCAGATTGCGCAACTCTCATACTCAACCGATCGCAGATGAATACACAGTCCCACAATAAAGATAGAATCATTTCAATTGTGTCCCTCTTTTTAAATTTGTGAATATAAATTAAAAGCAATCAGATACAGCATGAAGATGAAGGTATGGGATTATTTATGACAACAAACAATATGTGATAATTAGTCGGAAGGTCTTCAAGGCTTTGTCTTTTCAGGGAAATTGTGATTGAAGGGAATCTGCAATGGGCAGCAGCAAAACGGTATACCGCCTCTTTGGAGTTCAGACACTGCTGGCGGTGGCTGATGACTCTGCTGAGGTAGATGAATAATGATCCTCCTCAACCACCTTTATCCATAAGATTTTAGAACCTCATCCGAGTATTAGTGTACATGCTAGGCTGATAGTTAACAAGAAATTGCTTCACATAAATGCCAAATTTGGTCAAAGACATTTAACAATTTTTCCAATTGGGGTTGAAATGTTTTCCAGTTACTTAAATTGTCATCTGAAGTCAGAATTCAAACTGATGTCAAACAGGTTTACACCCAGATGTGATCATCTAAAATCCCATTCCCACACCACCACAGATGAGACACTGTGGTGGTCTCAACTGCCGATATACAATGAACTGGTAACGATTTCTGAGACTATAATGGGCTTAAAGGGAGTAGTGGCAGCTTCACTCACGAGTCAGCTGAACATTGAAAGTGACCAGATGGTATTTTATTCACAGTGTTTGCTGTTGTTGCAGCTACCCGGGCTGTGGAGATCATTTTTTGCTTTATTATAGCCATCGCTGTGCCTTATCTTCATGACAGACCCATTTTTCACCAGGACACTCTCTTCTAACTAATTCATTTTCCTGAAACTGAATTTATCTCCCATTACTCTGCTCGTACAGAAACAATCATATTTTCTTTTCAATGAAATAGGGGGGGGCTGTTGTTGCTTGAGAACATCTCATCTTTTCTTTCTCCAATGGTGTGTTCCTGATGATCACATCTGTATGTAAACTGTCTGAATTTATAATGTTGCGTTGACGGATGCATTAATTTTCTCGGCCTCTTGTTTGACTCGCCGTTATGGGAGTATCTGTGAGTGCTGCCTGTTTTTCTCTCCAGTGTTGAAAAAAATATACTCCTCTGGGAAAACTATTACCGCCCTGGACTCACCTCTGAAAATTTCAAATAATGACTCAAAATAGCCCAGCCAGCATCTCGGAGGTATTTTTTGCTTTTATTTATTATAATATCACTGAGGATATGCACAAGTTTGCTGAACACGCATGCAAAAACACACATTCAGTTAACATCCACACAGTTTACAATTATAGTATAGTTTAGCCTTTAACATCATGAGCTAGGAGCCAATTCCCTTCATCTTTCTCCTCTTCTCACCCCATCTCTCCCTCATCCTTCTTTCTGTCTTTTCCCTCATCTCCTCAACCTCCAGAGGGTTCCTCTTGATTCATTATTTCCTGTCAACATGTGTCTCCTGAGGCCTCCAATGCACTGGAGCCCCTTCTCTAACTTCTCCTGAGCTGTTGAATGGATACAAATCTCCTAAATGGATTAACCCACTGTTACCACGCTTCAGCTTTTAAGCAGGTAACTTTAGTTTGTCGTTGAAAAATGTCGGGGGGCTTCGGTTGATAATGATGGGGCGTCAGATACACCTACAGTTCAAACCCAAAAGATGTACTGATGATGTGATAAATGTTTTTTTCAACGGTTATTTTCATCGTAACAATAATTCTACAATGACAAGTGATTCACTTGGAGTATCAAGCACTTTCTAGCAGATAATCTAGCAGCTAATTTAGTAGCCCGTCTCGAGGTCCTCTTGACAGACACTACAATCATACTGATTCCAGAACAGGTAAATAGATGACAAGGCATAAATGAGGCCATTTTCTCTTAAAACCATGTCTGTGTTGGTGAAGGGCAGGATAATTTCTCAATGCAAAACGAGTTTGTTGTGGATTTAAAATCGATGCCTCCTTAGAATAATCATTTAATTCTCATGCTGGTCTTCATTGCTGCCCTAAGAGTCAATGGCGACACAGGTGTCCCTTTAAATGTCAGGGAAATTCCTTATACAGCTTTATTCTTGGTTAAAATTACATCCCCGACATGTCTGGGAATGTTATGGAATCCTCATCATCGCTGCAGCGTCCGCTGCAGATCTTTCCAGTTAAATCAAAAATTATGTCATGGATCATTTACAAACTTTATACCCCTTATATGGCATAAAGGAAAGGAAGAACTTGATTGATTTGGGGAAAGGTCAGCTCTATATTACTGACACTAGGCTTAGCTTTATCTCCAAAAGTTTTCGGGCCATAATTTGTCAAACACATTTGGAGACTATGAGTCGACTCGAAGAGATCTACTTTGTATACGTCACGTTAATAGTTCATATTTTACTCACTAGAGGAGCTTTGTTTTTTTTATGAAAAACTATTATGTATTCAAGACTTAACTCAAAAACTATTTCATGGATCATATTTAAATTCTGGAGCTCATCGCTTATTTACATTCGTTTAGTTTAAGTCTAGACATATAAGAGAATTTTTACTGACTCACAAACGATGTCCAAGAGTATTCAGTGACATCACACCAAGGCGATAGCGACGCACACTGTGACGTATCATGCCGACAGTCTCCTGTCTACACATCTGCGCCTAAAACGGATACTTGTCTTCATCCTGGAAATATTTTTCAAAAACCCTTGTATGGGGGACCGTTTATAGCATTTGTATGAGGACAAAAGTGCCAAACGCAGAGAAAAGAAGTACTTTTAAAAGTAAACTTGTATGTACCTTTTAAATCTTGCACAGTGGTCATCTAGAAAAATAAATAAAACTTAAGGTGGCAGAGGTCTGCTATCATGACCCTTAGATATGGGACAGTTAAAAAATACCTGATTTTACCCGAGTTATATATCGTGTTGTGTTTTAACTTCATTTCCCTTTTATTATTTTTATTTAGAATATGCCCTCTCATGAATTCTTACACCGAATTAACTCTCTATGAAACACTTACTTCTTTGGATTTCTTATCTATAAAAAATATGGTAATGATAATGATTATTATTATTAGTATTATTATTATTATTATTATTATTATTATTATTATTGATGATGTTAATGCCTTAAGTATTTCTTTATATTTGGATGGAAACCTAGACCCATGTCAGAGATTAGAAGAAAAACCTGAACTAGTGCTTAAAGTCCCAAATAGAAATGCTCCCATTATGGGCATGAAAGCTCGATAAATGGTTATAGTATAAAATGTTGCATAAAAGTGAATAAAACAACATAAATTATAGGCAATGGCATTTGCAGTTGTTTGATCTCACCCAAGATCTCTAGCGACCATTCTCAGCCTTCCAACCAGGCACAAACCACCCTTCAACAAATCCCTTACTCTGCATCTTGTTGTCATGCCCCTCCTGCAGGCAGGATCCATTGATTCTGTCAGAGCAACATTTGCGTCACCACCTTTAGTTGTTTCCTGCTATATTAGGCGACATGAGGTAAAGAGAGAATGAGCAGATCCCATGTGATTCATCCACTGTTGGACAGCCAGCCAATAAAATATACGTAGATGCTGAAAAGGATCAGGAGGACACCGGGGGGAAGGTCACAACAGTATAAATCCAGACATGGCAGTCCCAGACATGATTGCTGCGTGAAGAATGGGAGATTGTGATTATAGGATATAGGTATTTCTTCTGTGTGTAACTTCTTTTCTGTGTGAATTATATTTGCCATACATTTAAATTCTTTTAATTTCAGACTACAATATCAACATTTATGTTGTATGAGTGAACATTATTATAGTGTCACATACTGATGTCCACAGGTCACACCGTGGGGTTTTTCAGTGAGGTTTCTGTGAATTATGTGCAGCAGTGAAACAATCTGCCACCAGGTAGCTGAGGTTAAACAACTTATTCGTAAGACTTTTGACCTTGAACGCTCATGTTGGCCGTGGAGAACATTAGCAGCGGTCCCAGTATTAACTTGGTTGGTACAATTTAAAAGGTCATCGTCACAGTATCCAGAGATAGACTAATCTGTAGTATTCATTGTGGAGGTGATATGACGTATAGGATTACTGTAATTACTATAGGTGGGAGATCTCTGTCAGTCAAATATATAATTACTCTAACTGATTTGATCTGAGTTTATTCATTCTTTTATCAGTTAAACCGCTGTACAGTATGTGATCATTTTCCAAGGGGTTAACTGAAATGCATGAAGTCTGAAAGGAGGGCAGCACAATAATGTTCTGGGGATCCGATTAAGGATTTAGGTATCAGACATTTTTATGTGAATGAAAAAAAAAAACTCAAAAAATGAAAATGACTGAATTAAATTTTTTCATGAGGAAGCTTTCAGTTGGTGATTTTTCTTAAAGCCCTGCATTTGCTCCCTCATGGATGGGTCAAATGCAGAGAAATAATGGCACTATGTTGCACTGTGTATGGCTGTATGTGATCAGTATACTTCCTATTCTTCCATGCAACTTTTTCCTTTTCAGTTTGTCAAACATGAATCATTTCTAATTGTATGTATTTCCAGGGTTGGAGTGAATAATGACAATAGCTTCAACATCAACTCTCATTTTTAAGTACCATTAAACAGTTGACTTCCATTTATTCTAAATCTCTTCTCCATTACCCCCCACCAACTCGCACTGCCTCCAACTGTGTCCCAGCATTCCTGTGTCTGTGAAGGTTACCCTCGTAACCCCCACTGGCTGCATGTGGTGGTTTTTAATAAATGGGCTAAACTAATCCACAATAAACATGAAAATCTACCCAAGGAGGTTTTTTTTTTGTTTTTTTGAAATGCATACGAAATCATATTAGATTTTAGAATAAAGTTTTTGAAGGCACTGCATTCAATGTTATTTTAATCCATCAAGCCAATTATAAACACCAAAGAATGTTAATATCTAGACATGTGTGGACAATTACCTGCCACTAACTTTTCTTCTGTGTGTGCAACACAGTTCAAGGTAAAAACAGAAAAGAGATGCAGCAATGCAAAATAGTATCATCGCAAAACAATTATGTTTGTATCCCAGGACAGTAGTTTCCAGTGTAACTCTCAAAATCGATAGCACAGAAGAAGACCAACCAGGACCTGTAAATGATCTGTGCTGATCACAGAGCGCCGCAGCAACGCCAGAGTTTGATGCTGAAGCATTTGAAACTCAACAGGGTCTGAAGTAAAAACAAAACGAGACAAAATTTTGTTTTTGCTGCTGCTTTCTCCACCTTTGGCTATTAGGCTGAAACCATAAACAACCTTGAGTGAAGTGGGGCTGTGACCTCACCGTTTTCACACGGAAATGGTGGCGTTTCCACATTAATCCTATGGGACCTGTTCTCAAAAGTTTATGGTTCAAGCCCTGAAATTTACATTTTGGTGCAAACCAAAGATCAACACATAACAATAGTTTTTTTTTCCTTTTATGGGAAAACCTTTGTAGTGTGAACCGACTTTCATTGATTGTGATGTCTTGATTGTATGTTTGCATACTTCTACTAAAGGTTACATATCAAAGCTGTCCATTTGGCTAATTTATGTTGAAGATGAGAGGATGGACAGTCACCTCTGTTATGGGTAAATGTGAGCGAACTGACATAAAATCAACTTCCATTGTGCCTAAAGATATAAAGATCAGCAAACTGAAGAGCTCAGTTATAAGACGGACATCTTTCGGGCCGCTGTAAATTTCATTCAATCTAAAACGATTCCCTGAGGGGCTTCCCTGGCGAGCGAAGCCCCTCATGCCCCCTCTGGCGGGGGAAAATGAAAGAATAATGGCCGGGCTAGTTTGTGCAAATTCTCAAAAGTTGTTTACGAATATATGTTAATTTCTATAAGTTAATGTCAAACGAGACAAAGCTAGATGAAGAACAGACCTCATATCAGTAATTACAACAAAAGACTGCACACACACTATTAGAAGTCTGTTGGTGTTCAATGAATTTTCTGTAACAGCAATGTGTGCAGGTTGTCAATAACAAGCTGTACCTAGAATATTTTCTTTTTGTTTTAGCACTGAAGCGTCGTAAAGACAATCATACAAGTTTAATTTTTGGGTTTTATGACCGAGCACAACGTTTAAAGTAAAACAAAGGCTCTCTGCTCTGGGGGAGGAGAAACTGTTTGAAAAAATAAAACATATTTTTGCCATTGGCAATACTAATATATTTGGGGATAATTACGTCTAAGTATATTGGCCAGACAATATATATATTATCGGTCATACTGGGGAGAAAAACATGAAAACAAATAAATGCACCAAGGTAGAATGAGACCTCTGATATGACCAATCATGAGAGGATCTATAACTGTACGGGTGTGATACTAATGATTTTAAGAAACAAATACATACATAATAGAATGAAAAAGGGAAGGTCAACTTAAATACGGTTCTTTGTTTTTCAGACTGTAAATGAAAAGCCGGTAAACCAAATCAAACATCAGTTCATTTACTCACATTTGACAAATATTCTGCTTTCAAATATTCTGTCAGGGGTTGTATTGTTTTCTTAACGTACGGTAAGGGATGGTGCCGACAGTCCAGGGCAAACACAGTCTCTCTTTAGGGTGAACTGTTTCCCTGCACAGACGGTGCAGAATTGCTTCAAGCAACAGAATGGTGTCTCAAATTAAATGAGCCTAAGAGATCGTAATGCATGAGGTTACCATCCTGCCCCGGTCCTAAGAGACCCAGTGGCTGATGAAACAAATAGTTCACGGACACCAAGTGAGTAGATAAACACAGACAACAACATTCTGCATGGGCATTCTGAGAGTGGGATAGTATATGCTAAAACCCCCCCCCCGGATCCATCTACATCCACACAAGATGCACTAAACAGCATTATCTGTGTCAGCAGATTCACACAACAGCAGCGTGTCGTGTTATGTGACAGTCAATCAATCCGCTGCTACGCCGTTGATTTATTCAAACTAAAAGAGAAAAACTTGCTTGTAAGCATTTAGGTTAACTATCCTGTATATTACTTTTCAGGGGAATACAATATATAGCAAAACTAATATCTCCTTCCAACTTTCCATCTATCATCATGGTCAGGAAATTTTGATTTTCCCTGCTGAGCTCTGATTGTCACACATCCGTCTGTGCCTCAACCTCCACTTCATCTTTGTCACATTCAGGGTCACAAACCAAATCATCGCCCTTGCACAGGTAAGGAGAGGTAAAGTGTGATAAACAGGAACCGTTTACACTGGCTGCAGGGTGCAGTAGTGCATCATTTAGGTGCACTCAGTAGAACCTCCTCATTAAATTCAGTTTGTGCCTCTTTCCATAAAAATTAGTTACAGGCAGGTAAAAGGTCCAGATAATTGTTTTTTGTTGATTTAAATCACAGCAGATCAACAACAACATGTAAATTAAAACTTGTTTATTCAAAAATAAAGTTAAAAAAGTGCTCAAGTTTAATTTAATTTTTACTAAAATAGACAAAGTCAAAGCTTTTTGCTCTCATTTGAAGCTTTTTTTTTTTTTTTAGTTCAAAAGTTCTCTGCTCAACTGGGATGAGAGAGAAAAGAGAGAGAGGCTGCAAACGTGTGGACAAGAAAGAGAAGGCAAGCTGATTATGGACAGAAGTATTGACTTTATTCAAAAACTCAGTTTGCCTTTAATTCTGACGTTTCAAATCAGATTTTATGTCGACAAACAAACAAAGTGACAGACGACTGAAACAAGAGCCATCAGAAGATGTCGTATCCCTCCACCTCCCACAGAACCACACTGAGTCTGCTTCCGTGAAAGAAAGTACGACACTCCGAAAGATGAAAACAACATGTGTATGTACAAAAAAACAACACAGCTCTCAAGAAATTCTCTGATATGGTCTTAAAAAAAACACCTTAAACCTCTTCTGAGGCCAACTTTAACTCTAAGCTATATTTGATGAAGAAAACAACAAATAAATAGTAGATATATATATATATATATATATATATATATATATATATTATTTATTGACATAGACATGGCAAAAATTGGAAATTTTCTCTAAATATCAAAAGCATTTGTATCTATTATATTTTATAAGTTCATTCGACACTGCCGAATCATGTATGACATTGTCACATTTCAATAAAATGAAACCCCGGTATTTTATATATCTAGCTACAGCTAAATATTTGCAGTCCTCATCCCTGGTAAGGCATTTGCTGAGTGAAACTGACAGGATTTAAGACCTTTAACACACATGATACGACACTCTCAAACATATATTAAAACACATTGAGCTCATAAAACACACCTGATTCAAATATTTTTAAGAGAACGACGGGAGAAAAAGTGGCTGATGTGTTTGGCAGTAAGTTAGTTCATGAAAAGTTTTTTTCTTTTTGATTAATGTCATTGACAAAAGTGTTTAACAGACAGACATATATACATATATATATATATATAATATATATATATATATATATATATATATAATCCTTTCCACGGGCAGAACAATGTAATGAAAATATGAATATATGGTATAAAATATGAAATGATAATACAGTACAGAGCCCCCCGAGTGTCGGTTGAGAAACCTGAAGACAAAGGCTCGATCTCTAACCCCGGTTCAGAAATCGTGAAATTGAGATTTCTTATTTGTGATTGTGATCAACACTTTCATAGTTTTTCTTTCGATTTTTGGAGCAGGATAAAATAATAATGAAAGGAATTGTGAGTCGCAGCTCTAAAAGAAATACATATAATTTGATTGTGAAGTGACATGAGAGATGGAGACAGCGAGATGATAAAACCCAACTATTACAACGATTTTAAAGTGAATAATGAGAGTGAATTTTAACCAAATTAAAATGTCTGTATATATACTGGCGAGTGCGAGCGCCTTCTGATGTCATGTTGTATGTGGTGTATCATGTTAACTCTGCGCACAGATCTCTAAACTGACAGTACAGATAAAACAATTTTCCCTCAACTGACACTAGAGGGGCTCCGTAAATACGGACATTTTGCACTGAGCAGGTTTTTGGGAATAAGGATGACCAAAATATTTTCACCCTGTGGTTCCGTGACATCCCATCACTGATGAAGTCAGATTAACATTGATTATATTGTTACAAGGATAAGCCTTTGGTTTCCTTCCATAGATTTAAACAAGTTTTAAGTCAGGTGGTAATCCTATGGGGACCATGAATGTCACACACTTAGCTGCGTATGGTAGGGTGGAGGTGATTCGGTCATCATCTGAGTAGGATCTCCAAACCAACCCCTCCTGTGACTTAAAGCTAACATAGAAATAGACATCTAATATTCCGATGGAGCTTCCTTAACAACTTGTTAATATCCTCTCTCTGAGTACCAGTAATCATTTTTGGGCCCCCAGAATAAAAGGCAAATAAAAAACTGCTTTCCGCGGTTTTGATTTGACAGTCCACGTCACAGAACCTGTCTGTCTAGGCCCAGTGTGTTCTTTACTGGGTATTTGTTGATCAGTGGCACCATTCTGTCATTCAGCAGCACAAAGGATTTACCTGAAGACAAAGGCTTGAAACATTACAGTCGGTGCCCATCAATCTCTGCCGCCGTCACTCTTCTGATTCAGCAAAGGAAAGTATCTGCCTCCACCACTCCAGATATTACAAACAGATGTCAACGATTAAAATGAAACCCAATAGATAGCGCTCATGGGTGAAATTTAACATTACAACAGAGGTTTCACCAAAAAAGTAAGAAAGAAGTTTAAGTTTAGAAACACTTTGGGGTTAGGGAAATTGAAAATATCTCCTGACAGTAAACACACAATACTTCAAAACAAAACACTGGACTATTGTTCTCTTGTTCTGGAGAGAGAGAGAGAGAGAGAGAGAGAGAGAGAGAGAGAGAGAGAGAGAGAGAGAGAGAGAGAGAGAGAGAGAGAGAGAGAGAGAGACACACAGAGAGAGAGAGACACAGACAGAGAGACAGACAGACGGGCATTCTCTGGTATTACACTCCTTCTGTGAATGTTCCCAGAGCTAAAGAGAGGAAACTGGAGGGTAAAGCAAGAGGAGTAGACTTAAGTAGTTTGGAAGCATGATGGTAGTATTCCACAACTTTTTTTTAAAGAGAAGGAAAACTGCTTACGTTCAACTGAATCTCCTTTTTATTCCCTTTCTGTGCACCTTTCACATTTTACTACTTCTTTTCCCTCTAGGTCCTGCATTTCTCACGAGTAGATAGCAGCTATCTGCACAATTACTCCTAGAGAAGTGATGGTCAATGGAGCTAATATAGAGCGGTTAAAGAACAAGCAGCCTGATACCCAAAAACACATTACCATAAGTGGCTTTGAGCGCAGAAGCCGCCAGGATGACTATTAAATGAGACGGGGTGTGAGAAACATGGAAATGTGTTCTGAGTGTGTGGCTGATGGCATTAGCACCTCCACTGCCATCTGTCTACACACACGCCCTATACACAGGAACATAAACACAGTCACATGACGGAGAGAGAGAGATCCAGAGGGGGGACTGCACACACCAATCAGACCACACAACCTCACCAGTGGCTACTTCACCACCAAACCATCAGTGGCTCCGTTCACAGAGAGATGAGTGTCCTAGTTAAGAGACTTGTCCTGGTTTGGATTTGGAGATAAACTTTTTACTTGGAACATATCAAAATCTAGTTTGTCACATCTAAAATACTAGTGTCCCAGTTACTGATGCCTTCTCACTAATACACTGCTAAGAGAAAACTGAATAAGATGCTTACATGGAACTGTATACTACAGTTTGAGAATTCAGGTGTTTTTAACATTTCTGAAATGGGATATGATGTTTAAGAAGGTCAGTGTGTTGCTGGTCCATCTGCTGACCGAGGCTGCAAAATGAGACAATGCAAGACAGGAGAGTAGAGGAGAGGGGAGGAGCAGAGAGGAGAGGAGGTGACAGGAGAGGTTGTGTTTCTCTGGTATCTGTTGGGAGAGCAAAAATGTTCTAATTGAATATGACAGAAAACTGATAAATCTGCAAAAACAACGACTACATGAACTTCCTTTTGTGTCGTGTCGCTCCGGTCCATGCTCATGCATGGGCGTGTTTTGACGTAGGTCCGGGGTTCTTTTTTGGAAAACCTGAATCTTAAATATGGTTTGGTGCACAGTTAATTACAAACCAGTGGTGTATAGTCTAAAAGCAACATGCAAAATCCAAACTGGATTCAACTAGCAGGTGAGCGTATACAAAACAAATAAAAGCGTGATTAAGACTCAACCTTGGGGCTCTCCACTGGATGATGAGAGAACATCAGATAAAACACTGTAGACCTTCACCCGTTGTGACCTCACGGTTAAAAAAAAATCCATTAGCCAACTTATCAGTCCAAGTTCAATGTTGGGATTGCTCTCTAGCCTTCTTGCTAAAATAAGAGGCTGGATACAATTAAAAGCAGATGAAAAGTCAATAAAAAGCAGTCGTGCTCAACAACAGGGTAATCATGGTATACGTTGTTCATGCTGGTTTCACAGTCAGGTGTTGGACTTTTTGACTGTTTGGCTAAATAGCTAAAGCTATACCCATTCGATACACTGGAAAACCAATGGATTATCTTCGGCAACACATCATACGACATGATGAATATTATCCAATGTTCATGCTACGTATCGTTTCATGGTAGGGCTCGCCAATAAAAGAGAGCCATGAAGACTGCACAAATGCTAACTTTAGCTGCAGCTGCAGCAGGGGACTCTTCACTTACTTACTTACAGGTTTTTTTTTCTGTTTGACCAGGAGTTTCAACAGGTCAGATATGTTGTCCTGACAAGTTTGGGTGTTTTTGGAAGTGTAGCAACAGAGTTGATGGAGGTTTTCTCTCTCTCCTATCTGTTTTACCAAAGTCATTTGGTTGGTACCCTTTAAAGTACAGAGATTGGCCCTTTTTTTTTTTTTACAAAGGACAATAAATTATTACCAGTTGAGTAAAAACTCTTTTCTCTAATATGAAAAAGAACAATTACAAGAATTCTCTGGTTCAAGCGTCTTCCATATCAGGATTTGCTCCTGTGTTTCATGCCTCTTTCAGGTGAATGTATTTCACTTAGGAATGTTAGTTCAAGGAGGGGAAGAATTATGTCGCCTTGGATTCACAGTCTTTCTTTCTTTTGTTTTTAACATTTCATAGATATCCGACTAAGACATAAATTGTAGAATAATTGTGAAAACATTTTCTTCCAGACAATACTTGCTTTTGCTTTAGTCCAAAATCTGAAGTGAATGCATTTATAATATTCCCCTTGTGATTTAAAAAAAAAATTGATATATATATAACTATATATAAATATATACATAACTATATATAAATATATATATATATATATATATATATATATATATATATATATATATATATATATATCAGTGGAAACTATTAGAGTTTTTATTAACTTAGAGAGTAAGGCCATTTCACATGCTAGACCTTTTTTGTTCGTCTTTGTTTCTTTCCTCTTCAGAGCACGTGTAGTACCTCAAAAAATGTCAAAATGGAGTGCAGGGTACATGGAAAATGTTGGAATAGAGTGTGAGAGGGAGTGAGGGTGTGCTGACAGTGTGATGGGGGGAAAAAAGACAGAAATAGAGTTGTTTGTGAGTTTATTTTGAGCTCCATTACCCCCATTACAGATGAGTATCAGCTCTCCACCCTCTCCTAAACGCTGAGCATGCAGGTGGCACACAGAGGAAAGCATCTATTAATCTCTCCCTGGCCATCTACCTATCTTTCTGCCCATTTATTCGGCAGCTCATCTGATGACAACCCACTCGGCCCATTCCACTATTCTTCTGCCTCATATAATCACTCCATCAGCACATCCAGCTGTTCATCCACCCATCATTTACCTGCCCATCATTCATCCGTTTGTCTATCATCTCTCTAACCATCCATCCATCCACCCACCCACCCGTCTACATACACATATGCTGGCTTCAATCTAGAGGCTCCATCAAGACTTCAGATGAGTGGTTGAAAGAGTCTTGCATGAATACAAGCGGCCGTATGTTGGCCCTCCAAACAGACAAAACAGAGGAACTTCTGGATCGATAGATGGAGCTCGCTGTAATCACTTCTGTAACTCGACGGATCCGGGGACATGCAAAATACAGCAACGTTGGTAAACAATTAAAGGGACGCTGATAGAAAACAATCTTCAATCGCTGTTCTACGGCGCTAGTGATTACCGAGAGAGTCCCGTCTTGAAAAACAATTACTAGTCCACCGATATCTGTAATTGAAATGGATTATTCCTCAAGGATTATATTATGTGGTGTACAGTAGATGTTAGCGGGTGTGTTACGCTGTTTCAAAAAAGGAATAGATTCACATTTTAGCTTATTTGCATCAATACCTGGTTTTGATGAGAATATTGATACCTCTCAATGTTTGTACTCTGAATTTGAAACTACCACAAGCTTATCACAATGTGTGCAATGGTATCAAGCCTTTGTTGTTTGATGTTGTATATTGTTTAAACCCCTCTAAAAAATAAACACTGGATTCGCCGTCTTTAATCTGGTGAGACACCCAGGTATCAGGAATATTTGGAAGTAAAGCAGTGAGAAATGGCAACAAATATTTTTAAATTGACAAAGAATTGTCACATAAATAGAGAAACTAACAGACACATCATGTAAAAGAAAATGACCGACCAACAGCAGGCAAACTTTTCTTGTTTTTACTTTATTAGAATTGTAATTACCCAGAAACTACACAAAGAAATTTAGAAATCTACTCTATAAATGAGTTAACTTAACTCAAAACGTAACCTAGATTGACACGACGTGAGCAGCTACAGCAAATATGAAATTTATCACATAAACTATATAATGCAAACATATTATATATCATTATATGATTATATATACTGTATATCTTATTATCCATACATTTTATATATACTTTATGATATATACAAACCAGCAGCTGGATGTGTTAGTGGTACGTGTCGCTGCCTTTAGAACCAAAGGTATTTAGTTCCAGCTCTGTTGGAAGTAGAGCCGGCCCAAACACAGAAAATGTAAACTTTCTAATATATACTATATTATTCATACATATTAAATATGCAAATCAGAAGCTGGACGTGGTGGTGGTATACTTTGCTGCCTTTGGAACCAAGCGGAGATTAAGATGTCTCAGAGAAAACACAGTCACCTTACAGAAATGCAGAGGATAGTGGGTGTCAGAGATACATGACCACAGCATCCACTCAGGTACGATACCGATAACCGTACTACGATCACGATAGCTCAGAATGTGCAGAACGGTATCATTAGAGAAAGAGTGTCCAAATGGACAAGATAGTTGGAAGGATATTACAGAACAAGAGCCATTCCAGCCTGAATATCTCCAAACTCCGATCTTGTATTCCACGCAGCGTGGGGCCCGGTTAGTACTTGAACGGGAGACCGTCTGGGAGTACCAGATGCTGGAAGCTTTCTGCAACCTCAGTTCGAAAAATTAGTCTACTTTGTTCTAAAATATATTGAAATATGGAAAATTCTTAAATAAAACTTTTAATGTATTTTTAAAAGCATACAGCCATTCCAGCCTCAATAAGTCCAAACTCATCTGTATACTATGTATTCTATATTCATGACAGGGACATGAAAATGCCACCCTATGTTACTGAGGTCCTTCCTTATGTTATGATAAATGTCTGATAAATGATGTGCGCGTCCGTTCCGTCTGAGGGTTCCTAAATATCTGGGTCATGACCGAGGCCACCAGGGCCGAAACCCTGCTTGATCCATACGAAAGCTTGAGTCTGCCGACCAAAATTTCTGAAAAACCTTCTACCAAAACAAATAACTCTGGAATTTTCACAAGAGCTTAAATGGCTAAATGGGAAACGCAACAGAATTTGATTGGATGAAAAGGTTGATGAGCTGGTGAAGATTTAAGAGAACGGTTGACTGTTTGTGATGTAGAGCCGATAAAAGGGATATAACATTTCAACATTAAATTACAGAATAGAGAAACATGTTGGCTAAACCACTGAGGTATGACCTCAACCTCAGGGCAATGTAAACAGAATATTGGTTGTTTGCCACGCTTGCTTTTTCAGACAATTAACGCTATATTGAATTCTTATTGATTTGACTGCTGTTCTCTGGATGGAACATCCGCACTTGTCTGAATATTAAAGGAGAGGAAAAAGCTTGGGAGGAGCTTAGCTGCTCAACCCACCCTGGCTAGCATTAACAAGTAAGAGGAAATCATCATTTCATCAACTTTGACTGCACGGATTCTCCCCCCCTTACCTTTATTCTTTGTTTTACAGTACGGGTAGATGCTTGATCTCATCTGCCTCTGTGTGCTCTGACAAATATTGATTTGATGAAGGCAACCCTATTGTGAAATATTTTGTATGTGTGTGTGTGACTATCACAGGTGTCTGAGTGTGTGTTGATACAGTATTTGTGTGCATATAGGTGGCCTCAGGGCGAGCTGATGCACTCGGATGACAGCAGAGGGGAGCGTGGCATCCAGCAGTGCTGCAGTTATGGGATAATGGAGGATGTATCACTCATTATAGGTCTCTATCACTGGCTTTCTCACATACACTCACACCTCTAACCATTCTCTCTGACATACAAACACACACACACACACACACACACACACACACACACACACACACACACACACAACACAAGCGCACACACACATAAAATGCACTTGTATCCTTTCCCTCACCCACCCTCTGAGAGAATTCACTCAGCACCTTATCGGCCTAAACCAGCTCTGACAGTGCTAGCCCCGCTCACACACACCTTGTCTCGGGGGCAGACCACATTATGAAACAATTACTCCCTTAATTGACAGTTAATTAATTTAAAGTCAATTTGACCTTCCCAGGCTCACCTTGAGAATTGAGAACTGTAGTCATGACACTCAGGCGAAGAACTGTGCTGATTATGCACTACAACAAATTTAACTTTTAATTTTACCCTCTCTAATAATACACTTCTAGCAAATTTGGAGTCTTCAATATTGTTTGTTCGTAGACTGTTGGGGGAAGCTGGAGCACCCAGAGGACACCCAAAAGACACAAAAAGCATACAAAAACTTCACGTAGGGGGCACCAACATTCCTGCTGTGAGCCCTACCCTACCCTCCCCAGTCGACACCAGACCCTGAATAAAACTTAAAATGTATATATATATATATATATATATATATATATATATATATATATATATGTAATTCTGGACAGTGATCTTTGATTACTGAGTTCCAATCCTGTGTGAAGTTTGCATGTTCTCCCCAGGTTTCCTTGGGTCCCTCTGGAAGCTCCAGCTTCTTTACTCAGTCCAAAGACATGCAAGTATTTGACAGTAAAATACCTACAGGTATAAATGAGGACGTTGAATGGTTGGTTGTCTCTTTGTGTTGGCCCTGTAATTAAATCGAGACTTTTCCGGCGCGTGCCCCACCTCCCACCAATGTCCCCTGGAGCATGTTCAAACTGTGCCATGTCCTTTCTCAGGATGAGCATGAAAATCATTTTTCTCAATAAAAATAATCTATAAGAAAATGACACGTCATTTATTGCACTTAAAAACCTAATTTCAAATCTCTTACCTGGTTTGAAAGGGATTTCTTGTCCAACAAATGGGAGTAATGGCAGCAAGTGTCGACACATATCGACCTAATTTGATATCAGCTGTGATATGAGAACACGAAGTTTGAAATTGAAATACAGATATGAATGTTTTTAATTTTGCCTGTGAGGCAATATGCTATTTGCTTTAATGCTAACTGGACAAATCCGGTTTAGGATAGAAATTGTCATTTTCATTTAGACCTATATTAAAATGTACTTGAAAATAATGAGACAGTGGTTTAATTTCTCCTGGTGTAGGACAGCAGGAGCAGATGAGGAGAGCAGAAATGGGAGGAGGGAAATGATCGACTGATGTCTACTTATCTCTACATCAGTGGATTAATCACTTTCACTATCTTTCTTGTCTGAGTGTAGATAGAGTGCACAGCTGTGTGTGTGTGTGTGTATGTGTGTGTATGTGTGTGTATGTGTGTGTATGTGTGTGTATGTGTGTGTATGTGGTATGGCCTTGGGGTCTATGCAACATTACACCTTATCAGACAATTGCCAGCTTATTCTGCTGATTTGATCATTTAGGCGTTAATTAGCCTCTCATTTGAAACCTCTGCAAAGCCTCTGTGTTCATCCTCTCAGGAAACCATCTGTGTGTCTCAGTGTGTGTGTGTGTGTGCGTGTGTGTGTGTGTCCTACCCAAATATCTTTTGCGGGTAGGACTGTAAATGCAGTAAATCCTACCTGCATTTCACACGGGGAAGATGACGTTTGCTGATTAATGCACCCATTGGATCAAGACTCTTCTGTGAGATACTGCGTTTCAGACAATATCAGCTTTAATAAATATATTTACATCATAAATTAATCAATGTTTTTTGCAGAATTCCTCATGAATAGTCTGGTAAGTCATTGGGTATTTCATTTTGTTAAATGCTGAAAAAGCAGTTTTGTGAAAGAGCTTGTTTATGTTTATTTGAGATCAGCAACAAATCCCTGTATTGAAAATATAATAATATCCAAAATCATACTGAACAAAGTTATTGGAAAATATAAAAACATAAAAATAAATACCCTTAGATAATATATCAGCAGAGAGGGAGAGTTTGTGTGATCTGGGAGTTAAATGCCTTTCACCCTGCAAATTGAGGATTTGCATGATAAACTGTTATAATAAACTGCCAATCTGCTTGTTTTTGGAGTTTACAAACTTTCTGAATTGAAATTAAATAAACTTAAACAGTATGCAAATCTTGCATACTGTTTCTCTATATTCTCTATAGCGTAAAAAATCTAAAGTTTGCTGTACATTCTTTGTCAACACCTTGTAATTTTTCTCTGATAATGCTAAAGCCACATAATAAATTAACACAGAAATCAAACACACATTTGGTTGTAGGTTTTTTTTAAATGCCTTTTCCATAACAATTCATCATTCTTTAAACAGCTGTTAACTATATCATATATTGTCAGATCCAAGGTAGGGAAAGAGTGACATGTGAATGTATTGTATACAAATATGTAAGCACGCATGTATTAAAACATGTATTTGATTTTTTGTCATGTATATATATTATTGTCAGTGGGTGGGGGTAAAGGCTCTAGAGAGCTTTTATCTGTACATGTATGAATGTATTTTCTTGTTTTGATCTGTTGTAATTTATGTGCATTTGTGTCTGAGGACCTCCTTGAAAACAAGAAGGTTCATCTCAAGGAATTTTTGCTTCAATGACACCAATATCTGCCACATTTTCAATCAGGGGACGAGTGAAAGAAGTAAAGTCGAATATTTTCTACCATATTTAAAAAGAAATCTCTTGGTCTTCCCCGGTTCATAGTTTAGACCCAGTGCACCGCGGGGCGTCTCTACTTCCAGGCTGCTTTCAGTGTTGTCATTCGAAGACTTCAGGGCCGACCCTCGCCATTTCAGTGCAACAAGTCAGGTAAAACGGTTTCTCACAGTCTGTCATGGTACTGCTCTAGTATTCCACTGAGAACCAACCACTCAGCCTCAGCTTCCGGCTCGTCTCACTGGTGAACTGTTTTTTTAAACAGACGTATTTAAAATCCCACATCAAAATGTGATTCCTATACATTTTTATAAACTTCTTTTAGTTTGACTGTAATGCACTGGAAAAAAATATATTTTCTAAAACTCAGTCAACTGAGGCTTCATTCAACTCAGATTTGAAAGAATTCACAGACGTGACATGGTTTTGTAAAGGTATTCAGCATTCATGAATGTAATAACAACTTGAGCTTCAAACAAGCGTTAAACATGTTACAATTTGTCAATGATCAGATTTCACATCAGAAATTTGGCATCAGAGTCACAATAGTTCCCTTTAATCTGACGTCACATCTCCCAGGATTCCAAAATGACCAGTGATGGAACAATGGTTCCTGAGAGCAGTAGCAAAGAAAACTTTATTAAATACACTAAAGCCAATTTTGAAAGTACATTTTCATAAACTATGTTTACTGTACGATACTGATCATTGTTAGGATGTTCGAGGTGCACCCTGTCTCTAAGGCTGAGCCCAGCCACCCAAAGAAGGCAGCTCATTTCAGCTGCTCTTATCCTTGACCTCATTCTTTTTGTCACTACACAGAACTCATTACCGTGGGTGAGGTCAATTGAGATGACTTAGTTGTTTTTCACCACATCAGACCAATACTGTACCCATATGGCGGCTGATGCTGCACCAAACCGCCTTTGGAACAATACCCCGAGTTCTTTAAACTCCTTTGCTTGAGGCAGCAACCCACCCCAAACCTCGAGGGAGCAGTTCAGTGTTTTCTGGCATAGAACCAAGGCCTCAAATTTGTAGGTGGCGGTATTTAAAGACAAGAAATAATAAATTATATGAAAATAAACTATGATGATCCGTACAAATGTGATGATGTTTAGATAACATTAAAGATTTGAGTCTTTGATTCCGCTTTTCAGACTGCTCCTTTATTTCCTTGCCTTGATTCATGACCACTGATGGTAACACAATCAGACTTCCTGTCTTTCCTGGGTCGGGTTTCATCAGATTGTGGGTGTCCTCATCATACATTAGCATATCATTACATTGTTTTAAAAATGGTAGAATCCCAATGAAAAGTTTTTTTTTCCTTTGCTTGTCAAATTAAAAGATCAACTTCTCACCAGAAAAGCAAGTTCATCAAAAATGACATCAGAGCTGACCCCAAGACTAACACCCGGAATTTAGAGTTAGCCCCTTAACCATAAGTACCTTCACATTTTTCGTATCAACGTATCATCTGTGGAGTGCTGGATAAATTTGTCTCCACTTTGTGTTGCTTTGACAAGACAGAGTTCTGGCTTCATGGCCGACTGAATTTTTGTGATTAAAGACGACAAGCAAAACCATCTGCTTGTCACATCCATCCATCATCGCCCAGCATTCGCCATCAGCCGCACATCACTCAAAAACAAAAGCCAGTTGAGGGGAGAGACAGGAGAAGACCAAGGTTGGGGGTTTCGATACCCTTCCTCAGAGACGAAAAGAGGGAAGTTTGGAGGTGATGAAAGGGGAAGGAGACGAGGAGAAATCAGGAGAGTCGGAAGGTGTGAGTGAAAGTAAATGACCAAGATTGGGTGAAGAGACAACACTCGGGAGGGGAAGAGAGAGGAGGAGACAGCACGAAGAAGCAGTAGCCAGATGGAGATTTACTTCTACCCGTTTCTGAGACCACCTCCTCATGCTGCCCTGCTGAGCCTTCAGATAGTCCAAAACTTCCAGATTCCAACTACCAGCCCTCCAGTTGTGGGCATCAGAGCACCATCTGGAGTTCTACAGAGGCAAAATAAAATGAAAATGAAATCATTTTCATTACCCAATACATGCAAACTAGATTGTCTTTAAAAATATTTGGCTTTTTCGATTTTGCTTGGTTAGAACTCTTAAAACTTGCATAAAAATTGAGCCACTTAAATTGAATGGGTCTCAAAACAAGATAAGAAATATCTAAATTGAAGTTTTGATTTTAAAAGCGATAAAAAACTAAGTAATTTAAGAACATTTCACGTAAAATGAGCATGGACTTTTGATTGAACTTACTTTCACATTTCTTACCTATTCTAAGATTAATAATGCAAATACTGTTGCTGATGACGGTTCACTGCTCACTGTTTCACAATCACTCATCGTTAAATGAACCTCTCTCTGGGGGGTTGATGTGTCTGCATGCAGCAGGTACAAATACAATGATAAGAGTTCAAACTGTGGCCGTTGAACGTTATGAATCCCTCCCCTAGTAGCTGATAAAGGTGTTCTCAAGGATGCGTATTAGGTTCCCTGCTTTTTACCTTATATATTAACTACGTATTCAACAAATCGACAACGTACTGCATGTTTTACGCTGATGATGCCATCCTGTTTGCCACCAATGCAATATAGGCCTTCTCCAGAATACGGACCCTTTCAAGGAAACGAAGACCTCTTTGCTGGATTTAAAATGAATTCTGAATTAAAAATAATAACTAAATATGTTAACATAACTAGAGCAAAAAACGATGGCAATCCTATTTCAATCCATACTTTAAACAGTGATCTTATTGAAACAGTGCAGCATTACAAATACCTTGGACTTTGGTTCCTCACATGAACAATGACGAGTGCTTCTGGAACTGTTCACCTCACCTTCACCTTCACCTCATTCATTCACCTCACTGCTGCAGCCCAGATTGAATTTAGAGAGTCTCATTTGTGTGCGTGTGTGTGTGTGCGTGTGTGTGTGTGTGTGTGTGTGTGTGTGTGTGTGTGTGTGTGTGTGTTTGTGTGTGCGTCTGCGTGTGTGTGTGTGTGAGTGTTATTGTGGATCTATATAGTGCATATTCTGTGCCCAGGTTTCTCTTGAAAATGAGATCTTGATCTCAGTGACATATATTTCATTCGTTATCCATAACCGCCTATCCTGTTCAGGGTTGCGGGGGCTAGAGCCTGTCCCAGCTGACGTTGGCCGAGTGGCAGGATACACCCTGGAGGAGTCGCCAGTTTATCGCGGGCCCGACATGTAGAGACAGACAACCAATCCGGTCATCCATTCATCCCTACGGGCAATTTAAAGCCACCTATTCTGCATTTTTTCACACTGTGGGAGGAATCTGAAGAGAACCCATGCAGAGACTTCACAGAAAAGTAGGCAGTATCTTCAAGCTGTGGGGCAGTAGCGCTACCCACTATTTAATATGATTATATTTAAGGATCTTTGGGCCTCCTGTTTGGTTTTGATGTTTTTATGGTGAAGACCAGAACCCTGGTTCTCTGAATAGCAACGATGGGAAAAAGGAGAAGCAGCAACAAGAATCAGAACTAATGAACAAAGTCAAATGTTTTAATTGAGAAGGTGATCAAACCATTGTTGTACCCTGTTACTGGTTAAATGGAGCAGAATCTAATTAAGACAAAGTAAAATAGATCTTCTTAAAGGGTGATTACTTTTCTAAGGTGGAATGAGCGTGACAAGATTATTTTCTTTTCAGACAAAAGAATAGGACTCATTTCTTTGAAATAAGGTGTTTTTCTGCTTTCTTGAAATTCCTTTTTTGTAGCGTTTAATTGAAAGTCCCCCTGGTTGATACATGTATATTTAATGCTGTGCCACACAGGTGGGATCATTTACTTTGCCTGATAAGACCTCTGCTAATCGCTCCGTGCTACATAGAATGATGAAGGTGTAAACTGTCCAAAGTTCAACACCATGAGAGCGAGAATCACGTCAATAAAGTAGAGCCGGTCAAATATTCTTAATAATAATAATAATAATAATAATAATAATAATAATAATACATTTAATATATAATGCACTTTACATTTGGATCAAATCCCAAAGTGCTTCTCTTTAGAATCAAGACAATCTTTAGCCCAGTTGTAATCACGTAAAATAAATGAAAAGACAGCTGTGGGGGTGTAGGGTTTACTGGAGAGACTGGCTGTGATGACGATTATTTTATTTATGTCAAAAAAACAAAACCAGATACAGTTGATTCATTTTTACAGAATGTTCCTTTAATTCTCTGAACCAGAACTCTGTATCTGTATGTAAATGTGTTTAATTTGAGACAACGCAGCATGTATGCATACAGGACTGGAAGAAACCCCCAACAAAAACATGATTTACCTTTGTAGTAACATTAGGAAGATCCTCATAGAACTATTTAGCAATATTATTGTATTTTTGTAACCCTTTTCAAAAATATTTTCATGCGGGATGATTGGGCCCGGTGCAGATTCTCCCAGAGGAGACTGAAAGCACTGAGGGATGGACATAACTCTGGGTTTTGATGTGAGCAGCGATTAATAAACTCGTGATGCGTTCATCTTCTTGGTCTGAGAGAAAAGACTGGCTCGATCCATGAAATGACTCTGCAGGTATTTCTGTGATGCTAAGCTGCATGAGATGAGGTTAAAGGTGGAAGGGGTTTGTGCAGAGGACAGCTTGTTTTTTTTTCCCAGTGCATTGTCTTTCTCTATGATTTCTCTGTTTGGATCATTGAAACATTCCTCTCTTTCACTTCTCCTTTTCTCTCCTTTCACCTCAACAATGTCCTCTCATCCTGAGATAAAAACACAGTCAGCAAAGTGGCCTTTGGGAGTTTGCGGAAAAGAAAGCCCTCATCATTCATCTTCCCACCCTGCCCCTGTTCTTCCCCTCATCCACCTCTCTCTCTCTCTCTCTCCATCCTCTGGAGTTTCTGTCTCCTTTTCTACTCATCCTCCACCCTTTCCCCCGCTTTCTCTCTCTCATTCTCTCTCTGTCTCTGTCCCTTTGTCTCTCTCCCTCTTCCCCCCAGCCACTTCCTCACATTCTTTCCTTCTCTCCCTCGCACCAACTATCTCCAGCAGGATTATCGATTTAGCGTAGGCTGTGATTGAGTCTCACTGGGTGTAATGTGGGCCCTAAGGTGTCTTCTGAATGGAGAGCATCATGAGTTATGGACTAACTATAGTCACTCTTCCACAACACCTGAATCACAGACAGACGCCCTACACACACAAACGCACACCCACACACACACTATACACACACACACAAAATGAAACTATTTTTTCCAATGCAAACTAAGCCTCTTGTACAAAAACAAGGACTCATATGACATTTGCGCCTCCACCAAGGAGGGGAAATTTTAACCTTGGTTTGTTTCTTTGTTAGCAAAATTAGGTCAAATGCAGGTTTTGGTCCTTCTTAAAGATGATGTAAGGTAAGGTATCATTGAATCCTACAATTGCAAACAAAAAAAACCTTAAAAGGAACAGGTTTATAATTTAGATGAGCTCAGTAATTAGCCATATAATTGAATCTGATCACAATAATGCCCATCTTGGATTCTGTTGTGCCAAGATGCCGAGGTTTGCGCTCTCTGGGTGCTTTCTAGTTACCTTTCTAACACACACACACACACACACACACACACACACACACACACACACACACACACACACACACAGTAACATACATATGCAGAGAGGGAGAGATGTTGTCCTATTCTTTGCTGTAGTAACTTAATTTCACCGTAGTTATAAAAACTAAGTTCAATTAGCTGTAGCGCTTTTTCTGTCCAGGAACTACCCAGTACCCCAATGTCAGCTGGGATAGCTCAACCAAAACTGTGCAGAATAAGCAGATACAGAAAATGGATGGATGCCTTAGTTATTAGTCCAGCGGTAACCAGGAGGTTTTTTGGAGCAGATATGCACATTCTTGGGAAATCATCTCGGGGGGGGGGGGGGGGGGGGGGGGGGCACTCTTTGATATTACCAACACCCAAAAATTCAGAAAGACCACCAAAGCCAGACTGATGCTGCTTTTACATGCAAATGATTAGGACAACCCACCAAGGTGTTATGAACATTTTCAGATTGCATTTATTATGCTCCTTACATCATTAAAGAAGAAAAATGCTAAATATTTGTGAAAATGCTATCAAAGAGTGAATGTCGATACCAGGGAGAAAGACCTGCTATGCTACTCCGTGTGGGGTTCAGTATCAGCTGAAACACAATATACATGGATTTTTATAGAAGAGAAGCAAAAATGTTCCAAATGGTTCCAAATGTCCAACATCTTGATTGGGTAGCAACACCTTTGACAGGATGTTCCAGTGTGGAAATTGAATTGAACTGGATGAATGAGCGGGCTAGATGGTGTGTTTGATGGATGCTGAATATGATGCTGCTATTACTGTCTATCTGTGTACAACTCAGGCACTGAGGACTCACATGTAGACACAGGGCGGAGTCAGTTTGCGGGTTAGCGTTTCCCTAAACAATAACCCAATAGAAAATGTCCAGGTATCAGAAAGAGGTCAGTGCCATTCAAGTAGGCCAAAGTGGAAAACAAATTCCAAATCGACAGACATGAACACAGGCAGAGACCAAAAACCCCCTAGAGAAAACTAACAGAGAATCACTGGAAAGACATGGGGAAAATACCAATGAAAGAGGAAAGCTCGCCAACTTAGATACAAACAGGGACAGGAGACAATGACACAAAGGTGAACTTCAAGGTGAGGAGACACAGGTGAAACAGAAAGATAAGGACTGACGGCGACTTGGTTAAACAAGAGACCGACAGAGCGAGAGAATGAGCAAGATGGGGAAGGAATAAAACTGCAAATATAGATGACAAACCATGACAGGAAGTGTAAGCCAAGAGATGTGATAAGAATAATAAAACTTTCACAATAAGACAGGAAACAGAAATGCACAAAACCAAGAACAATGACAGCAAACCTGTAGATTCACTTTTGTTGTTGGAGAAGCTATTTTGAGCCAGAGGACAAGGGAATACAGCCGAACACACTGTGTTTTGGTAATTCCTCTGTGCAGCGGGTCCCTTGTCATCTGCTCCCTGTTTATCATTGATTGTTTAGAGGGAGAGAAACGGCTCCCCTTGAACTGCAGCGAATATGTGCATGTGCATCAGGGGGGAAATGTCGAGTAAGCATTGTTTTATGTTTGAGATTGTGGCGAATGGAAGAAGCTACTTTTTGATCATTTCATTGATTTAGCCAACTGTGTCGCACCAGTCTGACCATCTGAGGCAGCAGCTTCAGCCAGTCGAACACTTGCTGCATCTCTCAGACCTCTGTGGCGTTTGTAACACCCACAGTCTGTCATCCAAACTACATCTTAGTTCTTGTTTCCACCTCTCCAGTAAGAACTGCAATGTCTCATGGTCTGAAGTTCATTTTGTAGTCCTCCTGTCTGCCTTCACCCGGACTGACCTCATCCATCAGCACTCACTTATATTAACTGGGCCTTTGCTGTTGTCCCCAGCAGCAAGCAAGTATCCCCGAAAAGTCCCCAATCCCCTGCATTGTGTAAACAACCCCCCTAATTGAAATCCTCAAATTAAATACGATGTTAGGTCCGGAACACAGTGTTTTTCGTTAAGAACGCTCCTCTGGGGGAAATATGAACTTTTACAGTAAAATATGATGAAGAAGATCGATCACGTCGAGTCGATTCATATGCACCAAATTTTGACTAAAAAGGACGTCAGGAAAAAATGGTGGCCTGACAATTTTAGAGATAAAGCTCCCTCTAGTGTCGGAAAGGTAAAACCGAACTTTCCCTCCCTTTTCCCTTTCCCAAACTTTCTTCTGTGGTGAAGAACTGAAGTCTATGTGGGTAGACAGTTTGAAAACGATCCATGACATAGTTTTGAGTTATCACGTTTATCGTTATCACGATCGCAGCGTTTCACTGACTGTTCATGGAAAACTTTGAGTGAAGCATGAAGCCCCACCCATTCGGCCCACAAATCGAATTTTGTGAGAACGCCACCTTCTGAGGCAAATCCTACGCACAGTTTTGTTAATGAGGTCCCTGATCCACACGGGAAAAAGTCCGAGGAGACTCTGACTGCTGAGGAGGCACTATGCTCCCCTAGCCTTAGTTTCCATTTTCCTTTTGCTCTACACACCATCTTTCAATCACACCATCATGCATACACTACTGATTTACTGAGAGCCACACATCAGCCTACTTTTGAATTTAATGCAGTTAAAAGATTGATATCAAATTAGAATCTTTTTATTTTTTGCTTTACACTTTTGTGGCACCTCCTGTATTTGTCATGGCTTTGAGCAAGTCATGACAAAACATTGTATGTCCGTGTCCATCGAATAGTTTGTGGGGATACACATTAATAAATAATGGAAGATAGATATTTTGAGTGTTTAGTGAGAAACTGTTTCCCAAAATGTCCTGTTGAGCAACTAGGTATAAATAAATCAAAACAGTGTGTGGGTAGAGTTTTTCGGCGATTGATAGAATTTATGATGATATCAATAAAGACAATTTGAATGGTACGTCAAAGTTCCCAACATCAGCGCTCACCAAATGCCCACTAGCTGGTCTCATCTCACTCTTTGCGGGACACTCCAGTTTTCCAAATATGGGCATAGAAACACTGAAAATGAGTTTGCATAGAAAAAGCCTGTAGTATAAAGTATGATCCAAATTTTAATCATACTTTATACAACACGCTAGCATGAGCTACCTGGTCTTACTATGAATTCAGGATTATGTGGCTGAGTTAACAGCGTTGATTTCAGAGGGGCGGTGTTGGGCCGGCTTCCTCACACAACATACTGAACTACCAGCGACACCACATATATTATTGATGATAGTTTGGGACCCCATTATATGTCTGCATAATTGATTAAAAGGCTTTAATTTTAGCACAAGCCAGTGTGCTGATGTCTCCAAATGCTATGCTACCTTCCATCCGTGCATTAAGCCCCCTCTCCTCCTCGAGCAACGTCCATGCCCCAAAAACAAGAAGCTCCTTGTAATTCGTAAATCCTATTAGGATTGGCCCCAGAGTCGGCCTCTGCTTAGCAAATAAATAATGGTAATGATGATGATCCCTCATCTTGTCACCGGGGCTCTCCCCCGGGGGCCTAACAGTGCAGGTGGAGGGATTCTCTCCTGGCCTAATTGGTTCCAACCCTGCAGTCTCCTCTCCAGCCTTTCCCCATCCTTCCTTCCTTCCCTCGCCTACTCTCTTTCTCTCCTTGCTTCTCCGGGCCTCAGGATTCACTTGGCAAACTTTCTCATTATGTGTGTGTGTGTTTCGTCATCATCTGTTATTCATTCCTGCACAAGCATGAAATCACATGAGCATGTTCGGTTTCTCTGTCCTGGTCTCACAAGTGGATGGACTGACAAGCTGAAAACACACAAACACACACACACATCTCTGTACTGTACTCTGGTAACAGGAAGCCGATTTCTTCCCACTGTCCTCCCCTCTAGTCCTCTTTTGGCAGCTGGTGCATATAAACAGCTTAAATTGTTTAATGGTGCCAGACAGGAAAGTGTTTCCATCTCTTTACCCATCTGCCTCCATAAGTCTGACCGCTACCCTGCAATGAGCTCCTACTTAACCATCACCATACCTCATTACACTCCCACTGAAAAAATGAAAGCTGTTTGGTACCACACAAGATCACAAAGCCATTTTGAAAGTGTGAGTAATTGGGATTAATTATTAAACAAATCAAAATAGATAATTGAATTTTTCTGCCTCCGTGAAACATGGAGGGAAATAAAAGGAGTGTTTTACTGCAACCGTTATTTAGAAAAAAACAAAAAAAAACATGTCAGGACTTTAATTTAACAGTTCAGAGGTTCTGTCAGGAAACATGGGATTTGAAACACATTCATGTTACTGCATATAAATCCAGTGCCTAAGCTTTGTAAAAGGTCTAAATGCTTTGAGGCTAAGAGGGCTGGAAGAAGAAGCTGCTTTAACGAGACTTTCTGAAACATTTCTCTAAAAATCAATACCATCTCTGCTAGGCAAAGAGGATGTCTAATATAGTTTTATGTTATTATTTTTCCTCACACATTGCCACATCTCTCAGCGGCTGGCAAGGGAAAGATGGATTTTCTCTTCCACTGGATACTAAATGTGATGCTGAACGTGGCGGGGCCATTGAGATGATGAAGAGCCTGCACTCTTAAAAAGGGGTGTGTCACTTTCTGCACATCCAGAAGTTGAGTTTGACATCTTGCAAAGTTGCATCTCGTTTCGACACGGAATAATCCTCTGCATGCTGGGTGAGGCCGCAAACTGCTCCCATGGGTGTCATTCCCCAGAATTACATACTGAGGAGAGCAGTGTTTTCTAAATAAAATACACAGATAGAGAAAATGGTCTAATTAATGTCTGCATTAGATTGCACACCAGGAAACCACTCGAGTACTGAAGGAATATGGGCTCTATTATGACGATAGAGATCAAATGAATCAGTCCATTTCCTCTGCACAGGTAATCAAAATCAAATTATCATTAACATTAAATATGAATGTAAACCTTTGATCCTTTGGCCTGGACTGATCAGCATCACCTGAATTACATGATAATAATCACACTCCGGGTGTGTGAGGTGTGTGAAGAGAGAATTCTAGTGTGCTATGCTCTACATCTGGTGCAACAGAGACCTCTGCTGGCTAAAATAACCATCACACCAACCGTTAACTGTCTCAGTACAACCCACTGTAATTCACTCATTCATTTTTCATTCATTTTATATGCTGATCCTGTGCATTGTCACGGAGGGCTGGTGCCTATCCCAGATGTCATTGAGCAAGAAACAGTGTAAACCCTGGATGATATGCCTCTCTATTACAGGGCTGACATTTTCTTTGGGAGTGAGGAGGATGGACAGGAATAGAAAGGAGCACATCATAGGGACAGACCATGTTGGACGTCTTTGAGACAAAGTAAGAGAGGACATGCAGTTGGTTGGTGTGACAGAGGAAGATGGAAGCAGATGATTCTCTGTGTTGGCCACTAAAGGGAACGGTCCAAAGCAGAAGATCACAGGACCGTCACATTCACACCTACGGTCAATTTACTAACTACGACTAAACCAGAGTTCTGCTCCCACTGTCCTCCAGTCATGAATTGTTTCCTCACAGCAAGAATGTTCAAATCCATTTGGTGTGGTCTCATTGGAAGTTTCTCCCTATAATCTGCCAGCTTTAACGGGTTCCATCCGGTTCCGACCTTCTCCCACATTCCAAAGACATGCGACATAGGTGATTTGGAGATTCTGAATTGGCCGTAGGTGTGAGTTGGGTGTCTGTCTCTGTTTGAGGGGTGGGAGTGGGGTGGGTGTCTAGACCAGACACCAGTTCACCACACAATGTGAGCTGGGAGAGGCTCCAGCCTTCCTGCACAGGACAAGCATTAAATGTCCTGATGTATGTATGTATGTATGTATGATGTATTTTCATCATACTGGAGCACGGAGCCAATGTGTTTTTTCTCATAGTTGTGCATCTGAGTTGAGCTCTAATGCGCTGAAAAGATGAAAAAACCCATTTCAGCTACAGTTGATCATCAGCAATACAGAGGGTAAGATTTTTTGGTGTCAGCCGGTTATCGCGGCTTTACGAAGTCCTTGAGCTCTAAAGGTGTTTAATGAGAGAAAATATCAATGATTGAAATAATGGCCTGACTTTATATAAATGATCAATACATGACTGTGAAAACTGAGCTTCACAGCTTAATTATGTCACAAAATGTGGCAGATATTGTGGATTTTTACATTTGTAAACTTTTCAAGCTGTTTCCATAACCTGAGTGAATAAATTGAACTTTAAGTTTACCTGCCATCATACGAATATTTCAATCATGTGAAATATTGCCGATAATGAAGATAGAAATCAAATTTTCATGAATTCAGCAGATTTATTGCCACAGCATCATGCTGTCACCTCCATACCCTAACCCTCTTAAACACACACACACACACACACACACACACACACACACACACACACACACACACACACACACACACACACACACACTTAAAAGATCATCCATCCACAGAAATCAGCAAATATTTTTGGCAACCCTCCTCCATCTCGCCTGTCTGGAGTGGCAGGGTCATGGGGACAGTGATGACAACATGGCAGCTGTGATATCTCCCCGGGTCCAGAGCACCATGAAGCTGGCTCTGTCTCACAGAAGGAAGCGACCCGTGTCTGAAGAGGGCTCCATCAACCAATCAAAGGTCTGCTGCTCGTGCCACGCCGCTCCTTTCCTCTTGACAGACAGACGAAGGGGAAGGAGGCGCGACCAGGAGACTCTTCATCTGAATCTGGATGTTGACACGAGGACGAGGAAACCAGACAGAGAAAGACAAATAGGAATAATTGGTAATAAATGAACTAATCCAATATGGGAAAATAAAAGAGTGATTAAGAAAAAGAACAAAAGTACGGGTTGATTGTTTCAGACGCGAAGATGAGTCGATAAAAAAGACATGCGTGGAAAAAGATTTCAAAGTGAACCTGTGTCTGTCTGACTATGTGTTTGTGTGTCTGTCTGTCTGTCTGTCATTCTGTGTGTGTGTGTGTTTGCGTGTGTGAGTGTGAGTGTGTATGTTTGTGTTTATGTGGGGTTTGTGTGTTTGTCTGTGTGTGTCTGTCTGTTTGTGTGACTGTGTCTGTGTGTGTGTGCTGGGGGAGGGGATGTGTGCGTGTGGGTGCGTGTGTGGGGGGGTATGTGACCCTGTGTGTCTCGGTGGGTGGGCAGGTGTGTGGGGGGTGTCTGTTTGTGTGGATGTGTGGGGGTGGGTGGTTAGGTGTGGGGGTGGGGAGGAGTCTGTGTGTTTGTGTGAGTGTGTCTGCTTGGGTTTCTGTGTACGTGTGTGTGTGTTTGTGTACGTGTACGTGTGTGTGTTTGTGGGTGTGTGTGTGTGTTTGTGGGTAGCATGCCAGTTAGGCGTGTATTCACTGATGGAATGTCTCTTTGGATATACTGATGCCATTCCCCACATTCCTGATCTGTGAGTTGCTCCTTTACATAGCAGACAATCCCCACAGTGTTTCCAGTGGCTAATTACACAGCACTCTTCCCAGCCACAGAAAATACCTCCGCATCCTTTTGAAGTTGTGGAAAGCCCTCCAACTTATTTAAATATTGCATTTGATCCCCTAAACAAGAGGAAATAAAATCACAGATCTTTTTTTTTTTTTTTTTTATCTGTTTCACCTGGATTTTGTTCTTTTTTTTTCTTTTTACACACACACAACAGAGATTAAAATGTTCTTTATTTAAGAAAGTCCCATTAAGTACAGCTCACATCAGAGTAACAGATGGAGAAGGATGCCCGCATGTGCCGATCGGTCTTATTATATAATTGTTGTTCTTAGCTGCCAGGAGAGAAAGAGATAGGAGCGACGATCCGTCTGAGTCACTGCTACAGTTGTACGCAGACAGAGCTGTGGAAAACGGCTTGAAAATGATTGTTTATATGATAAGTTGTGCAGGCTCTGCAAACAAAATGTAATGTAAAACAAGACAACCAGAGTAACACAAAATAAAAGTTTTAGTGTTTTTTTTAATAATAAACTTTATCCAGCGAATAGTGCATTCAAATAAGAATAAGATAGTAAAGATAATAAGTGAATAGATAAAAAGGTAGGCTGCCGAAAGCGAGATTAAAAAGAAACCAAAGCTGAATACAATAAACCGTAATAGATAATGAATCAATAAATGTATGAATTCCGTACTTGACCAGAAAATTCTGAAGGAGAATGTCGGGTCATCACTCTGTGAGTTGAATTTCCAGCTTAAGAGTAGCTCCTCCTCTGGATGACTCAAAAGGAAGCACAAAGAGGTTTTGGAGCGGCCTCGTAAAAGTCTGAACCTGATGTCCGTTCAGATGCTTTGCTAGGACCTTAGAAAAAGCAAAGAAGGGTGGGACAACATTCCATCAGAAGGATACTAGGAGTGGATCTCCAGCTCTCAGAAGGGTTTGGATGCAGCTGTTCTTACCAAAGGTGGAACAAGTAGCTGTTGAGTTCAGGATGTGAATACTTATTTAACGGTGATGATTTCAATGTCCGTTAGCCTTTTGGCCGTATCAAATAACGTCATCATATAAAATGTGCATTTAGTTTTGTATTCAGGCTACTTTTGTATTATGTTGAATGCTTGGAGACCAGACACAGTTTGGAATAAGAGAAAGCAGTGAGTTTCAGAATAGAGATAACTTGACATTTTACATTTGCTGGGGTACGCTGATTAACACCATTCATGTATAATAGTTGAAATCCAGATGTGGAGACACCTTCAGATTCACCCAGGTACTGGAATATCACACAGGTTCAGATGGGGAGGGACATCTTGTCCAAACCCCACAAACATTTTTATTAATAAATGAAATAGTGAGTGGGGTGAGCAGTGTGCTGTGTGAAAGACATGTAAAGAGCCGTAACTAGGAGTTCTCAGGATACAGATAATGCACAAGTATTTATTGTAGGGTGATAATAGTGTAAGAATAAAAAAGTTTATTGTAGCAAAGCACTTTGACAGACAAGGAAAAAAGCAGGAAACTTAGAAGGTAATTAAACAACGGGACACTGAAAACCATAAAGCCAAGCATGTGGATGACAGAGATGAAAAGTTTGACATCAAGAGGAAAGAAAGACACAAGATGCAGAGCAGAGAATAGAACAACGAGAGGACGGAGATGCAAAAAGGGCCAGAATAACAGTTAGTACGAAAAAGTAGAATGAAGACGATACAGCAATAAAAAGTAATAAGAAGAAATCTGATCACAAAATAAAAGCAATAAGCCAGGGGAAAAGAAAGAGAAGAAAAAACATAAGAATGAGAGGATCAAAGATAAAGAGGATGACATCATATTGAAGCCAGTCTGAGACATGAGATGAGAAGAGATTTAAATAGGTCATTGATTCAGCGAACCTTCTCTCCTTGGGTTGTTAAAATCCCAGTTAAAAGAGCAGGGTAACAAAGACAGGATAGGGGTGAGGTGATGGCTTCTGTTAAAACCAGTAAGAAGGCTAGCTGCTGTGTACTTGGACCAGTTAGAGGTGGGTGAGTTCTGCTTTACAGCAGAGAGGAGGGAGGTGCACCTCATGGAGAATTAAAATTAAAAAAAGTGGAACTCTGCTTCATCACCACCAAGATTCAGGAGAGAACTTCAACCCAGACCGGAGATTCATGCTCCACACAAGTCCTATTCGCTTTCCGCTCTTGTGCTGTGTGTTCTAATGAAGCCATCTGTTGCTGAGCAGAACATGACTTGAACTTTGGTTCCTCTGCCAGAGACAGGCCAGCCTTATCAGAGGATCCTAACTGTGTCCTATCACCAGCTGGAGCAGAGAGTCCCTCCAATAAAGGGAATCTCCGGCATTTACTGTTTTCAGCCTCATAGATGAGTCTCGGGCTTTTTCTATTCAACGCGTATCTCAGCAAACGGATCATAAATAAAGCCATCAAATTACATTCTTATCTGCTTTAGGCGGTGTGTGCGCTTTACAAAACAAACAAGTGAAAATAAAAACCTGTGCTGAAATCAAAATTCAAGTATAAAGTGTTATTGTTGCTCTGTACGGAGAGGAAGGGTGTCAGCCGCGACATCCGGTAAAAACTGAGGTTGGGAAATGGCCGACGTCTGCGAGATGCTCATCAGATCTCCTGCAGCAGGTCGGCAGGGAAGAAGCCGAGCTTCCGTCCCGTGCTGACCTTCAGGTAGCCGTTTACCTCGTCACCTTTCTTCACCACAATCTGAGGAAACACAGCGAACATATCAGACGGATGCATTCCTTAACCCGATATGTGTGTACTGACAAGTACGGAACACAGAACTGTCATGGTTCTGTCCTTTATTATGAAGGGGTTATTGTTATGGTTCTGTCCTTTATTATGAAGGGGTTATTGATTTTACTTCGTGTTTATTCTTTAAGGTTAATTTCAGTACATTTTCTTGATCCTTTTCACTGTTTATTTCTGTGTCTCCCTTTTTGTTTCTTCTTGTGTTCCATTCTCTCCTCTTCGGTGTGTGGGAACCTGAGCAGGTGAATCTCCTTTCCTACTGTCTGCTCCTTGATAGGTGAAAGTTCTCACCTGTCCCCGGCCCTCACCAGTTTCCCATTCTTCAACAGTCTTCCTCTTCTGAAGATAACTCATACTTTGACAAAAAAAAAAAATCTCTATATATATTTTATTTTTTTTATAAAATAAAACAGAGGGGTGAACATATAATATATATGTTCCATATAGGTAGTCGCACACTTTGTCAGTGTCTTTCTACTCCATGGAAACCCCTCAGAGGACCTCAAGGGATTATGGGTATCAGGAAAAGAAGTGTGTGTGTCTGTCTGTGTGTGTGTGTGTGTGTGTGTGCATGTGTGTGTGTGTGTGTGTGTGTGTGTGTGTGTGTGTGTGTGTGTCTGTGTATGTTTACCTGGTCTTTCTTCAAGGTGATCTGTCCCATTTCTCTGTTGCCAACAAAGGAGCGTGTCACCTTGTAGACCATCTCTCCTGCTCGCACCCTGATGATGTAGTTGGCAGGTAAGAAGCCTGTTCGCTCTCTGATCTTCCCCTGGTGGAGAAAAAGAAGGATGGAGTCAGTGAGGTGATCCAGCCCACCTTTAGTAATGCAGATGTGTGGATGTAAACATGCTTTCAGGCCAGTGACTGACACAAAGAGCTGGATTGGATGATGATGAAACAACGGAATAAGATGTATTTGGCTAATCATCAAGCCGACTTAATAGGTTTTGAGAATAAGACAGGAGGGAAAGCAACACCTTGGAATCCCTGTGAATAACAATGAGAAGACAAAATCTGGTCCTCACCCTCCACCATTCCTCATTGGAGTCATCGATCACGGTGATGCGATCACCGGCACTCAGGAGCAAAGAGGATAAGGGAGATTTGAATATTTGAATATTAAATATTAAGAGGATCATGTGGGTTTTGGTGCAGTGAGACAGTCTGGACCAAAAGAGGCCCCCAAGAATATGAGAGATTTCTTACTGAACATCCAGATCATCTTTCTCTATGGCTTTGAAGCGATACAGAGCCAGATAGTAGTGAGACTGGCTGAACACGCCGATCTTCCCCTGTGGAAACTTCTTACTCTGAGAATGAAAGGCATCACCCGTCATTATTACTGTATGACCTTTCTAACTGAGAGTCTTCATCAGCGGCAGCTCTCACCTTGTCATCAGCGGGAGTCTTGTCCCCTTTTTTATCTCCCTCTGTTTTCCCCGCTACAAAAGGAGACGCACAAAAACATAGACAAAAATGATTCACCTTTCACTTTATTCAAACCCTTTCATTATTTCTGACTTTAGTGAAATATCATTTCTTCTGGATTCGAGGCATAATTCTGACTTAATTCTTCAAATTCAAAACATTAAATAAAGTAAATTTAAAGGCATCACCTGGGCCTGATCCTCTTCCTTATAAAATAATAAAACAGTATTTCAAGTGTGCATTTCAAAAAAAATCTCTGATCTCAGTAAATTTTTGTCCACTTCTGATAAGTTAGATAGAATCATCAAGAGTGAGCTGATCCGGCCCGTTAAAACCGTGGACATTGATAAGAAGTCCTCACCTCCATCACCACCTCCATCCTCCTGTTTGGGCTGGGACTCTTCATCCTCAATCATCATCATCTGAATAATTTAAGATACACAAACAGCTGATGCTTCGTATTTAACTCACTGAAACACATTGTATAACTTAAGTGGGTCAATAAACTGATGTTCCAGCAAATACATTTTTATTTCTGATCATTTGAAATTGAACACAAACTAATGAGATGACTTAAAGTCAGGCTGAGGGTTACCTATATCAAATTCTAAAGGCTGGTTCCCAGGTGTTAAAATAGTTCAATCTATGTGTTTATATAATAGATGCTAGTATTTTACTATTTCACCAGCTGAAGCGGTTTGAGGTGTTATAAACTCACATTCTTTTTGTCATCGGAGCCTTTTTTTCGCTCCTTGTTGGCCATTATCACGCCGATACGCAGCGTCTCAAACACAGGGTCTGTGCGGTTTGACTGCGCTGCCAATAAGATATTATTAATTAGTAAAAAGAGAAAACACGGTTGCAGAACTCTTCTGACGAGGGGCTGAAGCTGCGCGGAAGATTTCAATAGCAGCACTGATT
Source organism: Lophius americanus (assembly GCA_037951165.1). NCBI lineage: Eukaryota > Metazoa > Chordata > Actinopteri > Lophiiformes > Lophiidae > Lophius > Lophius americanus. The sequence continues at coordinate 5,014,879 of JBBDHG010000021.1, forward strand.
AGTGTTATTCACAGTTGCTAGAACGGTTTGAGTTTCTGAACCCCTTGTAATCACCTTCCTTTTGAACTAAGAGAAAGCAAACAGATGTGTAAAATGTTCATAAACAACATTTTAATATTGGTTAAATATTTGTTGTGATATTATAAAATGAACTCCCCCTCGCGTGATCTACAAGTGATTCTATGTGGAAAATTTGTTTTTTTTTAATTGATGATAAGGTTACAAACTGAAAAACAACATCTAGCAGGGGTAGAAATGAACAAGTCCAAGCATCGAAAACAAAAAGCTGTGGGTTTTTTTTTTTTTTTAGTTTTAAGGCTGGGGTTTCTTTTTTTGTACTCACAAAAGGGCAGCAGCTGTGAAACTGTGGCGTTCTGCTGGCTGCTGTAGAGAGGGGAACTGTAGGCTCTTCTGAATCCAGGGGGCTAAAGGTTGAGAGGAAGGAGCTTTATGTACAATGACTATCTGAAAAACAATCTGTAGAAATTCCCTCGGGAACACTTAACTCACAATTTTGCCAAAACACCTCTGGAACTCCACGTAGGACTGACACTGGTGGTGGATGCTGGTTTTACAGTTCTTACATCTCAGTGCAAACTTATTGTTCACTGTAGAGTTGGACATAAATAGAGCAGCATTACACCCTGAGAGCTCGTTTCCACAGAACACAGTGACCCATTTATTTTGCCAGGCATGAAACATACAACAGCAGGAGACACAGGATGGACGTACGAACTATCATGCGTGCACAGACATCACAAAACTTTGGTTTCTTGCAGTAGTGGTCCTTGAATTTGTGAGGTCTGTCATTTACAGGCTTGACCGGTTCTGTAGGAGGCAGCTCATCTTTCTGTTCTTCCTCTACCTCCTCTTCATAGATGAAATACAACTGGAAAAAGGTGAGGAAGGAGGTTGAAACACAAATCAAGACAAAACGGGAGAGGATTGAAAATGACACACCTTTTTTTGTTGATTCAACAATTTCAGACTCTTTTATGCCACTGTCCAAATTAAATCTAAAAATGACATGTTCCAAATGCTGGGTTTCTAAAGGAGGAATTGAGCAGTGTCACAGTTGTGCAATAGTAGTGCATGGGAGCAGCAGTCACTATTCAAAACTCATCTTTAACTAAACAACCCTCTGCCAGTGCAGCTCAGTTTCCCCGCCATGTCAGTGCACCTAAATGCAACAGTACACATCATGCTGTAATTTGGAAATAGAATTTGGAATCACAATGATATCATTATTAGTTTCACCTTTTCTCAATAAAAACAATAATGGTAATTTTCTTCTGTTAATTCTGAAGAGGATCTCATTTCTGATCTTATTTACAAACATTATGATTTATTTTCTCTCTATAGTAAGTTTTCTAAGTGCAATTTAACCTTCAAATTTCCTCCCCAAGAAAACATACATGGAAAATGAATTATGTGCTTATTTTATTTATTTAGGGCATTTATTAATTTAATATCTTAGACCCTCTAAACTTACCATGAAATGAAAACTGTATTGGTAAAGCATGTTTTTCCAATCAAATCAATATTTTATTTATATAGAATAGAATAGAATAACTCTATTTTCATTGTTGCAGAATAACGGAAAGACGTTTAGCAGCTCTTGAATTGACTCTTGGCAATGTAAAAAATACAATATATAAAAATAAAGTGACAATTCACAACAAATGTTGTCTCAGGGTGCTTCCCAAAAAAGAGCAGGTCTAGACAGAACTCTTTATTCATTGTCCTTCAGAGACCCAATGAATCCCTCCATGAGCAAGCTTTTGGCTACAGCAGCGAAAAAAAACTGCCTTTTAACAGGCAGAATCCTCGAGCAGACCCAAGACTCAGGGTGGACGGCCTACTGCCATGACCGGTCTGGGTTTGAAAAGGGAGAGAGAGGGGGGGGGGGGAAAGGGACAGAGAGATAAGGGGGTTGCGGGAGAGAGGGGCAGTGCAAAAGAGAGCGAGGGGAGGAAGAGATACAGACATATTGAGCACGTAAAAAAAAAAGGTAAGAAAATCAGACTCATGCAATTATTTCATGATTAATAATAGTCAGTTTTAATTACCCAACCTTTTGGGAATGTTTGCTTTTTAAAAATCTCTTTGACCCTCTATAGACTTTTTTTCTGGTTGTTTAAAGTTACATACTTCGGTTTAGTATGTCCTCAAGGACTTTCTCAATAGCCATGGTTAATGCCTCCAGATGTGTGGCCCCTTTGATCTGTGGCGCCCCCCCTGGGCTCCAACTGTGGACACTTACTCTTTAGCATATGCATGCTGCCACTGGGTTTTATTATAAACAGGTTCAATCACATTTTTCAAAGAGAAATATTGACTAAAAAGGTGCTCAACCAAACAGTTGAGAAGGACATTAAAGAGATACATTTAAACGTTCTGGATCAAAAGATCCTGAATAGAAACATTTTGTGTGGTTGATAGTTTAGGGATGGCGTCGTGTTATTTGTGTCCAAACATCCATAAAGTTAGAAGTAAGATCTTCTAATTATACCCCAAACAATGATATAGATCACAACCAAAACCAAATGGATTTATCCGTGAATCATACCCTACCACTCCTGAAACATTGTAATACATCCTGACCAACCCACAGACTGACAAACAAACGAGCGTCGCCAAAAACATGGCCTCCTTGGCAGAGGCAAAGATTCTATTTTAGGAAACCTTTTAAGTGTTTTTATTTATTTGATCTTTTTAACTATCCCACTAAGCTGCACCAGCCTCAGTCTGACATACTTATATGAGAGGGATTCTATTAATACTGACCCACCCCTGCAGAGTTTGGCGAGTGTTCACTATCGCATCAGGCAAAGCCAGATCCTTGATTAACTACAAAGGAGTTATTTGTACAAAGTTGGTTGTAATTGAGGTAAAGTTTTGTGTGTTTTTGTGTGGGCACACTCGCATACAACCATGCACAACCACAAACATACCAGAGTTGGAAAGGCCTTCAACCGCAACTGACAGAATTCCCAACTGGATGTAAAATCGCTTGGCGTTGCTCATCCTAAATATACTACAGTCTCGTTAAATAGAGCCGCGAGGATGTGACACACGCATTCATAGCTTTGTGCGCACACACCCACACACACTCGGAGAGACGCCTGACGGGGTGAACTGGCAACGACTTTTCATCACTGGCAGGATCCGAGGTGTCCTGTGGCCGCCTGGCTGTGGATTTACACAGCAATAACTGATAATAGTGGAGACAGTTCACACATTACAGCGCCATCACTCCGCAACTCTATTTAGCTGTCAGGATTCCTAAGCAAACAAACCACAATGCCTCAGTAGATCCATCAGCTTACAGTTGACTGATCCAAATGGTTGTAATATATATAAAGATAATGGAAGAACGGGTAATGTGAAACCTGTACGTTCGTTCTGTACCTTCTATAAAAAGACAACAGAGCTGGTCAGCAATTATTCCATACGAGTGTAATAATAAAGCTCCGTTCACGCATACTCTAGAAATACTACGTACAATATTAAAAATGAAGTCCAACTAAAAAAATTTCCAGAAAAGATCAAAAACCTTGAAGAGTTATAAAAAACAGGAAACTTAAATGAACGAAAGAGTCATCGTCATCCCAGCGTTATGAAGTAGAGACTTTAGGTGGGAGGCCTGAAGTCTCTGGTTCAGGTAGGGGTCTGGTGAAAATTACAGTCTTTGTAGGCCCGGCAAGAAGGTACTAGCAAAGACGGGCCGACTCCACAGGCCAGTCAGACAGCTGACGGTGAAGAAGGAACCACGCTGCCCCTCACGCAGAAGTCCGAACGAAGGTGAAACTGGAAGCCGGTGAAGAAGATGAAGCCAGAACCCCTCTGATGGCCGGTGAAGAAGGCAAAAGCCAAAACCCCACTGGATATTGGCGGCAAAAATTAAACCCATCAGTTAGCAGCAAAGCTGGATGTCGGACGGTAGACTGACTAAGTGAGACCTGGAGACGGGCAGTTGAAGGACGGGAACAACTGACAGAAGTCCGGAGTAGGTACTAAAGGGACATCTGGAGGGCCGAAGAAAGGATCAGTGGGACCATCCCTGACTGTTAGATCAGGAGCAGAGAGGGATGGGTACCACTGTGCACATCCCTCCACTGACTCCAGTGTGGAAATAGAGTGGACATCCCTCCGCCGACTTATGGTACAGCAAGCAGGAGACACCCACCCCTCCACCATCTGAGAGTCTGGGGAACGGGAGATGGTCGGAGCCCTGCCAACCAGGATACAGGAGTCAGTTGGACCTCCACAGAAAGGGAAATGGGATTCGACCAACCTTCTGCCGACTGAGAAACAGTAATAGGTCTGATGTCTGCAAACTGGGAAACAGGACATTCCCAGAGCTCTACCGACAGGGAACCAGATTAGGATGCAGGAAGCTGGACTGTGGAGCTGGTGCACTGGGTCACTGCGGTGCTCAGGTTCTGTGCCACTAAGGAGCCGAGCTACGCAGGACTGAGGAGTTGGATCTCTCTGGCAATGAGAGTCTGCGGTTTGATGTATTTTTCACCTTCAGCTCTGGAACACATATAAATGGAGTCTCTGTGGTGATGAGAAAAAGACTCTCTGATAGAGAGAGCCTCTGAGACACTGAGCTGAACATTTTCAGGGGACTTAGGCAGAACACTATCTGGGTGTTGGCCGTCATGTCTCAGAGAAGCCTGACAGCTGCGCAGCTGGTGGCCATCTTTAATTCTAGGAGAGCCCCCCCGGAAATGTGACTCATTGTCTAGGTAGGGCATGAATAGCAAACTAATGGTTAGCTGGTTTCAGTGGCTGAGAGCAAGGATCAAAAAAGTCTTATTCACTCAGACAAAGAAGTCGTTACTAATGAAACAATGTGTAATTAGATTCATCAAAATATCACTTAGTTCATATCGTAGTTAGTAAAGTCAATCAATATAGTTTGTTTGCTTGGTCCATCGTGGTCCGTTTGTTGTATTTGCAGTTCAAAAATGATCCAATTGCAGGCAGTAAGTGAAGAAAAGATGACTTTTAATGAACTCTTATCATGACGGCGGGGGACAGCGGGGGACAACGGGGGCTCAGTTCGTAGAGCAGTAGTCCACTTATCTGATGTTATGTGGTTCAGCCCCGGCCACTTCGGTCCACATGTCAAAGTGTCCTTGAGCAAGATACTGAATACTGTGTGAATGATGTCGTGAATGGCTACCGCAACTGATGAGCATGCGGCGGCTTGCATTGCAGCCTCTGTCATCACTGTATGAATGTGTGTGTGAGTGGGTGAATGCTGACTCGTGTTGTAAAAGCACTTTTGGTGGTCGATCAGTCTAGATAAGTGCTCTATAAGAAAAGTCCATTTACAATTTACAAAGCAGGTCAGGTACATGGTAAAAAAAAAAAAACTCACAGAGGAAATCCGAAAAACTATAGAAGAGTAAAAAAAACAACAACAAGTAAACAAAAAAACTGCAAGGAAACAAATCTCGAGGGAAACCGACTCCGCTGCTGCTGCGGCTCCTTGGTGTTCATGACACAACTCAGAAACTATTCCATGGATCATTTTCATATTCTATAAACACATAGACCTTAGTATGAGGAGGAGCTGGATTGATTTTGGGAAAGCTTGGCTGTACATTTCTGAAACTATGGGGAGCTTTATTATCAAATGATTCCGGTCACAGTTTCTCAACCGTTGGTCCATTTAGTCCAAACTTGGTGCAAATGAATCGACCCGAGGAGATCTAGTTTGTATTATCATATTTTCCTCTTAAAAGTTATCTCTAGCAGTTATATAATTTACTCACTAGGGGAAACTTTTTTACGAAAAACTATTTTCAGATTCTGTCAGGATGTTACTTCACATGTAATTTGAGGAGCCCAATAAGGAGGATTGCTTGTACAATGCATTTGGGGACTTTTCGGGGACATACCCTCGCTGGTGGGGACGACAGCATAGGCCTTGTTGTTTTCCTCATGTTAACGCGGTTCCGAATTTCTTTTAGTACACTCTTTACTAAAACAAAATCCAATTAAATGTGGATTAGCAATTGAACCATTGGCTAAAAAAATGACGCAGTCAAAATAACTTGGTGTCTATACAAATGAAAACATTTATACGAATTAAGTTTGTTCGCGGATGATTTACCACTTTATATCAGTGATGCTAATACATCCATTCCAGGGGTATTACACATTATAGCAACATGCTCAAAAAGTGGCAGGTTATAAAATATACATTTGAAAAATAGAATTATTGATAACTGATAAATAATAAAATCGATCAAAACTTCTTACAAGAATTTAGGGACAAGGAATATTAAATGCCTTGGTTTTTATATCAGTGCAGATAAATTAAAACTGTATAATGACAATTACCTTCCGCTATGAAAGAACTAAAAGTCGACCTATATAAATGGATGGATATAAATATGTATTTAGCTGGAAGAATAATAATGGTTAAGACGAGGTTGTTAGCAAAATGTTTATATGTCTTCGAAAATATTCCTGTCAATTCCCCAAAATCCTTTAATAAAGAACTACACTCTGTGTTTTCTTCCTTTATTTGGGCTAACAAAACAAGCAGATTGAATAGAAAAGTATTGCACTATCCATGAGAGGAAGGCCTTACTCTTCCAAATTCCAAACTTTATTATACGATGCCGCACAAAAACTTTGTATTGAACGAATTATCAACAATACAAATGAGGATCCATGGCATCCATAAATGCTTGGAGAGGCATATGAAACTTCCACTTCCAAGGCATCCATTCAGTGAGTTGGAGTCGGATTGGTTATTCTCTCGTTACTGCGACTAAGCTGCTTGACAAATGTGTTCAGTTTCTTTTTTCACTCCTTAGCCGGTCCTTTGGAGCATTCTCAGACGTCTGACGATCCCCGCTTAGCTCAGCTTCTGAGATTTATTTCTGACATGCATCAATCCATCTCATTACAGTGACGTAAAGGGAATTTTATATGTGGCGCTCAACACATTAAAAATACTCACGGGTACGGGCCAGGATCAGGTTTCAGTGCTTACACTTTTTATTTTGATTCCTCGTGTGCGTGTGAATGGAGCCATACATTTCAGCCATGGTGTTTGCTTATACAACTACAAATTGTAAATTCTACAGATATAATAAGATAAATCAGTTTACAGCATATTTGGGTTGTAAACAGGATGAGATGTGAATATGGGATATCTCACCGTGTTGTCTTCCTCTTTCACCACATTATCGGGGAGAGGTGGGTTGTCATGAATATCCAAAGAGTCCTTGTCATCCAGCCTTGTCATCATCAGATCGTAAATATCCAAACAAGAAGCAAATGTTGGAATGCAGAAGACAAACTTTGGCCAACTGGTCCTAATGTATCGGTGATGGCCGCAGACGTCACATACTTTGTTTGTTTTGATTTAATTAGTTGGTTTATGAAAGTCAAGGCTTGTTTAGATCAAATTAAATGGCATCCAAATGCACATGCAAACTGCATTTAAAATTCAGAAATTAATTAATAGTTAATCTACTTAAGGAAACCTTTTCAAACACTTAATCACTCCTAACTTCAATCTGTACTTACGAGTCATAATTGGCCATTGTGTTGTTTGCCAATCCTCCAGATACTCAGTCTGGATCAGCAGGTGGCACTGCAGACAGAAAAGACACATACATCACTTCTGTTCTCCCAGAGGAACTGGATCCCCTCTACATTCTTACTAATGAAGCATCCTTTTTCTTTCCAGCTTACATCGAAGGATCAATCTCAGACCTAACTTTATCGATGCCCAGAAACTTGTCTCGTTGTCACACGGGTCTTCTCTCCACACAGGGCATCACTTCAGCACATTCATTTTCAAGATCCAGTGAACTCGGCCGTCTTTTCTCGGGAGCAACTTGATCTTTGCTAAGTTAAGACAGGACTCACTTGTAACCATGATTGCACATGATTGATTTCACACACATCTCCAGTGAGTATGGATGGTTTCCCCTTTCTCAGGTTTCCCTATATGTTAAGGACTTGACCACAAGAAAACCCTCAATCTCCCCAGAGAGAATCAGTCAGAAGTGACTAAAGGAGGGAAGATCTTTATTCTAAAGGCTCATTCCATATCGTTTAAAGAACTTGAAGCCAACTGACCGTTTAGCCTGAGTTCCACTTCTTCTCAAAGCGAGGCGGTCCCTCTACACTGCAGCGTCCGGAAGGGGACTTCTTGGGACTTTCTCTAACTTTTTCTAGCCGCCGTGTTGTTCTGCCCTCAACACGTTAAACTTTCCAAATGAGGTTCCAACAGTTGGGAGATTGAGATGAGTAATGCCAACAGGCAAACCCTTCCCAGCCCTGTCTGTCAGGTCGGTGCATGTGCATGTGTGTGTGTGTGTGTGTGTGTGTGTGTGTGTGTGTGTGTGTGTGTGTGTGTGTGTGTGTGTGTGTGTGTGTACATTTGACTGTTTGGGACAGCTGGGCACTTTAAAAGCTGTCCCAGCTGAGTGGTAAAAAAAACTGGAGTGGGGATCAGCTTCTGGTCCCTGACTTTGTAAAGTGAAGCATAATGCTGGAATATTATCTAATGAACGAATAATTTGTGAATTTGCGGAATCAACCGCCAAAACAAGAACATGACTTTTACATTCTTATAATTTACACGTGTTGCGTGTCGACCAAAACACATCTCCACACTCACTGTTGAGGGTTTGACGCCGCAGCTCGTTCCTCTGAGTGAATGGATCCAATAAGCAATGATGATTCTTCACGACCCACCAACTCTGGGTCAAAGAGCTTCAACAAACGGATCAAATGGTTAGTGTGCTAATGAGGTGGACACGTGTTTATAAAGACAGTCCTTTGTAATATTGTACATAAAACTGAATGCACCAAAGGTCAGATCACAAAGTTGGCTGTTTTTAATATAAATGTTTTCTCATTTCTTCTACTTATGTGCCTATCTCACGATAAATTACCGCGAGGAAACTGAGGAAACACAAGGTGTTAATGATATTTACTGAACCGAGGAGGTCATCTAATCTCTCTCTCTCTCTCTCTCTCTCCTCTCTCACCGGTGACACACTATGTCAAAATCGAAAAGAATTCCGGAAGATATGTGGAAGAAGGTGATTGAATAACATCAGTTTGGGAAGTGTTACATGTTGACTCTGAGGCTCTAGAACTCCACAGACCCACAGTGAGAGAAATGAGCTACAAACGAAGAAGACTTGGAACAATAATGTGAACCTTTCCAGAAGTTTCTTACCTTCTAAAAAGGACACAGCACATTTCATAAGGAAACCACAGCCTGACTTTCACGTTATACAGACGTTTTTTTTAAATCAATAAGTTTTTTTTAGGTTTACTTCCTTGTGCCAGCAGGTGGCGCTATCACTGTGAATACACATTGTCATATGGAAGAGTTCAGGGCGGAACTCCTATCCAGTCTGAGAAGTTTGGGCAGATTGTACAATGTCCAGTGAATTCATGAGGAAGCCCACAGTCTTCTTGAGGGACCAGGATCTGCTCTACACTTATGACCAGTGGTTTCAAGTCTGCACTCAAAATATCTAAATTTCTCCCCCTCATCATCATCATCACCCACCTACAGTACATCTGCCTTCGGCTGTGGAGTGACCTGATCGAGAACCCTGACCTGTTAAATCAGCTTTAAATCACTGCTGATGTTTTCATATCAAAAGGCTCTCTTCTGACCGTTCTCCTAACTTGTAGATATATATTTATAATTAGCTGTGTTCTAAGTTTAATCAGTTAAATCTTTCACTCACTTTAGTTCTCCAGCTGTTTTTACATTTTATCCTTTGTTTTATTTATTGTTTTAATTATCTTTGGTTCCAAGTCTTTTTTTTATTCTTTTATTGGGGGAGGCATTCTTTTGGTAACATTTCATCCTTAATGTGTTGCCATCATTTTGGCACAGTGTTCATATATTACATATATTAATCGGTTCAACTCTCTGGAATGAGCAAAATTGAAAACGGCCATGTTCCTGTTGAGTTCAGGTAATGGCTCTAAAAGGCTTTTTCCTAGATCTCGTCATGATACTCATGTGAACCCAGTTTCATAGTTCCAAGTGAAACCCACTGGGGCTGTTTTTTCAAAATACTATAGGGGTCACTGTAGAGCCGTGTTGCATCACCATTTCCATAAACCCATATTCTATCACTCAACTCGTGACCTTTGACACGTGTATCAAGTTTTGTCAATTTTCATGCATTTCTATCTTCTCTAAAAACTTCTTTTGTCTTAGAAATTTGTCGCGCTGGTGCAACCACGCCATTGGACGAAACTGCACATTTTTTCACAGCCGTTTCTACCGTGTGGTGATAACGACCCAATAGTCATCGATTTTTAAGGATAAGACAAATACCTGGAAACGTCAGAAAACATCTGAAAATTCAATTCAAGATTCCTGTTAGGTTGACATCGATGCATCGTTTAGTATTTTGGGTAGATCCTGATATTACAAAGAGTTTTTGTGGTTGGCGCAGGAAAGAAACTGGAAAGCAGCGCGCGCCCAAGTCACCTAAGGCGCGCACCCTATGAACAACTGGTTCTGGACATTTATTCATTAATTCATTCATTTCGCTTCTGTAAGCGCTTATACTGGACATCAATGACGCTGATTTTCCAAAGACAGTATTTATTCTCTTTCCCTGATGTCTGATAGCATGTTTTTCTTCACTGTGCGTTCATGTCTGACGAACCGCAGCAGCAAAGTCAACAGCTGGTGTACATAGAATCTGAAAATGTATTTGCTATAATTTCTATAATTGGGTCTTTTTTATTTTAATATCAGTTGATAAGTTTAATTCATAACAGCAAGAGGTTGTAGAACACATTAGATTTTCAGAGAATTGTTGACTGAGCAGTACACTCAAACAATAATAATATTATTATGGATATTATTATTTTATGGTTTGTTTGATAATGACGATGATATATTACTTTCATTATTGTTAGTAATAACAAATTCCAATTTGACTAGGGGCTGCCCTGGCAGGGACACATGACTTTTCAAACATGATGAAGCTCCCACTAAGGCCAGTCATTAGGTGGGAAAACTCCTCGCATTATAAAAGGGTCTTTGTGCCGTTAGTCATCAGGCCCCAACAACATAGAGGATGTTGCAGGTCCAGGTATGTTGGGGTTTTCCGTCTTCCTGGAACACAACTTGTGAATATATTCCAATCAGTGTAGATCAGCCTGACTCACCGGAGTCTACCGATGCTTATATTATACTGGTAGAGGCTAATGATGTCTGGAGCCCCCACTTTCTAGTAGATATGAGCAGTGATCAGAAAATAAACTCATATCTTTCTCTTTCAACCAAGTTCTACTCAAGCCCTTTGAATGGATTTTTATACCTTCAAATATGTAGGAGTAACCTCACAAAAGTGACGAAGCATAATACAGATGCTTCCCCAAAGGCTATAATGTTAAATCAGTATTGAAATGTTGCCAGTCATCGGAAAACACCAAATTTCAGCTTAATTGTATTCTTATGGTGGAATTTGAACGGAAATTTTCTTTTTGTCCACATGAACATTATATGAGGGAATAACGTTTTTGACAGCAGGGTGTTGATCACTCAATAAATAGAGGTTTTTCTATGGTTCTGGTTGTTGTGGTGTAACAGCCCACAGTGCATCATGTACCATTTGTATATTCACATATTGAATATTCAGTGATATGCATCCATCATAGATTGTTCTGTTGAGGTTCCGAGAAGCTTCATTCTGGTACTGATAGATCGGTTTCAGAACACAGTGCATGGACCCCGAGGAATCACAATATCTCTTGCATCATGTGGACCGGGGAAGAGATAGCATCAGGATGCACTATGGGAAAGGAGCATACTGGGGGGAAGTGGTTTGATACTTTTGGCAATGGTCTGCTGGGAATGCTTGAACCTGCCATTCATCAGGATGTTTATTTTAATACTTACCACGTACCTAAACATTGTCGCAGCCCACTACTCCATGGAAATGGTATTCCTCCATGCCACTGGGCTCTTCAGCAGGTTTAGTCGTCTCAGGAATGGTTTGAAGAAACATCTAGTTGTTCAAAGTGTCACTTGGCCTCATCTCAGTCCAATCCATCATCTGTGAGATGTGCAGGGCAGCGAGGTCTCATCCAAAGACCTCTCTGGGGCTCAGACCAAAGTCAAGAACCACATGAAACAGATTTTTTGATCAATTTTTTCTTGACTTTTATATTTTTAAAAACAAACAAAAAACAGATTAAATAAAATTTACAGTAGACATATGCAATCATTGTGCACTTTACTTCTTCTGATACGTTCTGCACAGCTGTCAACAAAAAACGCAAACACAGTGGGGATTTGGGGTGGAACGGGGGATGTGGGAGAGTTGTGGGAGAAAGGAGAGGAGCGAAGAAGTGAGGTAGAGGGCAGTAAGGAGGAAACAAATATGCAGGAGGAGAAAGGTCATGAAGATGGAAGGAGTAAAGGATAAAGGAAGGCCTTAACTTTTTTCACTCAGGGGGAAAAAAAAAAATCACTGAATATATAGATTTCTTTAATTCCTTACATCACTTATATAAATATATTGAATCCCAAAAAAATGAAAAAGAAACTGTTGAGAAAAGAAACAGCGCAATACAGAAACCCACAACAGCAGTAAGGCAAACAGAAAGCACGAGCGGAGCGAGAGCAGCGAGCGAGAGAGAGAGAGAGAGAGAGATTGAAGCGATTGAGAGATGGCAAGAAAAAAGGGGGGAGCGGTGGAGAAAGCAGAGAGTGCACAACTGTGTATGAAAAGTTATAAATATGTGGGAGACAAATGGCTGACGGAGAGCTGAGGCAAGAGAGAGTGTTGGCAGGAAGGGGCTGAAGAGTGGAGGGAGGGGGAAGAGGAGAAGGTCTGACTGAGGTCGACTGTCCAGTGTGATTCTGTGATGTGCTACGTGACCCTGTTGCCTGTGTTTGTATGTCTGCTTGTGTCTCCTGTTACGTGTGTGTTTGTGTGTGTTTCTGTATGATGGCAGCACACATTACACAATAACAGTGAAACAGATGCTCACATGTCTTGTGTGCTCTTCTGCTATATAAATATAAAACAAAAACAATGAATATTAAAAACAAACAACAAAATTATATTTGCAACCAAACACCAGCCACCTCTTAATTCACACCTTCTTCCCTTTTATACATTTGACACTTTATTTAATTCAAGATTTTCTTTTTTTCTGGTTGTTGAATTGTACACTAGGAGCAGTCCCTCTCAATCCTTCCTTTTCCACCACGAGTCTCTTGCTGTCTCTCTTACTTTCTTCCTTCCCCTTCCCGTTCCTGTTCACTGAGAGCTGGCTCTCTCCAGCACGCGCAGGTCATAGTTCTTTTTGGCGGCCCTCAGTTTGAAGTGGCTGGGCCCGCTGTTGTTAAGTTTGAAGGAAGCACTCTGGGCGGCCGTGGTGCTGGGAAACACTGCCACCACTGTGTAGAGGTGTGCGGGGTCGCTGCAGTCACCCTTTGCTCCCATAATGGCACCGGACCCAGTGGGTGCACCCAGACCACATGGCCCTGCACCAGGACAGGGGCCGCAGCCGCCCTGCATTCCTCTGCCTCCCTGCGGCTCTTTCAGCCACTGGATCTTGGCACCGCACATCGACAGCTGGTTGAAGAGCTTCTCAGCCTCCGGACGTGAAATCCCCTCTGGCAGGTCCGTTACCTCGAGTACTCGACTCACAACTGAAGGAAGAAACAACATACAGAGTTGAGGAGGAGTTGCATCATGTTAGCAGGTTGCATGAGGAAAAGCAGCAAAGCGAGCCCGTGGACCAGGGTGACAGGCACAACTGGGGAATTACGTGTAATTAATTCATTTTCAACTTTTATGTTCATCAGGAAAAAAAATGCTTCAATAGAGCATCAGTGAGGCAGAGCCCACCAAAATAATGGTTCTACTAGGAGTGTGTTTATCAACACTTCAGTGCGTTGTTCCTTTTTTGAGAAATGTATTTTTTTGAAACCCTGACCAAAAGATTTATTGGAAGATTATGGTTAAGTCTTCCAATAAATCTTCACAGTATTGTCACAGTTTTACTTTTAAGTTATTTATTCTGGGATCAGGATCTGTCCAGACAGGAAGCATAAGTGACTGTGAATCAGTTTCAGCAAGAAAACCCCCAAAACAGGTTTTGCAGGTGGTGGCGACAGACCACATCTCTCTGTTATCCTTCTAAACTGATTTTTCTCTTGTGTTGCTAGTGTTCGTCACTAATGGGAGCATAGGTGCTGCCATTAGAAGCTTTTCAGCTTCCCACCACACGGTCTCAAGAGCGTTGTTGAGATATAAGGACGCTATATAAAGAAAGATTGATTGATATGAGGAGACAGGCCGCTATACCAGTAGAGCTGGACAGGATCCTAGCCCAGCAGAAGGACCGGTCTCTGCTTCTTTGCCTGGGAAAAGGAGGAGCACTGCCAGAGACCATTAACTGACCCCAAGGCAGTTACTGGTATGCATGTTTGTAAGTAACCTGTCAGAATCCGACTCCTTGATGGTGGCATGAGGGCCCAATCACCTCCGTGGGACTTGTACTCACAACCCAGCACCATGCCGCTCGCCTGGCATTCACCAGGGAATTCCACAAATGACAGGTTCACCATTTCTCCCTAGTTCTCTTCAAAGATGAGAAAAGGTTCACACTGAGCCCATGTAACAGACTTTATGTTACACTCGTTAGCTCAAGGTTCACTCAACGGAGTTGACACCAGGTGGATGTGTTTGTGAGAAAAACAATGGAGAAACAACATAGACTGATCTTGGCTCAAACTCTGCCGCCCTTTAGATATTCTCTCCATATTTATTCCTAACAAATCAGTTTGCAAATTTTTTCATAGTAGAGTCTTTGAAATAGAAAACCACCCTTGAGTGAGAAGAAGAACATGTAATGAAGTGCAGTCCTGTGATGATGCACATCTAACTTACCAACGTCAGCAGTGCCGAGGTCTGTGGATGCTGATTTAAGTGTTTGTTTTTTCCCTCGCGCACCATGTTTCATGACTCCTTGGCCCTAAAAATTAAACACAGATGGGATGAGGATTGTTATTACATTGCAGTAACATGACCAGACACTAGATGGAGGTATAATCAACCAAAGGGAGCTTTAGTCATCTGTGATTGGTAACTGAGAGTTGCAACATATGGCTAGTGAACACAAGAGCAGGAATGAGATAAAGTCTGCAGCAGAAACAGAAAACTGTGTACAGGTCCCAGTGGCTTCCATTACAGATATGTTACTTTATTACCTCTTTGTTACACAACATGCCAACAATTTATGATCATAATTGAAGTATAAGAAAAATATCTTCATTCAGACACAAGAAATTCAGTAATGATGACTTGTGACAATTTAGAGGTGGACTCTTTTTTTCTTCTTCTCGTTATTGTCTTGCTGCTTGACCCAGAAGCACTAGATTTTCAACTCAGACTGATAACCAGACATTCTCTATCAGAATTTTTCTGTCGACAGCAACAGTGTGTCCCCTTTGATTATGGAAAGTCCTCCTTACCCTTAAGCAGTAAAGTCTCCCTACCACATAACACTTCCACCATCATGCTTGTAAAATATAAATTCCTTTTTTGGGGAATGCTGTGTTTTCTTTTGAGGAAAGCTTCGATTAAGACGGTCAGAGCTCTATAATGTTTCAGACAGTACAGAGGCATGCCAGAACTGACCTGGTGGGAGTTGTAAGAGGACTGGCCATGCATGAGAGGAGGAGGACACAAGCTGTACTGTAGAGGCTGGCCCAGCAGAGAGTAGCGCCCATCACCTACCAAACACAAATCACAAGTTTAAATTAAAATAATCTCTCCTGAAATCACTTCAATTCAGTAGAGACAAGGGGCACCATTTTACCAAATACTTCTGCAGCCAAGCAGGTCATATTTATGTCTCATTGACATTAACACAAATATAATTACATCATAACTAGGGATGTCATCATTAATCGTTTTAACGATAAAGCGCGATGACTAAATGCATGGTATCATAATGTAAAATTTCTACAATCTACGGTATTTTGGGATACATGTTTGTGTGTGAGGCGCGAGGAAGTCTTTCTCCTGTCTAGAGTCGTGTGTGTGTTGGTGCGTGCATGTGTGCGTGAGTAGACATTCAACTTTCCAGGTGGTCATTTAGCAGAAATATCCAAAAACTCTGGAGTTTCATGTCCCTCTGCCATTTCCAATCTGTGAAGCCGACAGCCTGAAAGTTGCTGCCATTGGTTCCAACACGTCTACTACTGTATTTACCAACATCTTCAGGACAATCATCTATCCTCTTTGAGCAAAAGTAAACTTGCTCAAAAGGGGATAGGGGACATAAACGTATGGCTTGCCCGTTAAAAACGGTGTAGACCTATCTCTAGTCCCAGTTGAACTGTTTATGGTCGAGAGCACCTGTCATTCAGCTGGAGTTTACCTCTTCATAAATTGGAGCACACGATAATCTGGTTTTTGTTGGTGTTGAATATCCAATCATGACACAATTACCTGTCACTAATTAACCTGTTAAACCAATGAATGTCCCAGGCAGTTCTTTTTTGAAAATGCCATACACGTTTTAAATATGTTGCTCATAAGACACTCTTGACAACCATAGATTTATAAGAATCGATTACTTTCATACAATCAAATATGAAATATTTTTCTGTGCCCTATTTTCATCCTTTTAAAAAAAAAAATGAAAATAGGGCACAGAAAGTCCAGAGTCCAAAATGTTTGTAAATGAGGGCTTTAAAAGAAAAACCTGTCAAGAACTCTAGAAAGTGGTCAAAGGGCCTTCTATATTACAAGACTACACCATTCTTTCATCTTGTTCATCTGCACCTTGAGCTGGTCCTCCTGGCCGGGGAAACTGGGTAATGAGGGGCAATGGTCCCAAGCCTGGACAGACACTGCTGACACTACCAGAGGGAGACGGGGCTGGGGACTGAGTAGGGGAGGTCAGGGGACTTGTCATCTGAGTGCTGGCCTATACACAAACAGATAAAAAGAGAGGAAGACAAAAGAGAGGAAAATATATCATACTGAGACACACTAATGAGTGAAAACACTGTGTAACTGGATCTGTGAGTTTGTCAACATTCAAGAGACTCTTCCATTGATAAAGCTGAATATTTGTGCCCAGTGACACAAACACGCCTTCTACTGGAAAGACTCTGTTTGTGCTGATGTGAATAAATTATAACGTCTAAAGCAGGTGAATGTGAGTTCAAATGAGGGAAGTTCAAATGTGCTTAAATTTGTAGAAATAAGAAGACTGAAGAAACCCATCGATGCACTCTTTTACAGCCCCTACATATCAGGGTTGAAGGTTTGTTGAATTCTTTTCGGTAGTTTTGTGGACATACTACTCCGACTTCCCATGGTGTATCGACAGATAAGCGTAATTCTGTATGCCCCCCTTGGCAGGGGAATGAAACCAATCTTCAAACACTGACGAGAAGACATGCGTGCATGTTTGAAAGTACCTGTGGAGTGTTGTCAGTTTTGTAGAGTTCTCCCGGCTTCCCGGCTCTCTGCTCTATGCTGTAGTACTTGCAAGGGTTCCACTGGACCAGAGGAGGGTTCTGGGAAGGCTGTGGTCCATTGGGGACGCTGAGCTGCATGACCATCACCCCAGGCCCAGGAGGTGGTACTCCTGAGTGAGCAATCAGAGAAACAAGCAGATATTTAGAGAACAAAATGACATTAAATATAGTCTTCACTCTACACAGTTTCATTGGTGGTCAAAAACAGAATATTTAGTTCAGAGTACACAAGTAAAAGTTTACTGACAATTATACAATATGTGTAGTTGTAATGTGTAAATAACACATGCAACATCATCTAAATGATGTTTGTCACAGTCCCATAAAATCTTGGAGTATCTTTTTGAATAAATACAATTTGTTAACATTTTAATGTTTTTTTAGTGTATATGAAAATGATTGGGGCGGGTCCCACACTACCCAGATCCCTATGCGGTGGAGAACAAGCTGGAGATCTAGCTGGGCTTGGAAAAGTTTGGTAGAAAATGTGCCCCCTCCGCCAAGAGATTGCAGCTTCCTGGTTCTTGGAGTAAATAACTCACTGCGCCCTCTTCCCTCCCCGAGGGAGGGAGCCCTGCTGCCACCTGAGGCCATCCATCGACCGCTGAGTGGACCCACAAGTTTATTGGTTTTGAACTCAGTAATGATAATGTAAAATCTAGGAATCTGACTATACTCCAAGCGATTGACAGGAATTATGCATTCCTCTGGAGAAAATCATATTCTTTGTCTTCCGGTTCTTCCCTTTTAGGGACCGCTACAGCGGATCGTCTCGTTCTGCATATTGATTTTGCATAGGTTTTACGTCAGATGCCCTTCCTGACAAAACCCTCCCCATTTATCCAGGCTGGGGACTGGCACTAGAAATACTCTGGCTTGCGACCCCTATGTGCTGGGTTATTCCTCAGGAGAAAACACAGACTTCAAGTAGATCCCCCCTACTGTAACCCAAATTCTGTGGAAAGACACCAATGTAAAGTCTCTCAATTTGTTCTTATTTCTTTCTTTCTTCTTTTTTTTGGATGAAATTTTCCCCCTTTTTTAAAATCTATTCTACAGATTTGAAATCAGGTGGGAGCTTACTTGTCTAACTCTATTTTGTCGTTTAGTTGTTTATGTCCTAAATTGAAAATAAACAAAAAAACTAAAAAATCCCCAAATTCAAATACATCAAATGTAAAAGAGTATGAAAATACTCAACTGGTTCTCAGAAAATGTTTTGTTAATGACCATTTTAGAATCACCTGAGAACAAGTCTCACCTGAATATTGCTGCTGCAACTGTTGAGGGTTGCAAGGGGATGGCGATTGTGTGATTTGATACTGCTCAGAGTTGGGGGGCTGTAGGTAACCTACAGACGGGCTGCAAGACATATATATACAGGGGGAAAAAATTAAATTATGGGGCAAGGTAGCTCAGACACTTACAGTAGGAGACTCAATGCTGTTAGTAGATGAAAAGACAATTCATATACAGAAAATAAATTCCCCCACTTAACTTCACTGAACCTGCTCAAGTTATAAATATGTAGGACATATTTTTCACAGAGTGATCATTCCCTTTTTATTTTTTAGATATTAAGGCCAAGTGATTGGTGTGAATATGATGCATTTACACATACGTACCTTGTGCTATTCTGCTGTGTGGGTGTGATAACACTGTAGTAGACAGGCATGGGTCCCTGGACAGACTGGCTGACAGGCACCATTACCTGCTGTTGGTACTGCTGCTGCACCACCTGCTGATTTTCATTTCCCACTGGTACCTGGAAAAGTGTTACGAGTCAGGTAGGAGGAAATTTTTTATTTATTTCACTACTTTGTCTTTTTCTCTTCCAGAGCATTTAGAAAAAAATGCAGAGTGCTTCTTTTATCAACATCGATTCATTTGTTTTTACTGAATTTATTTTAGTCCTCAAGGATCATGCCAGTGTTTCCCATGATTCCTCTTAAGGATCATGCCAGTGTTTCCCATGATTCCTCGTATTTAATGAATTCAGGTTAAATACAATTGCATACTCTGCATCCGGGTTGTTCTATGGTGTATTTGTGTATGGAAAAATCTGGATTTCAATCAGCTAGCAGAGAAAAAAATCTCTCACATTCATTAAATCATGTCCCTTCTACATAGAAACGTTGTTTTAAGTTTGCAACAAGATCATCTGTTTAACCTGGGAAGACTATCCACATGCACACGGACAAGATGAGAAATATTTCAGCTCATCAGGCAAGCCAAGCTTACTAAATTATGAGAAACTGCAATTTTTTTTTTCTTACAACGCTGACTGAAAGCTGCCCATACCTGATACGATGGCATCTGGGGATATTGAACCATTATACTTTGCATTTGCCCTCCCATGCCTGCCCTCTGGGAATTGAGCAGACCAGGATTTTGGGGCTGCTGCACGCCCATCATGCTCTGGTAGCTCGGCTGCTGGCTAGGCATCATGGTCTGGAGACCTGACAAAAAACATGTGGAAATTAAACAAATTAGAGTAGGTTGATGAAGAATAAGTAGCTCACAGATTACAGTGCAGTGGATTATTAATAATCAAATGTCAAACCAGAGGAAAATTTGATGATTTTACATGGAAACAATATATTTTATAATTGGTTGCACTGACCTGACTGCTGTGTGGGCTGAGGTATGGGTTGTGTGCGCTGGGCAGGGTAAGACACCTGGTGAGACATGGGTTGGGGCACACGGTACTGCTGGCCTGAGCTAGGATACTGACCAGGAGGATAATACGAAACCTGTATCTGGAGAGAAAAAACAAGAACTATTTAAGGACAAGAAATATGCAAAGATGAGAGATGAATGACTGAAGGATTATTAATGATTCAGTGTTGACGAAAGAACCGAGGTTGATTTAGGTCTTCAACCTTATTAAAGTGTGAAAGACAGGTATACGCGGGACCCGCCTCCTGTATTTCTATGAAGAGCTTTTGTTATACACCATATTCTAGTTAACCTGGATATATTTATAAAGTCAAATCATGCTTCTAACACAGACATAACATGTTTTAAATACGGCAGCATCTCTTAAATCATTTCCTTTACATTCCTCTCTCGCTTTGTCATAGTACAGTGATTATGGCAAATTAATTCTGGTTTCTCGTCCGCTATGAAATTGATGGAAAAAGAAAGAAAGAAGGAATGACCAACTAGCTAGTTACTACGATATACGTTACTACAGTTGTGCAAAATCATGTTATTGAAATACTTCTTAAATATTTCAATTCAGTATTTTATTTCAATTTCAACTACATATTTTACCCGTCAACAGGTTAAACCTGTAATAAAAACCTTATTTTCTGGTTGCTTAGGGTCAACGTTTCTGCATGGACCAACATTCACCTCCTTTCAGTCTCTTCTAATGACTGAGGCTTAAATGTGTCGTGATGTTCACCAGCTGATTTATCATATGTTGCAGTCAGCTTCCTGCTGAAACAACCGCTATGACAAATGTAGACGAGAATAGAAAAATTTTATTAATCCCCAGAAGGGGAAATTTAGTAGCTGCAGCAGCTCCAGCATACAGATATGAAATGTATAACAGTAGGCGAACACATTCCGGAAATGGAAAACCAAAATAATGAGTTTAGAGCTTCTACTAGGGCTTAAGAGTGTTAAGGGGCACTGCAGCTAACTGTGGGTTTATTATGTAGTCATGTGGCCATGTTTTGTTTATAAACAAGTACTTTAAGATGTTCAAAGTTCTTTGTATCAAATCTCGAAGTTTGAACGACCGTCAACTTATGCTTATAAAATATAAACTAAAGGTTTAAATATAGAATTTCCGAACCAGGCATCAAACAGACAAACGGACAGAAAGTTGAATGTTGGAGGGGAATCAATAGTTCCTTCCTCCACCTTCATCTGCATACATGAAAACATTCAGTCCATCTAGAGGCTTCAGTGGTCGATATTTGCACTCCTGTTAGACTAGACCACCCACACACGGAAAAAAACACATGCACATTTTCATTTCCTAGCCAAAGATATTGACACTAGGATAAGGATCTGAGAATGAGGATAACAAAAGTTGGTGTGTAGGGTGATGAAATGCATGAAAAGACATGTTTATCTTGGTCAAAATTAAAAAAAATGTTTTTTTTACAGAAAATGAAAGCTATAAAAAGACTAAGAAATATTCCCACCTGATATTATCCACCTAATCTGAATATGACATCTCCACTATCAAGAAAGTGAGCTAGACTGTGCTTCTTGTTCACATTCGGAGGTGTGGAAAGTTTTTGGATCCGGAGATGATGAAAGTCAAAAGAACGTGCATTACTTGCAATGTTGTGAAACACAAAGTGCTGCCCTACTGTCACATGACTGTAGGGGATTGTAGCGGCTGCAGCTCAGTGGGATGAGCGGCCGTCCCCCAATCGGAAGATCAGAACATAGTCAGTTTGAGTTCCAGCAGGGTCTACATGTCGTAGGGTACCTGTTGTACTGTGTATGGCTGTATGTGATCAATAATGCATACATTATTATAATGATGGGAAAAGAACTATGTGGAAATCCACATATTATTCTGTTGAACCTCTATAAGTTTGTTAAAAAAAACAAATCATGGATATTATTGTGATCTCGGTTCTAAGCATAAAAATAATTTAATTATCAGCTGGAATCAACCAGCGGTAATTTAAAGAATGTTTAAAAAGGTATTGTTTGGCGATACAGTCCGACTATAACTGCCTTTCATTGTTTTGTCAGGGAGTGTAAAAAGGGCTTGACATTGGAGCAACACATTTCACCTAAGATTGCAAATAGATTATATTGCATAAAGCATCTTATAAACACTTATAAGTATGAGAAACTGTAAACCTTGCCGTAGCTTTTGCATGCCGTCATTCACTAGATACTTTAACTGGATACTATTGATTTAGAATCACTTCATGAAAAATCAATTTTCAATTTAAACAACGCTATTTGAAACAAAATAATCCCTCCATCTTTTAAATACTCCACAAAAAAGCCATCTTCCTTTACAACTTCTCCCGAGAGTAACATTACAGGGTCTTATGTCTCCCACAGGGTGTTTAATGACCAGGTTAATTCTGGTCACTCTACTCCAAAGAATTATACTAACTCATTTATAGAATCGAGCAGTAGCCAGAGGGAGGGAAATAAGACTGAGTGACGAAGAGTGAGGGAACTCATCGTCCACACCTCTGCAATCAGACGAATGTGACAGGCTGGTTGACTGACTGTGATCGAGCTTGTCGGGGCGACACACAGCTCTCTGGTTGCAAGAACCCCCACCGGGCATAATCATTATACCTCAAAGAAAACCCATTCATAATATGTCAAATCTCAACCCAAAATTAAAATAATTGATTCATTATACATATTGTGTGTGTATATATATAAATATATATTTAAAAAAAATATATACATATACACATATACACGCTCATATTTACCTGTGAGCTAATTAAATTTGTTCAAACTGGTTTAAAGCGTTATTAGGAAGTGTCAAAGCAGACACAGAACTGTTGGCAAGGGGAGGATATCCTCTAAGGAGCTTTGACTGTAATGCAACGTTGAAAGCACAGCTGCTATTGAGTTGATTCAAAACATGCAAAATTATTAGAAAATTACTTTGTAGTTGGTACGTTCAATTCAAGACTATGTAACTTTCAGTATTTATTTTTCATTTTCAATTAAAGAAAAGAAAA
This sequence comes from Lophius americanus, assembly GCA_037951165.1. Lineage (NCBI taxonomy): Eukaryota > Metazoa > Chordata > Actinopteri > Lophiiformes > Lophiidae > Lophius > Lophius americanus. Next base: position 5,038,114 of record JBBDHG010000021.1, read on the forward strand.
TCCACCAATGCTTTTATAAGTTCATTGTAAAGGGCTAAGGGCTTATTATATTCTCAAAAATAAACACTCGATATATTCACTCAGATATTTGTGCATGTAATGTCAAAGCAAGTATTGCAATGTAGTGCAAAACAACAAATTATGCTACCTTATATGACACTAAGATAATTTGCTGCACTATCCAGCCAGAGCAGCCAGAAGGGAGTGGTGTAGCTGGCTGACTGTGAGAACTTCTATGTTGAGTGAATGTCAGTCTTGAAAAACAGTAAAAAACAAAGGGCATATGGAATATTATATTACCAGATCAATCTCCTGTTATAGGGGCATAAAACATTGACAAATCACCGTCCGATCGGGCTCATTTTCTGCATTGACACTCGTTGCCATTTTTTACATGTGAAAGTCGATAAAATGCTAAATGGTTCACGAGTAATTAATACCACATCTGTAAAATGTTTGTTTTTTTCATGACTTGTCAAGGGCGACATACCTGTTGTGGTGGAGGAGGCTGCATGTAGCCTTGTGGGGGAGGCTGGGCCTGCATGACGGGCTGGGAGGGAGGAGGTGGTGGGGGTGGAGGATGGGGGTGTCCAGTGGCAGATGGGTAGCCAGACGGAGGGGGCATAGGCTGACCTGTGGTAGCCATGATGTAGCCGGTCTGAGGAGGGGGATGCTGGGACAGCACCGTGGGAGGAGCCTGATACATGGGTGGAGGCTCAGGGTTCTCGCTTGAGCCCTGCCGACTCAGTGTCATCTGGCTGAACTGGGGAGCCAGTTCCTCTCCCTAGGAGGAATGGGAATGTGTCATTGGTGAGTTCATGCATTATTATTATTATTAACCAGATACAGTTTATTGTACATATATAAGTACAATCGAAAAAAAACAACAATAAAGTTCTTAGATTCCATACTGATGAGTCTACATTCTTACAAACGAAATGTGTGAAATGATCAAGACTATAAATAATGTTAAATGTTTGTTGTGATAATGGATAAAATTCCCCAAGCAGACACTTTTGACCATTTACTGGAAAACAGATAGAAACAGAAGGTATATAGGGTGGTTATGTGAGAGGTGAGAAAGTACTACCTGAATGGGTCAGTTGGCTATTGTCACATGACTGTGGTTAAATACCAAACCAATATGAATAAGAAAATGATACAAAAGTTGAGTTTTTCGTGGAATACAGCAATATCTGAATGCATTGTGCAAGGGTGTCAATAATGTCTTTAACTAAATAAATACGCGGAGAGGAAACTACTGTATGACGACATGTGTCAGTACCATTGTGTACTGCTGGGGAGGAGAAACTGGCAGGAGAACCTGGGGGCAGGAAGGGCTGGAGTAGGAGACAGGCTGAGAGGACTGGAGAGACGCCACCGGCTAAACACACCACCAGAGAGGAGGAGGAAATAAAAGGGACAGAGAAGGAGTGGAGCATGCCAGTGAGAGGGAAGGTGTCAGAAGCAGTTCGATGTAAAGGGAATATAGAGAAATGAAGACACAGGAAAGATGTGGGTTAGAAAACAGAGGAAAGATGTTAATGAACAGAATGGTAGAAAGGGAAATCATTTTTTTCTAAATATTATACAAATGCAATAAAACTCAACTGGATTACATGTATTCCCTGTCTTTGTGGATTGAAGAATGAATATGTTTTCAGGCATTAGATCCTATTCATTTAATTAGCAACTAATTTCAAGTAAGAGTTTGGAAAAGTATAGTGACCACTAGTCAACTTAATTATTTTTTAAATTAACTTAACTTACGAAAGTCTGTCTTCATTTTTACAATATGGCTGATCGAAATATATAGTGATAGTGGAGGTACGTACCTGAGCGATCATGTGGTTGCCCATAGGGTGTTGCTGTGGGGTAGGAAGCAGGGCAGTCTGAGGCGGAGCTTGAGGCTGTGGTTGTGGCTGTTGTGAGGGGCAGGGGAGCAGGCTACGGCTCGACTGGGAAGCTGCAGGTGGGGGACACACATCAGGACTGACTAGGAGCCGGCCTACTAATTCACAAGAAGATATGATGGATATATATATACTGTGCAGATTCATGGACTCCCGACTGAACTTCAAGTCTGGGGTTAATTATTATATATATTATATATATATAGTATATATATTATAAGTATATATATATATAAAACTTTGTCCATGTATTAACCTGTAACTTGAGATCAAATGAACAATAATTTCTGATTTTGGTGATGATCTGGATAATCAATTCTTTACCATTGTGGGATAGTGGCACTCTCAATATAATACTTTCACTTTTCAACTGCATTGTTTGGACAAAAATACCACAGTGAGCCTCTCCCGAGATCTAGGGCACACCAAGCATGATATGGATCCAACTAATTCTCCGGATACATGTATACACTATGTACATTAACACTTTAAATTCTTTATATTAGTTAGGTAGTAACAATTAGCTAAATATCCTGCTCTCCTCCACAGTGCTTGTCCTTACCAGACCGAGAGCCTTTGCAGCTTCCCTGTGAGCCTTTGTTGCTACCAAGGCTATCTCCTCTGGTAAGGATGGATATTCCAGAAAAGCTGCTAGCCTTCGTGACAGGTGGCCGGAGGGTGCGGTTTGAGCTGTCCGAGTCGGTGCTGCTCCAGGGCCGCGGGTCCAGGCACTTCATATCACTGTCTGTGCTGCTTTGGCGACTGCTTGATGCCCGACTGGAACTCTCACGATTCCCTCTGAGAGGAGAAGAGAAAGACAAAGATGAGATGAATGGGATAAAATGAGGATGGGTGCAGGAAAGATGAAGTGACGGAAGATTTAACGTGAAGAAAGTTACGACAGAAAAAAAATGCGGAATAGGGGAGCACAAAGAGCAGGGTAGAGAAACAAAAAAATACATAAGAAAGTTAAGAAATATATATATATATATATATATATATATATATATATATATATATATATATATATAAATACATATATAAATATATTTAAATAAATAAATAAAAAATCTAATCACATTAAATGATAAATAGAGGGGAAAAACAGAGACAAACCAGACACAGTAAGTTCACACACAGGTAGAGCGGACACACAGTTTGACAGGTTCTATATTGGGGCATTCAACACAGATGCATTTTGGTGGGTTTATTGAAACCACAATATAAAAATATCAGGCAACAGACCACCAACAACATAATTTCCAAATTTTAACGTATGACCACTCACACACCCATACACACAAACACATACACAAACTCATACGCATAGAAATACATGCAGGGAGAAAAGATGCTGTAGAACTCTGGGCTTGAAGAGGATATCACACATGAAACAAGATGAGATACACTCTCAACAAAATTCACTTTAAGGACTTAAGGGATGATTACTTGCAGATATTTGTGAATATAGATTTAAAAAAATGAAAAACATGCACTTAAAATACATGGAAACACATACAACTGTGACTTATTACAAAATGTACATCAACACTCAGAAAATGAGAGCAGATGTACATCAACATTCAGCCTCACACACACTTATCTACAAAATAACCACTTGCTACCACTGGTTCACTGGTTTTTTAGACTGTATTTGCTGCATACACGCTTATTGTGTTGTTGTGATGTTGTCACCCTGGATAAGGGCAGCTGGCGAGAAAATCAATGATCACACTGTAAGTGCAACCACCACTCGGGGGAAACCTCTCCATTACAAGTGAATGGTTGGGTCTGCCATTGACATGTCAGCATTTCAGAATATCATCTTCCCATTTCAACATGTTCTACTGTGCTGGATAATAAAATTTAAAATGAAAAATTAAACTAGAGAAATTGTGTTGTAGTACACAGAAGCACCCCACAACAGGAAAAAGTTTACGCTGACATAACATAATCTCAATCATGGCAGGATAATAGAAGCATGATAAAGAAGAAATAACGAGCCTGAAAATGTGAAAATAAGAAAAATGAAGGAAACAACTGCGAGACACACATTTAGGGCCCCTACATAATATGGGCGTAATGTCACTGAATTTTCTTTGCGATGAAACCTATTTAAAAGTGTGATATCAAATCCTTAACTGGTAATTCAATGTAAAAACAAAAACAAGAAATGACTGAGCCAGTTGTAAAAACTTTGTTTCATCCTTTTAGATCTTGAAGAAGGAGGACAATTGCCATGGAGAGCAAAAACCGCAAAAATGAATTGAAACTAAGTAAGTCTGATTGTGGGAATCTCCTCAACAGAAACACAGAGGTGGTAGGGGTGTAAAAGCCTGGTGATAGTGAGTGGTGTTTGAAGGTGGCTATGGCTGATAAATATTTCAGGAAGACTATAATTAATGGAGGATCTATTTTAAGCCCTCTCTCTGCATAGCCTATTTCAAGAAAGGGTGGGTGCTGTGCCAATCACAGCGAAGAGACACGCACGTTTGCTGGCTTCGCTCTACAGGCACAGATGAGAACAGGATGAAAGGGAGGAGGAAGAGGATGAGGGATTCTGCTGCTGATCACGATATTTCATCTCAACTCTCTCCTTGTGACAGCGCCCCCCATCACACGCTCAAACAGTAGAAGCTGAGAGGCTGTTGTTCTGCGTGCCTGTCACTCTCAGTCTTTATCAGATGTCTCCATTAAACCAAGTCTCACCAAAAGCTTTCTTACTTTGGTTTATCAAAGTAAGGTCTATGGTTTCATCGCTTTCTTCATTTAGTAGCATGTATAACATAAAGGCTCATAGCTAATACACTTTATATGAATGCTTTGCTGCGGATATTAAGTACAAATTTGGTGAAATGTAAAAAGAAGTTTCATTAATAATAAAATAATCCATGTCAACCTTTAATGAAATTTTTAAAGTAGCACAAACAAAAATGTTGAGGAAGCAATGACATTAAGTCAATAAGTGAGTGGATGGTTCTAAAGTTCATGAAAAAAAGTTAAAATGGAGGTAAAATGAAAAGGTTTGGGTTTTATTGCTTGTCAGACAAAGAAGGACGGCGTAATTATGTGAACTGGGTAACAAAAATATCTTTGACCAAAAGGTTCAATAATCGGAAGATCACTCAACAATGAAAATAATTGTTAGCTGCAGTCTCTTTGAACGCAAACAGAACATGATTAACAATGACATTCCTACAATCTCCTGTTCATTATTTTGTTGTTTTCACCGCTAATGCAAAAATTGTATGTATTTTTCAGTGTTACTATGCATCAGGTGACATGTTAACAAAAACTGCAGGACTTAGTCAACTACAAAACAAACAAATCAATGTGGAAGTGATGCAGTTACTTTACAAAATGTAGTTGGTGGTAAATGGGTGGAGGGGTAAGTAGGTCAATCCCCAGTGAAACCACAAAGCAGCCATGCATGGGCCATGGCAAGCCCCACGGTGCAGTGCTGGAATAGCCATCAATCAGCTGACTACGCCAAGCAAAGATATAAAAATCACAACAAGTCACCACTATCATCACCAAACCACATTCAAATAATGGGCATGGCAACACAGAAGTCAAAGTCAGCAGCACCCCAATACCTAAAGATCTGTCTCCTCTTTTGAGAGCTAGAGCAGTAGCCCTCAGTGGTAAGTCTGTTGGGGTTAATATTAGGAGAAAATGCTGGGGTTACAGGACTGGATTGAAGCGCAGGAGGGGGTTCAGGGAAGGGTGAGATAAGAAATGGAGGGTAGTAGAGGTAGGCAAAGGGTAGAACTTAAACCCCTGAGAAGATGAATAAAAATATATAATGCACACAAGGCAGAAAACATTGACTATTGAAAAGCTAAAGCTCCCAGTGTGTCTGTCTCAGCATACTGTAATCAAAACTTTCAAACTCAGAGGCCAGTTTCCAAGGGAAGGAGGCTAAATTTATACTAATACATTTCTAAAAAATATGGTCACTACCTTAAATCTTCTCACAGACAATGTGTTCCCCACTATGTAGAACTTAACATAAAACATAAAATGTAATGGAGAGAAATATTAAAATGCATATTAATCTGTCTTCTAAAAAGAAAAAACTGAAATAAGATAACTGCGATTTACAAAAAGAATGTGTTTTGGCCGGCACTGACTTATTTCAAAAGTTCCGATTTGTACAGGAAATCACTGTATATCATGCAAATATATAATGTCGCCCATGTACAGCCCCCCTTCTGTTCATACACAAAACCTAGTAAGGACACTGTGGCTTTAAGAGCAAATGTGGCATGGATGGAGTATTTAAAAATACCCGTACCACACTCTCCAGTGGGATGCATAATCTTACCTGTTGTCGTTGATGTATCCGTTTTGAGAAGACTGTAAAAAAAAGGACACCTGCACATTATGAAATGTAGTACATTAAGAAGGTTAGTACATAAGACCAACATTTTCTGCTTATAAATCCGTTGATAAATCTGTAATTTTACCTTTCTAGGCCTATAAAAATGAAAAATCAATTGGCCTGAGAACGGGTTGCAGTTAACACTATAGGAACCACCGCAGACGTATAAATAATATTATATTTGAAAACGTGATTGTTAAATAGTTCTTAATGTTACCTGAGAAAAAACTACTGAACCCTCACTAGTCAAAGAACTACTCCAGTAACTAGCTACTGATAAAGAGATGGATTGTCATTCAACGTTGTTTTGTCCGTTCGACAGTTATAACTCTGTCATGGTCTAATACTCACTTCTCGGGCAAAGATCCTGTCTCGTACTCGCTGATACTCTTCCTCTCGCTCTTCAATGGACTTGCTACGTCGCCCATCCTGCAGAGGCACACGGATCTAACATTTGGGAAAATATGATAGGGAAAACCAGATAAATAGTGTCAAAACAAACTGAAAGGAAAATGTGTAAGATAATAGTTTTCGGAGTCGAATCGGTGTGGGAAGACCAGAGACGTAATAGAACATTTGACGAATCATCGTACAACCATAAATATCCATTAGCTTTATGCACCAAACAAGTATCATTGTTCAAAACATACATTATGGGCAGAGATGAATAAGTGAGGAATTTATGTGAAAATAGCAGCAGTGCAAGTAAAGTTAATAAGAAATAATTTACTGCTCTTTATTACAAACAAGTATTTTACTCAATATAATTTACTTGATATTTTACTCAAAACCTCAAAAATGACTGTTTTACATATCTGTAGATGGAATGTATCAAATTATTTTTGAAAGTAGGAAAACATATGCAGTTGTGAGCTTAATAGCTGACTTAATACTTTTCACCATTATCTTGTGTTATTACTGAGTCTGACAGCCCGGTGGACAGTTTCAAATGTTTTATGTCATGTGGCTTACATTGCAATCGGTAGGAAAGGAATGGGCCACTTTAAATAAGTGGCACATTTAATACTGTCATTTCTGTCATTTTGAGGGACATTATCAGGAATGTGGACAGATATCAGATCAGATATCTGATATCAGAAATACCTCCAACTAGTTTGTATGTGATCTGTTAGAAGGTATGAACTTTTTTTTTTAAATTTGGAGTATTTGAGGCTATGACTCAGTGCAATCCATTAGATGTTGGTGTGCCTCTGGATCATGAAAGGCCCACAATACACTGGTCAAAATTTGTTACCAGCTCATGGCTTGATGAAAGTCTACTAGGGAAGGGAACTGGTATACTGTGAAGATGAGCTTCATTACAGAATTGTTCAGAAAAATAAAGACGTGCACCAGGGGGATGGCAGAACGGTTACAAAATTCATTAAGAAATGCATTACACTTGGCAGATGTCAAAACAAAACCAAGCTGCCTTGATAGAACGGTATACTCTCTTTGTGAGAGATGCAGTTTTTAATTATCAAAACATAGCTGATTGAAGATGATGCTGCTGCACTTGCTGAAATCAATCTGCCCTCTAATTCTCCTATTTCCAGATGCCCAGGAAGTCTGCAGTTGACCATTACGTTCTTGTTATAGGTTCTATGCATAAACAGTTGGCAGTTGGTTTATGGTCAGTATAAACGACTCTATGACAACATCCATGGCAATGCCTTTTCTCTCAATGATTAACACAGCCGACAGTTGCCAGTAGCCAAAATGAGGAGGGTGCGGGGGAAGAGGCAGCATGTTTGGACCAATAGATCGACCTACCTGATTATCATCTTTATCCATGCTGGCATCGTCTCTCTTAAGGATGAATTTTTTCTGGAAGTCCATGTTACGCTCATCCTTGATGTGTTCAGAGAAACGTTGTTCTGGGCTGCATTAAAAGAAGTGAACCACAGGTATGCTTTACAACATATTAATACCCAGGTATGCAAAGTAACATTTAAATGTATAATTTTAGATATCACTCAGAGGAATTAAAATGATCCATGGAGGTAAGTTCTCTGGAGACCAGTATCTGTCACTAAAAAAAATTATTGACAAAATCTGTTTTGTTTTAGTTGGTTTCTAAGTCACAAAATCTAATAACAGAGTGGAAAAAAGATGTCATTGTCTACGACAGCTATAGGTAGCTTTTCAAGTGATCACGTTCCTTTAGATATATATATATCAATAGATCGATCGATTGATTTGACAAAATACTTTTAACATATATCTTTTGTTATTGCTGAGTCTGACAGCACTGTAGACAGTTCCAAAGGGGGAGTTGGCCATGTAAAGCTCTTTAACTTAAATGTTTGCAATCTGATGCGGAGCCAATGGATAAAATACACTAGACAGGGGCAAAGTAGCTTTCCGCGAGTGTATTGTCCCACTCTCTGCTATCGTCCCTCACCTGCCGAGTTGAATCGCCTGCCACACCGGACCAGTTTACCTCTCAACAGTTTCACCAGTCAGGTCTTCACGTTTCCATTCTTAGTCGGCAAGGTTTCACGCAAGGTTCTTTTTCTTGTGCTAAAAGTAAGTATGATCCTCCTTCTCAAAATTACCAATGGTCCAAAAAGGCAAAAAAGTTATCCAGTAACAACTAAATTATCGACTTTATCTACTTTGTTCAACTTTAGAGGCAAATAAGTTCTTAATTGTTTTTTCGACACGTCTACTGAAAAATGTAAAAAGCCTTCTCTAGAGCAGGTGTTCAGTTTGTCCGTTCAGGCTACTGTACAAACATAGCAGTCTAAAATGGCAGACCCCAAGGAAGAAGACCCACTCATTTGTAGAATTGAAGGGCTTTTTCTAAGCTACTAATCCTATTTTTATCTGATTATACACTAAAAAATAAACCAGATAACTATGGACCACAATCAGAATCTACACTCACATGCGTGTGTTGCCCGTCTTGTTGATGATGACGGCCTTGCCTGTCTGATCCACATTGTGGTCCATCCCGAAGTAAGCAGCCACACGGTGCAGCAGCATCCGGTGATAAGATGTCATCTGAGGGAACTTCTTATACTGGTTACTGTAGGGGAAATAAAAGTTCTATTATCATATGGTACTTCACTTTTCTGTCATCAATATATCTGCTATGCTTGAAAGTTGCCCAATTTTACATTTCTTATAAGACCAATTCCTCTTATGTTTGTGACACATTATAACATTTCTGTGACTCAAGTCTTACATTCTTTTGTCTTGATTGTCAACGATAATTATCCATTTACATGTAGAATATTGGGGGCCCCTCATTATTCTTCCTTTTTTACAGGATTTATTCACATTATAATAGTCTAAGATTTGTATTGTTGTTACATGGAAACACAGAGCACCATCCAGAAATACTGCCCCATTCTAATCTCAGCCCATAATATCCACTATAACTTTCCAGGTTTGCTCCTTCGACCTCACTAGTCTATAAATAAAAAGGAATGACTGTAGAAGGGCTAAGTCTGAACACAAGAGTGACTATGAACAACACGGCTTACTTGTCGTCATTAATGAACTCCAGGATATCTTGTTCTAGTTTGAGCAGCATCATTCGATCCCTGCAAGGACAAGGGGGGGTGTCAGGGGTGTGGGAATCAGACGGAGAGAGTGGATCAGTGACTAGTGAACGGTGAGCATACCAGAGCAGACAATAAAGATAGGATGCTTGGCAATACATGCTTAGAATGTGTTTCTGTCACTTCCACTACAATGGCAACACTTTCAAGAATTAAGTTTGGGGGGATAAAATAACTTTAAAGAGACCTTAAAGTCTTTCATGAAACACCTGGATGCAATCACAATGCTCTTTTTGGAAGATAAAGAACATTTCATATTAACAAGTCCTCTGAAAACTCCTGCAGATCTAAAAGAATTTACCTATTAACCTACTTCATATAAGAACCAAGAGCTATTAGAACAAGTACAAAAATGCAATTCAATAAGACATCTCAGTAGTGAGTTGGAAGATTATATATTTTACATGTATGAAGGTTGTAACACTCAACAATATATAAACAAACATATACATGAAAAAGTATAATCATATAAAGGACAAGCTCTGTCCTGTCATTTTCAAGCGTTTCTTCATGTCCCGTTGTGCTCATGTTGTTACAGCTGTGATTATCAGGCAAACCTGGCGGCAGTCTCATACCTGGGATTGTTTTTCAGTGTGTTGACCAGAAACTCATGGACATCAATGCCTGTAGAGTCAGTGTATTCCTGACTGGAGTCTAAGAGAGAATATGAGAGAGAATAAAACTAAATGAGCAAGCGAGAGAACCCGTTGAAAGACTGTTCAACCTCTGTGAAAGTTTCTTATCTATGCTATATTTTAAAGAGCATCATGTTCTACTGTTTTACACAACTAGGCTAGCCATGTCATCTGCTCTAAGGATTCAGTAATAACACAACATTTATGTAATACAGTGACCATTATTTAAAATACTTTGCCAATGCTAGTATTGCATTTCTGCATAGAATAGTTATTCTTGTGTCTGTTGGGAAAAGCACGGTACTAATATGATGTAAAAACATGGATTAATTACACAATGGAAAACTACAAAATGCATTGAAGCAATATAGTTGCATCTTACCACGTGACAACATCTTTCGCGGGGTCTTGTCCTTTTTCTCCTTCTCATCATTTTCATACTCATCTTTTGAGGACTTCTCCTCTTCTTTGTCAGATGGACAGCTGATGTGAAGCTGGATTATATCCTGAAAAATGCCATTCCATTGCTATGAGGAGATGGCAACATTTGGAATTCTAGTTCTATTAGGTGCACTAAAAACGAAAACTGTAGTTGCATAGAAAAAACTGTAGGGCACGGACTATGGTTAGGGTGAGGAGTGTGATAAGAGTAAAGGACAGTACCGATTCTGGAGGTCCATCATTGGAGAATGGACCAGATGACTCCTCACACACTGCCAGACTCCGTACCAGCTTCAGCTTGGCATTAGACTGCAAGAGAATCACACGTTTATTACCTTTAAGCTTAACTCATTGGTTTAAGGGATTTTCATTAAAATAGTTTAACTTAAAATAAACATATCAGTGTGAACTGTTCGCTTCATCAAAAATTCCACATATGCTCAGATGGCTCTGATCATAGGTTTATAGAAAAGCAAGGTCTTTCTTTTGAAACAAACAATCTCAAAAACACATGCTAGAAATGTAACATCAAAAATGAAAAAAATGGGAGGAAAATGTAGACGTTGCACTTTAAAGTTAAAAGATTATAATTAATGACGGCTAACCAAACTGACATCACAAGCAGCAAAATAAAAGCTGTAATTCTCATCCCAATTTTCAAATTTTTACTTTGTTACATTTTTTGAGATGCATTGCAATTCGCTCTATATTTCCTAAAACCCAGTAATGTATCATTTTAAACATTTTGCCATACAGTCCTTGTGTTTTGACAGGACAAGAAAACCATCTGTACTTAATTTCACCCAGCTGTGTTTTAAACAATGACTGATCAGGTTCCCTGAGGAATGGAAAAGGATGTGAAGGGAGAACACGCGGAGCTTTAATAAAACTATAACTGATTAGGGAACTCCCCCTTTGAAAGTTATGTACTAAAGGTTAACAACAAAGTAAAACAAGGGTGATCAAAGTTCAAGAATGTTTTTACTCTGATAAAAGCTGAGAATGGGACATCCAATTCGAAAGGCACTCAAAAAACACCCATTATTCGTTTGAACTCACACATGCAACTGTAAGCAACTATTGCCTTGACACTTAAAGGATGCAGACAGACCTATAAAATGTCCATCTCACAACAAATCATTAAGTCAGGTACGAGGCAGTTCAAAAGAGACTAAGATTATGTGAAGTAATAATATCTAAACGAGACATCAAGGGTTTATACTTCAGCATTAAACTGAACAAACATGGCTGTGCATAAGGACTTATTAAATTCTAATATGCAAAACGTATGTATTAAATTAGTGTTTCTTTCACATTCTTCATTACAGATTATAATGTTAAAAATAATTGATTGATACATTTATATTACTGTTTTGCTGATGACAAACCCATATGTCCTAAACAAATTAATTTTGCTATTAATCTTTATTTCAAACTCCATAAGTGATACTTGAAGGTGGTATGAATGCAAACAATATCAAAGACAAGTTTTGGATACAAGGATGATGTATTTGATCACTGTGAAAGACACAGACCAGTGAAGACAGGGTCTGGAGTAAAATAGTGCAGTCCGTGTCCACACAGTCAGTCAGGGAGTGTTTCCACAATTTGTGGTCCAAGGACTCAGACCGCAACGCTAATCAGGCAACACACAAATCAACTTCACACTGTACTTGAAACAATCAGACATAGATTTGTTCACTCATCAAACCAACATATAACAAACTCAACTGGTAATAATCATCATGAACTGTTTTAAGTATTCTGGACTTCAGTAGCCTTCCTGAGGTCATTCAAATCTCAAGAGATGTAAAAAGTAGGCGAGTTAATGATCTAAGAAGGTTTTCCGCTATGCTTAATAGGATTAAACCACTAATGATGGAAGGTCATCTTATTCTACAATCAGTAAAAGGTTAATTCAGGGAACAGGGTTATGAAGTTGTGTAGGTGAAAGATGAAATGAGCTCTCTTTAGCAGTATAAAATAAAAATAAAGACCAAAAATCCTTTACCTTGGCTCGTTTCCTGCCATGGCTGTGATTAGGAGCCCGTTTCTGAAATAGAAATGAGTTATTATAATAATCTTAGTAATAAAAAGCACAAGGAAGTTCTCATGCAAATAAAGACATTTATAGAGAGATTAATACCAGCAGACTTTGCGGTTTATTTGCTTTTGTTTACATAATTAATTATTTTAGAGAAGCTTGTCAAAAGATTTGCACTCTCCTTATCTGCTCAGACCAGCTGTTTCATTAAAAACAAGATCCCTACTAAAAATGTACGTCTAAACAAATGTTGACCAAAAAAAACATGATTTACAAAACTACATTTAAAAACTCAGTCAGCTTAGAAGTTTGCAAACGTGAAACTGCCTCATAACCTCCTACATTTAGCAAGTGGTCATCGTCTGACTGTACAAAGAAGTTAGCCTGCAATACGGCTCTTTTTGGTGAATCTCAAGTGAGAGGAACATGTGGCAAAGGAATATTTCTATGCAAGAACTCCTAACCCTGTCTGCCAGAAAGCAAGTATATGTAGAGCTAATTCGCTACCATGTTTTTACATTTATGAAGTCCAATTCATAACAACAATTTATTTCACTGAAAGATGATTTTGAGAACGGTGGAAGTACTAAGTCCATGACTTCCACATCATAACTGAGTATAGTAGCAAAATTGAGACCATTTTCAGTTAGTGTTTGGTCACCTTTTGGAATATTTCATTCAAATGGAGTATTTTAACTCAACGTGTTAATATTGAATGGCGATGGTTAAACTCCATGTGTATAGTTGGAATATGAAGCAGGTCTTTTAAGATAAGGGGATCGCTGTCATTTTATGTTGAAAACTACTCAGGAATTGTTATCAAAATACTGCTTTTAATTTTTCTGCCTTTGCCTTCTCAATGCACTACGTAGTGACAAAAGTACAACCCATTGTATAAATAGTTACACGACAAAACTGAAGAACCCATCAAAGTAATCAGATAAAAAAAGCAAAGAAAACAGGTATTTAAAACTGCTGTTGTAATTATTTCATAAGATTTCCATTTACGTCCCAATGGAAGTTCAAACAGTGTACATGTTTCATGTTATTAGTTCCGGTTTTGGTGAAGTTGGTCTACATTAAGACATAATTGGAAAAATAAGGGTAATGCCTGAGAGCTGTTGCTTCCTCTGTTCACAGACATAAACAATCCATGTATTCTGGCAGTGAGGATCCACTGAAAGAAGTGAAACTCAGAACTGTTTCCTCTACATTCTGAGCCCCTCGTGTTTCCTGCTTTTTTATTTGGTAATTAAAACTACATAAAAACCATAGCCATAAAACACAAACAGTAACAGCCCTGTTCAGGATTTTTTTACTCTCATTTATATGACATTGGATTACTACAACTGCAGATAAAAATTACACCAGGTAGACATTTCCCTTCTTCGTGTTCTGGCTAGTGGAGAAGGTGATGGTGAAACATAACTGATGAAAAATTAAGCAGAATTCAAAATTTTAGTTAACTTCCGTCTTTTCAAATTTAAAGGTGTTTAGGGAATCTTGTGACTCGCAACGACTGAAAACACAAATAAAACTACTTCTTGAATGCTTATGTTAACTCTGATCTAAAATTAATGTTTCATAACAAACTAAATTGAATTAAATGTGCAGAATGCCATATCCAAGTCATCTTCAGTTGTTCTCCCCACAGACGGGCAAAGGAAAATTGGTCGCCTTTGCAGTTAAATATAAAGAAAATAAATAAATTCAAAATTCTTATTATTGTTATTTATTTACATACTGGACATCTTAAATATTTATTTCATTTAAGACCCTAGGTAAGTGTTCCTGGCTTTCTTACAGCAATACATTTTTTATATATATATAAAAAAAATGATCAGTTTCTGATCAGTTTCCACTCGATAAACAAGACTCTAAAATAGTGGTAGACTCAATTGATGAAAATAATGTGTGAACTCTTATGAGGCCTTTTCCTGCTGGACCTGATTTTTTGACAATGCATTTTTCCTAAATATGACTGATTCTTAAAGAGACATGTAAGTCACATTTCAAACAGCTTAAATACCACTTTGATAGCAGATCAGTGGGATGACTGGGATTCCAACTCTTATATCTCCATATGTGCATAAAAGGAAAAAAAACGATATAATTATCATGCTATATACTGTAGTCCTTACTGTGAAAGACTTAAAATATAATATTCATGGCTAAAAACATGGTGTGGAGAGACAATTTCATACATTCAGTTGTGGAATTTATTGTAGACCTTTCTCTGGGCAGGACTTAAAATATGGTAGTCATGGCTAAAACTGACACATTATTACAGACCAGCTGGACGCACATACTGGTTTTTGCTGTGGCCAGGTTATTTCAAGGTATATGAACATGAGTTTCAATGTCCAATATAATCGTCTAAAATTACCGATAGCATTCTTATATCGCCACTTTGTATCACCTGTGCATCCTGCGACAAGCTATCCTCAGGCTCCAAGCCGTCTCCTGTCCCGTCCTTGGTGCCTTGCGATTGAGGAGAGGTCTTGCCTCGACTACAGGACTCAGTGAGTGGTCCACTATCTCCCTCCGGCTGGATGTCTGCTGTCAGGCTCACTGACATCTTCTTAAGGGAGGGGGAGAGGGTGGGAGTTGGGGAGGGTTGGGTGGAGAACCCAGGAGTGGCTGAGAATGACAAATAAAAAACAAGAGGAAATGAATGACAACGGGGAAACATAGAGAAATAGACACATTCAGAACATTTCAGTTTGGCGTACTACTATACTCTCTACCTGTAGGTGGTACCAGATCTGTGATGGGCTGTACGGTGAGACTGGAGAGGAATCACGCACAGAAAGTTGAGGGGAACCAACTAAGGTAGTGTACTGGGCCGGGCTGCAGCAGGAGGCGAACAGCAGTCCATAGCAAGCCTTAACCTTCGGGGTAGGGCTGTGAAGAAGGAAAAAAAGTCAAACTTGACGAAATACACAAAATTTATAAAGTCACATAATGGATTGCTTTGAACTTTCATTAAATTACATAATGTCAGCGCTGTATGAATTAACATAATAGCAAGGATGTTGTGGAAATATAAACTGCATCTCAGTACATAAACAGTTACTTCATCTTAACATCATATAAAATAAATCACCATATTAATTTTTTACCTATAATTAACCAGTTTCATACATTAATGACACATTAATAATTATTTTATGAAGAAAGGTAAATTAAAAAAGTACTTTGAGGTTTTATTTCCATAGGTAGCAAAGTCTATTCATATGGTTGATTGATGGAACAAAATGAAAATACCCATATGCACAACAAAATAGCAGCAATGTCTGATAGGATCAGCTGAATTAAGGTTGGAGCAGTTATCCAAAGAGCGGTGCACACTACCTCAGCGGTCACTGGGATCTCTTTTCTCCCTCTGAATTAGTGCTGCAACATGGTCTGTCCACCAGTCAGGAGCCCTGAACACCAAGGAAAGAGGAAGACACGAGTGACGTCATTGCTCACACAACGGGTGACTCATCGCTGCTGCTGCTGCTGCTGCTGGTCGTGATTATAACAGGGAGGGGAACACAGCAGCAGAATGCAACTGTAAACTGTCACACAGGGCTAATAAGTGAGAACTGAAAGTCTGCCTTCGACAATTTTAGACTTTGACCTTGCTCAAATGTAGATGCTTCGAGTGGAGGAGCTATTATGCTGTTGTTCTTTAAATTCTGTTATGAGCCTCATTCATATCATTTATCTTAAAAAAAAACATGGTTTAAAGCAAGTAGATAAATCTAGCTGGATTTAAGCAAAGATAGAATAATATCTGAAGGAACAGCATTGAGATATTAAGAGATAGACGATTTTTGGGGGGGGAAATCTGTAGACCGAGAGCAGTGATGACTTTTCCAAAGCTTTTTCAGTTACAGTGCATGTATAATACAAACTAGAGTTGTATTTTTTATTTATGAATAATGCAGAGATGCATCTACTCAATTTGGTGTATTTGCCAGCTTTACCGAGTAGCACAATGAAACACTGAAATAAGCAAAAATATATGTAACTTTCAAGGTATTGGTTCATAATTATACATGACTAGGCCAGGATGACTTTCATGATCTGTCTGACCGGTATCTGTTTGAGTATAGAAAATACTATAATAAACTCTTTCAAGCTCACCTTTATTTAACTGTCACCTATAACGAATCATAACAGAACAATATTAATTGTTGTTGTATTAAAACAACATGGCAGGATTAAAATATTCTATATTAAATATTCTATATTAAATATTCTATTAAAGGATGATGCTAAATACTCTTTAATGATCATCTAACTATTTTATTATTTACTAGACTATTCCATTAAAATGTCAATATATTGTGAAATCCTACTTCTGTCTTTGTATTGAACGGTAATGTGCTGCAGGATAGATGAGATGAGTGAACACACGAGGAAGGGAGTCCCATTGTGGGAAAACCCAGGAAATGCAACAGCAAAGGCGTCGTCAGCGTCAGCATTAAATCACATCACTGACCAGGACACCCACATGTCGCAGGCCACCGCTGCTTATACAAGCCTCCGCAGCATAGAACCGAGCCAAATGACATCTTATGTAAGGTCTGTTTAAATAAAGAAATGATTCTCTTCATATAGTCTTTCCTATTGCACACTCTTCTTTTTCTTCAGCTTTCTCCTCAACACACAAACAAAAAAAACAGCCCACAGTGTTGCCATGGAGATTGTTACGTCATTCAACTGAACTGCTGCCATTTGTGTTTCGCGAGTACCAGAGGAAAGGGCATGAAGAGGAATGGTGTTAAAAATATGTGGTTTGCAGTGTGCACTGAGGCTACACAATACTGGAAAAACTGACACTGCAGTATCTGCTTTTTGGCAATATAGTGTCATATAAATATAAAAAATAACACTAAATACACACAGTGTTATTTATTTACATATACAACGTTTGTCATAGTGCTCATTTACTGTTGGTATTTCAAAAAATGTATTCTCTTTTAACCAAAAAAAAAAACACACTAAAGGCTGGGCAACCAACTGAAAACTGACATTTAGAACCTCTCAATGATGCAATCTTGCATATATTGGTTACTTCAATTAATAATTAATCAAAATAATATTATAGATGAAAATATCTTTAAAAAAAATGTTTGAAAGAAAGCAGGTCAGCTTTCAGTAAAGGTATTTAGCTTTGTTAAAACAGTCATGTTCACTCATGTGTGTTTGCTCTGTCAGCTTGCATTCGCTCACAACAAAATTGCCTAATTGGCATTGGTTGACACGAGCGCAAAACTCGTAGACAAGTAGATCTCAATCAGAGACAATGTTTCTTCTATATACATTATGATGCAGTGGAGGTGTATCCCTCTCTTTCTCTCTTCAAACACGCCTAATGTTTAAATTGACTTTCCTTACATGACATTTGTATGTCTCACAACGTTCACCTATTACATAATGCATTGCTTCAATTTTGCGTGGAAGAGGAGCGATAGCGTTTATGCTGTACAACTTGAAATTAAATCTTGAAAATTGTAAGATGTAAATTCAATTGTGAAGCAGTGTCGGGAACCAATGCAGTTTTGACAGAGCAGATTAGGAAACACAATTTGCCACAAGTACTGTTATGATGCTATTTTGCTTAATATAGCAGTATGTCAACAATAACACTGCATTGTGGTAGAGTAGCATGTACTGATATTCACACTACTACAACTCAGCCTTATGAAGAACATCCTCATTCTTATGGATTGTACACGGCCCACTCAGCATCTTCATAACCAGAAGCAGCACTAATCTCTGCCTTTGGCGTCACTGTTCAGTGTCAGTGTGTCAGGCAGCCTCACACTGTCTCTCTGCCAACAGAGAATTACATGTGGCAGCAGACATGCGGCAGGATAGCCCAAACACATCAAATCTGATCAGGTACATCAGCAATATAAGTTATCCACATCATGATATACTGCTCTCACACGGTGTGATATAGAAGCTTCCATGAGGCATTAAAGATGACTAACCCACTGACTATATTTGGTATTGTCCAACTCCAAAAGCTAAAATCAAATAAGTCCTGTCATTTTTTTCATGATTTTGAAGCTGGGGGAGAGGGTATAACAATTAACTGAATCAATTGGTGACAAAAATGCAGAGCTGGTTCATAAATTAAATATTAACAACAATTTGCAAATTTCTTAGACACACTTTCAACCACACTTTAAATTTTTCGCATTAACGCGTTTGATGCCCCTAGTAAAATCATATAATACCTATACCGTAAAAACTGTACCACCTTACTGTGAGAAGCTATAAGTGGCAAAGAAAGCAAATTATTTCATAGGTTAACTATGATTAAGTTGTGAAACTAAAACAATATAGAAGGCTGGGAAATAATGAATAAAAATTGTAATCTCCAGTACAAGCTATTCTGCGGTATTTTTATTCAGGGCATCAGCCTCTACTTTCTCCCTCAAATTAGGAGAATACAATGTTTGTCCATGTGATGCAGAGCAGCACAAACAGAAAGAATCAGTGATAGCAGGACAAAAAAAATGTCTGCCAGTGTGAGAAAAAAAACTTGAAATAAAAAAAAAGCACAGAAGTAATCCAGAATAGGGATGTGAATCGAGAACCGGTTCCAGCTGAGAACCGGTTTCAACAAGTTTGTGCCATTATCAACGTTAGCCCCCAGGCTAACATCATTCGCCCTGTTCCATGCCCAAGCCCCAATCGCCCTGCGGATAGCCAGCAGCAAATCCCATTTACACTCGCTGCCAAATTAAGTAAATTGACAAAGGAAAGAGAAGACGAATGTCAACTTGCAGCAACAACATTAGGTGTTGCGAAAGGTTTGCACTGTTTCACCCCAGTTAAGGAACCAGCATTCCGGCTTGTTTCGGTTCATAGTAATTGTGGGCATGTGTCTTGTTTAAACAATAGGAGATGATTTTTAATAATATTTCATTAATATTAAATGTCAATTGGTGTAGAACTTGTGCTCTCTGTGGCATATAATAATACTGTATAGGCAAAAAAGTCAAGACTCAAAATGAGAATGTGATGAATATTGCCTATAGTTATTCAAAAATGTATATATCTGTATGTGTGTGTATGTTGTTGACAAAGAAAACCTATATAGGCCTCCACAAACATCGATAAGGGAATCGTTAAACAACTTGGGATCGTTAAGCAAAATCGATAATGGCATTGGTATGAATAAAATCCTTTCAATTCCCATCCCTAATCCAGAAGAGAACCCCAATAATGTAGGTGAGAAATAGATAAATGTAACGAACATTGTGAACAACGACATTGTGCTTTTACAGAAAAAAATTGTTCCTATTATGAGGTATGGATGTTTTTGGATTCAGAGAAGACAACGTAAAAGAAAATCATTTACATTTCAAACAATGTTTTACAGCATATAGTAGCACTGCGAGGCAGTAACACACATAAATACAGTCACCTTTAACGTCACCAATAAGTGCAACATGGCAAAACTATAAAGGGCAATAAAACGTTAGCAGGAAATCCCTGACGTCCGACCACACAGGCATCAACAACAGGAATTTTCTTTTTCAGTGCAACATTGTACTTGTCAAGCTCCCATAGGCAAAAAGAGAGTAGAGGTAATAACCGACCACTTGACTACAGGTACGGCTCTCTTTAACAGTGTAGAAAAAGATCCATATAGGAACACAATTAACAACCAAGACAAGTGCCACTCAATGCGCTCCTGCAAATATTTTTCAAATATTACACAACCTAACTCATACACTCAGTTTTGAATGTCTGTCTGTCTAACGTCTGTCTGATGTTATGGGTAACCCTATCAGCACCCTTTGAAATGGACATAATAAATATAAATAAAATCACAATCAATTTTATTATCTGTTATAATGTAGTGCACTGACTAACTTCACACACATTACCATCCTTGCATCCACTTCAACAGGCTGTCCTGGTAGCATGCAACCAGCTGAGATACAAAGGTCATATACTGTCCTCCAAAGTATGTCAGGTTTCCACACTAAAGACAGGCAAGGATGGGGAGCCGCTGAGGCAGAGGTCCTGTGAGTGTGTGTCTGTGACTGAGTGAGTGAGTCTGTGTGTGAGTCTGTGAGTAAGTCTGTGTGTGAGTCTGCATAAATACATGTGTCTATTAACCATACACGTGTAATTTCAAAAAAATATTCTGATATCTCTAGTGAGTGAGTATGAAAGAAAGCAATTTGGTATGAGTCTGTATATACACACCGCTCCTATCTTATGTTTGTTACCATTTCAGACAGTGGGCTAGTGGGGCTAAATAGTTTGTGCAAGTATGAGCTCACTGTCAGATTTAGCCACTGCGGGTCAAACCAGGTCATGGTCTCGGCAACAAATAATAGGCAAAGAATTGAAAGGAATTTTGCAGCACGTAAGCTGGTTAGAATGGGAGCTTTACATTTCAAGTGTCTCTACGTGATTAACTTATCAGACAATAATAAATGTGAACTGACAAGCAAGATGTACATGGAGCTTAAAGCGATAGTTAATTGCCAACAGTCATAAATAATTGAATCTGAATCATGAATCATCTTGAGAAAATTATATGAAAACAATCTTGATAAAGTATTAATAAATTAGCAATGAATAAATCAATTGCTTTGACATCAGGGTTCAAGTAATTATATTGAAAGTTGAATTAAATGTCAGCAATTTAAACATTTATTCAACAGGCACTATGTAAACCTACACTCTAAATCATATAATTTACTAAAATTGGAATTAGAGTCTGTTGTGAGACCCTGCAGATCATACATTAAATAAAACCTGCATATAGTAGGGAGAAAGTAAAGGTGGATGGGTTAATTTAATGTGGCTGTTCGGACCTCTTTAAAAAGAGTCAGAGGGCAAGCGAACAGAGATTGAGCCCAACTTATCCATACAGATTTAGGCGGGGGAAGAGAGGGAGACCTGCTATTATAACGTATGTTATTTACTGTATTCACTGCATTATTTCGAATATAATGATATGACATATGTGTGCATTATGCCTGAATGAAAGATGAAACAGAATAGAAGTGCAGAGCACATGCGTACAGAAGTGACCAAACATGTACAAACCCATAGACAAAAGGGACAGAAAATACGTGTTCTGACCTAATTATGCTTCTCTATATTGACAACGCACCTCACCCATTTAACATCAGACAGAACCGATTACACAGAGAGGTTCTGTCATCACAGTCTTGAGGTTCCTGTTTGTTTAAGAATGGCATATTTTGTGCAAGATCAGTGCCTGCTTATATACCAGCAGCGCTTGCAGTATGTGTGCCATAGTGTTTGTCTAGGTCAGAGAGGATTCCCTTTTGCGCTGGTTGCACAATCTCACACGAAGAAGAGGGAGCTGGTAGAGCATGAGGAAAGGAGCAACCCAGGAACATTCACGATAGAAATAAAAGACTATGCTTTACACATAAAAATATGGGAATATATGCATCACTGCCAATGAATGTATTTTCCCAAAATAATTTATTTAGAAGGGATTAAGTCGACTGTGTGGCTTAGAAAAACAAAGCTAGGGAACTTGGATGATGCCTCTCCTATGGAGGAAAAAACATCCCAACTACAATGAAATAAAATAAAGATGAGGGGGATATGAATGATCAGATGCAGTGAAAGTCAGGGTTTCTGTTTTGTATCTACGCATTTATCCTTCCATTTCCACAAGTCCCTCTCTTGTTTCTCTACCAGTGTTACAAGGATACCCCTTCCTGCCTTCTGCCCCCTCCACATCTACCCCTCCCCATCAATATTTCTCTCCATCCACCAACTACTAAGTATGAGCTCTCTAAATCTTCCTCGCTTTTTCTGCCTCTTTTAACGCGTCTTCTCAAATTGTCAGGACTGCTGCTGACGCCATCCTCCTCCACTCAGCCAGCCCACTCAGTCCTGTGGGGCGAGTTATGACTCATTCTCTCCCTCCTTCCCTAGTTGACTACCTACCTACCTTTCTACATCTCTCTCCAAGTCTCCCTATCTTTGTCACTCTCTAGTTATGCTATGTTTAATTTTCTGTTCCCTGTTTGGGTCATGAGAGTATGAGAATACAAAAAAATGAGAATGGACGATAAGAACAATAATGAATCAATACTATCTTTTCTGACTGAACAGAACATGCTGTAAATCCTCAGGGAAAACATATTTTTAACAATCACATAATAAATGGTAGGAATTGGAACCTTATGAAAAAGCCAGGGGAAGATATTCCAAACCAGACTGATTATAATAATAATAACCTTTACTTTATTTATCCCGTTACACAGTACACAGACATAGCACAATGTCTTGAAATTTATATGTGCATTCAACCAATCCCTGGGGGAGCAGTGGGCAGCCCCTGTGAGGCGCCTGGAGGTTGACGTTTCAGGTGGGCTCAAAGACCCACGGCATTTGCGTCAGGGTCGACTGGGCTCGGACCCGAGCCTCCTGGTTGAGGGACGACTACTCTACCCACTGAGCTAAAGCCGCCCTGAAAAGATCACAAGTCATGTAAATAGGCGACCAACACTGCAATTCGGAAAGGTTTAATTCGGAAAGAAGAAAAAGTGTCCCATATAAACCCACCTAATGAGTCCTGGTCGTCAATGACTCTGCTTGACCGGTATCACTATACTAGGTATTAAGGCTTAAAGATTAATCGAAAAATATCTGGATCTTGAGTCGGACGTAAGTAGAACTATTCTGCAGCATGTTAATTCCTAACACAACCAATGAGACCTTAGTGTTAAATCATGTGATGCAGCGTTTCAGGATGAGGTAGAGACAGAGAGACTGGGGAGAAAAGCTGTCTGCCTGTGTGAGAGAAAAATACTACAAAAAGAGATGAACTCAAGAACTCAGGTGAGAACTAGAAGAATCCTACAAACTACACTGAACTTCTACCAAAAAAACACATTCTATGGGGTGGTAATTTTGGGGATTCCGTAGAAGACAATGAATGTAAAAAAACAACATGTGCACTGTATGCAGTGTTTTGCCACTGTATAGCAGCACTGCAGATGTATAAATTCACCTTAAAAGTCACACCAAAGCGCTCCCCTAGTGTCACAAGAAGAAAAAAAGAGCTGTGTGTAAATCTGTGCACTCTCATTTTCTAAATTTGGATCACAATTTGTGTTCCAACTCATGTAGCAGAGCAAAAAAAGGATTGGTATTTTATTATAACTCCCAAACTTCATTCATTTAACCAATATCCTTTCTCTTCCTACCATTTTATTTCTGTGTATTTTCGAGAAGGAAACTTATCTCCCTCTATACCGTAGCTCCTGCTACAGGTATTCTGTGTGGGGCCGATGCGCAGTGGTGCTGCCGGGATTAGCCCTTTAGTGCCCACTTACATCTATTAGCCAGAAGCCAGAAGCTCTACTCAGTATACACATGATTTTTTGAATTTTAAGATCAAATATGCAGTTCTTGGGTATTAATTATTTTCAACGACGTTCAAATCCAATGGAACCTGGACATTTTATACAAAGAACGCTTATAATGAAAGTATGGGCATATTTATGCAAAATGCATTGGAGCTTCATATGGGTGTGTGATAAAAAAAAATTCTAAATATTCATCCCTATTAATGCTGTGCTGGTAAACAAGCATTATTTATAATAATGCGATTTCTTTTATCTGCCATGATGAGAGAATGTGGGATTGTAGGCCTTTCTAGGGTCAACTTGAATTAATGATGCAATATGAATAATTGTGAGCAGCTTTTTACACCTAGTAAACCTTGTGAAATGTATTAGCTACTTTTACTGGGAGAAGGAGGTGGTGAGGCAGAAGAGGAGTGTGAAAGAGATGGGATAAAAACAGAGGAAAGATGGAGGAGAAAGGCTTGGCTGGTGAGAGGAAAAACTTTTCAATGATGAAACAATCTGTACTGTTAAGCGATTGGAGCAGACTTCCTCCAATGGGAGAAACGGCTCCATGGCAACAGGCTCTGTCACCAAGAGAAAAGCAGCCATTCCCTCAACACCCCCATATTTTTCTTTCCCTCTCTCTCACACAGCGCCCCTCCTTTCCCCAATTACAAGTCCTGGTTTATTTATCACTGGCTAAACACAAATAAAACAGCACACAGATACACAAACTAAACAAACAGCAGGCTTACGGTTTCCTTAGCCTTAAAAACGCAGCTCAATTACACACACAACAAACATACGTATGGAACCAAACAAGGCTGGAAGAGGAACGCACAGGCGTACAGACTTAACGATCCTTACAAAGCGATCAGAATATGAGTCATTAGCACACACTGTTAATTAAATGAAATGGATCGGTGATGACTACCATCAAACTCTGACTGCAGACAGTTATATTCCACTTCGTCCTGGTGGGAGCAGTGACTAAATTTCAGTTCTGGTGCAGCTGAACCTTGAACTTGACAGATTGAGCTCAAAGATACAAGAGCAGAAATCCAGAATGAGGAAGTAGTACTCAGCCATTAGAGACTCCCCTTCCCTCATGCTTCACAGTTAACAGATCCTTTTCACCCAGGTTTACTTAACTCAGCTAGCTCTACAGGCTAGATAATGGTGGCCCATGGAGCTCAAGTAGGATAGCGACAGTTTGGAACCACCTTGGAAGTGCTATGTGTCCACACAATTAGAAAAATCAACATCTGCCATAATCATGTCTCTTTCTGGCCACACTGATGAATGATAATATTTTGGTGGATTTTAGTTGTATTTTGAAAAAGTTTGGTTTAGGCTGGGTACTAATAAGATGTTATTTGATTAGTCAATCAATCTAACAATTACGTTTTTCGATTAACCTAAAGATCATTTTCAAATTTTAAATTAAATTTTGCTATTTATTGCCGTTAAGAGTGATTTATTTAAATGTCTGGGGCCAACTGCAATAAGAAATGCACTAGACACAAGAATCTATATGTGCATAGACAAACTTCTTACACATTAAAAATGTGCTGGGAAGCTGTGTTGTTAACTAGCCACTAGCATCTTACCTCTGGAGTCTAAATTGAGTTCCCATCTCAAATACAACAGATGGGGGAATGTGCACTGATATCATACGAATAAACAAAGCTCCCTGTGAGAAATATGTGCGCTGATGTCTCTTTGCTTTAAGTTTGGAGAGCTCTGGGAACCCGGAGAGCACAAACCTCAGCCAAGACAAAATACTTCTGTGATATACAAAAACTTTTGTAAAATTTCATGGAAATCCATCCATTAACTTTATTTTAATCTTGCTCACTGACAGAAAAACAGAGACAAAAAAAAAAGACAAGCCATGGTAAAAACATAAACTCCTTGGAAGAAGTAATAAGAGTGGTGTTGTAGCAGGAATATAAATTTCAAAGCTCTGCTAAAATGATAGTCACATTAGGACACGGACATGAATTTGCCACTCCTCAATCTCGCAGACAGCAGATCAATGAACGCTCAATCCATTGACATGATTGATGCACATGATGTAGCACAGTCAAGTGTGATGGATGACCTACTGGAGGAAACTAAACTAAAAAAGGAAAATTAAATTGCACCACAACGGTTCTTAGAGCATTTTATCAGGCAAGATCAGGGAACTCAAGGCAGTATGAACTTTTAAACACTTAAATGTTAATAATCATCAAAACTTTAACAATCCATTAGCAGGGGGGGGTTATTAAAAAAATAACCCATGAAAATGTTTCTGTTCCCCTCAGGCATTAATCAAATATTGTCTCAGCATTGGAAATAAGTACCATCAAAAAAATAGTTATTGGTTATTTGTTTGCTGACTTCCATCAGTCTAAATTGACAAAACTCAGTTGATAATGGCGGCAGTAGCTCAGTGGGCAGACCGGCCGTCTCCCAATTGGGAGATCGCAAGGTAGCCGGTTCGAGTCCCACCAGGGTCTACTTGTCTTGTGGTCCTAGAGCAAGACACTGAAACCCTAGCTCCCCGGGCACTTCGAAGGGGCTGCCCACTGCACCCTCAATGATGGGTCAAATGCAGAGAGATAATTACACAATGTGGTACTGTGTATGGCTGTATGTGATCAATAAAGGATTTCTTCTTCTTCTAAAATGCAAAATAAATAAAAAAGTCGGAAATTACCTGAATTATTTTTCAATGCTAACATTGGACCAATTTTAAATCTAATGTAGGTTCAAAGGAAAGGTTGCACTGGGGATCTCTGAGGATATGTTTGACATAAAATAGTCTTAATGGTAATAATGCAGTGAAAATAAAGTGATACGATATGCAGCATTGATTACTCAGGTCCCAAAACTGAGCCAACATTATGCACAGCTCAATAGTCCCACTCCCTTGGATCCTCCACATTTAGTTTGGTTATGTTACCAAAAACACAAGCTTATTGACCAAAAATATGCAGCGCAAGACGTCAGAAAATCAGTGCTTCGGCATTTACAGTCCACAATATCTGCAGGGTGGACCAAAGGGTGATGCTACTTTTCACAAAACTCATGGTTAGGATCAGACCACAGTTTTTGAGTTTGGGATTTGATAATTTTTTGTATCACCAAGAATATAATTTCAAGGCTTTGGTTAAGTTTATTTTTGTAAAGTAATAATTGCCTAAAAGACTGCAAAGTTGTGTGGTAAATGAACGGGGCACGCTCAAAAGTAGTTCATCAGTAGTCATTGATACTGGAGAAACTGAAGAGCTTGAAAAGCTTCCCTTTTCATGTGAGAGGATCTTGGCTTCCCTGTAAAAAATACTGACTATGGTTGAAAAGTTTTGGACCAAACCATCCGGCTAACAAGGCTTTGTGCCATGAGGAAGCCATCTGACAACAGGAATAACCGCACATCCAAAGGGAACCGACCATGGTGTCCAGAAAAACCAATCCGAAGCCACTCTGATTCTGTGTCTAATCAGGCTAATCTAATCCGTTGCCAGATACACACCCCTTAATAAGAGAAAGATTCAAATCTGGTCCAGCAGTAGAAGCTAAAGTATTGTATCCTAGCCACCACAGTAGAGAGAACCAATTACCTTGATAGAAGCTGAACTGCTTTAACCTCAGACAATGTTGACGGCCTCATCTCTTTGAACGGGTGTAAGATCTGGTCTGTTTACTTTATTATCTATTTTTAAAGCAATCTGAACAGCGAGTATGCGCGTACGTGAGGTATTTAGATAGTATTTTTGTTTCTCTTGATCCGGAAATATTAGGTTGTTTGGAGAACCATTTATTTTTTATCGTACAATTAATGGATTTTCATATCCAAATATAAGTTTTGCTTTTGGAAATTGTTATTTTGATGGGAGGACCCACGCCACAGGATGGATCCACGTATGCAAATGTTGGCCAAGTATATGGTGTTTCACCAAAATCATTGTTGAATTTTTTCTGTGGTGACACGCATAATAATATGATGTTATCAATATAACTCATAAAATTACAAATCTTGGGCAGGGGGCTAATCGTGTGCTTCATCACAAATCCCCCACGGCAATTACCGAGCAACCCAGACAATAAATTAAAAACATTTGAAATGTCTGCATCAAAATAAAATATAAGTTGATCTCAATCACCAGTTTTATGGTCTAGTGTCTAGACAATAAAAGTGTAATTTTGTATCGCACGCTCCCTGGAATAAATAGCTGTACTAGGCATAACATTGACTGAGATTTCTAATTCTCCAACATAATTTTTTACGTCCCTGAAGTTGTAGTTCAAATATAAAATGTAGCATTTGAGTCAGATATTCAATCAAACCTGTTTGGGTTCACGTTGGTGGTATGTAGGATATTAGAGGAAACAGCTAGAGTGAGTGAGAGAAGCTTTTCATTTGGACACATTTGGGCAGTCAAAGCATTTTAAATAAATAAACATTTTTGAATTGTAAATGAGAACAAAGTTTGAAATTATTATTATATAATTTCCCAGCCCTATTTTGAAAAACTAACGATGAAAATGACAACAGAAGCCATTCAGTGTCAGATTTTTCATTATGAATTTATTTTAAGCTTGAAATTATGAAAGGGATACAGTTGCACTGTGGAATTAATGGGGGTGAATCTTCCAAGATGAAGATTCACCCTCAACACAGCCAAAAAATGTTGTAAACTGCAAGATTTGCAAAAGCTGACCTGTGGTGGCATGGAGCTCGTCAGTAATGCTGGATCATTTGAAGCTGAGCACGCAGGCTCTGTAGACGATGAAGACTCGTCTCAGTAAGCTAGTTAGCTAGCTAGCTAGCTCAATGTTAAAGGGCATGAGTATAACGTGACTTTTGAGATGTAGTGAATTGTTAATGACGTTGAGAGTACCAAATAACTATTATTAAATCCCATTGATACTCTTCAAGTTAAAAATGTGCCCCATGTTAAAATCATACATGTTGCATTGCTCACGGAGACCTTTCACATTATTGATGAAAGCCGAGTCTGCCGAGTGCACACCTCTGAGTTTGTCCAATGTGGGCTGCATCCGACTTGTAAACGATTTATCCTAATGTAGTTGTTGACTACAAAATGCACAAAGCACTGACTGTTTTCTTTTCTACCCTTGATTATTTTCCTAAATTTACATGGATGTTTGATTTGATTCCAGAGAAACTGCTTTATTTTTTATATATATTTTTTTATATTATTTATTTATATTATTTATTAATTTATATCATTTTATTCACCATTTATATCAGAAGTGATGTGATAGAACATGAAATGACTAAATTACAGTTCAGCAAATACACGTTTGGTGTAGCAACCTGTTTGGTTCAACAAACTGTTATAAAAGCAGTAAAGTTTATTAAAAAACATTTTGGAAAAAATAAATCATGTTTATTGTTTTCATTGTTAGTT
Organism: Lophius americanus; assembly: GCA_037951165.1. Classification (NCBI taxonomy): domain Eukaryota; kingdom Metazoa; phylum Chordata; class Actinopteri; order Lophiiformes; family Lophiidae; genus Lophius; species Lophius americanus. The sequence goes on from JBBDHG010000021.1 coordinate 5,067,892, forward strand.
TGCATGTGCCTAAAACAACCTAAAGCTAAATTTAAAACCTGATAGCTAAAAAAGAGCCATTTAGTAATTGTGAATTCATTGGTAATATTACTTAACCTTTTTTTTTAACCAGGAGAAAAAATGTATCTGATTGGTCGATTACTGAAACAATTAATCGACTATCAAAATAGTTGTTAGTTTTGGTTGTACACTGAATTAGATGTGGTGACTACTGGTAACTTATATTTGGGCACTAATATGCTGAAGATATGACAATTCCCCATATAATTTACAAACAGTAATGGCTGATCATCAAGAACTTCAGCAGCACTTACCGAAGTGCTCGGAAATGTTCAAGCACTTTGTTAAGTAATTCTGTTACTTTTACAGAGAGAGAGGATTGTATGAAGTTTAAGACCTCAAGGAGTGCAAAGTTACCCTTTTCCCATTGCTAGCATTAGTAAACTTGACCCTTTTCTTCAAAGTGTTAATCAAATGACATGTATTAAAGTAGCTGTTTGTGTCATATGAGTTTAGCTCTACTTTAGTTTTTTTAATCATCATTTATATGTTAAATAATTTTCGAAATCCAAAAATAAAGTAGAAAAATTTCAAAATTATTAATTTCCATTGAGCCAGGTTATTCAGAAGGCTATAAGAAGAGCTGCTGCTAATATTAGTTCAGCTTGGTTCTTTGATAACCGAAACTCAAAATGTCCAGGACTAAAAGTCCATAATCAGTTAAAAGATTTTGTGTTAATTAAATCAACCAACATCTAAAAATGTACAGAGACCTTTAAATCAAAGGTTGAGAAAGTAGTTGACCTGAATTTTTTTTATCCCTAAGCCATCTGGCCTGCAGCTGGTGCTGCTGAGCTGTTGTAATCACTAACACCTGGTTCCCAACAATATGTGTCCCATAAAAATGATCTATTAGTATATTATATAGTCTGATAAGGGGTATTGTTGAGTCATTGAAATTGCAATATTAAAAAACACACTGTTAATGTATCTTGTATGTGTCCAAATGGTTGCCAGTTTCCTCTCTAGTTGGCAAAAATACCTTATTTTCAAAGTCACACAAGACTTGTTGAAAGCTCACTGGCTGGACCGTCAGGCCAAAACAGTGATGGAGAATACAGCGCTGCCAGCAAGTCTAACCTGAAAATCAAGCCTCCAGTTACTCAACTCCAGGCCATCTACGTGTGATCCGTTTGGCTTGTGAACAAATTGGCGGTGCGTCTTTTTAAATAGACTGCCTGAGGTACAGATGGGTATGAGGCTTAACTTATTGCAGAGTGGTGCCACTCCCAGGTTTGACATGCAGCATCACTCACTATATAGAAAGATAGGAACTTAATTTATCCCCACAGGGGAGAAGTGTGATAAAAGTTGCAAAAATACAAGATACAAAAAATAAAATAAGAAAATTTGTAGACTTATATAAACATAATGGGATACGTTAAGCTCTGAGTCATTTACTGCGGTAACTTAGACTGTGAACCTAACCTGCTCGCTGGCAGGTTAACGTCAAGGAGATTGAGGTGTTTCCCGACTCAGAGCTGCAGACATGACGTGTCCTTCAATGGTTTGTCATATTAATAGATTGATGTCAGGAGAGGACTGAGAAACCCAGATTATCTGTGCTTTTATTCAATGATTTAGCAGGATGACATTCTCAGTCCGTGCACTTCAATATTTCACACAGTGGACGCCTGAGCTTGTTAATCTCCAATCTTTATTCAAATGGAAAAAACAGTGAATATTTGATATTAAAGCTACTGGAAAATGAGCCACTGACTAATATTATACATATGATTACAACCAAAGTGAGGTATAATCAGGAATCTATTTGCCATCCATCAAGTTTTATTGGTATCGATGGTCACAATGCTCGCTAACGTCACGCTTCCCTCTGCGACTCATTCCCTAGTGGCAGGTGGATCTCTAAGCATTCTCAGATCAAATATGAAATTCCTCCAGCGAGATGTGTGTCCACCGAGGATTCATTTTGTATTTGCTAGTAATTTTCAGCTGCTTTCGTGTGCACTCAGTGCCCATCGATGAAAATAAAACATTCTGCCACCTTGTCACACACAATACTGAGAGAAAATATGGTATGACAAGTTACATTCACTAAGACTGCAGAGCATTTGTTTAGCTCCCTTCTTGAAAATACCACCGTCTGAGGAGCACCAGTTCACTACCACAACAGACAATGGCATGAACATCGTTCAAATTATCTTATTATGAAAAATTATGAAAATTATGAAAAAAATTTTTTTGTTATTATTTCTTATTTAATTTATTAAAGTATTCAGTTATTTTTAAAACTGTACTGTACAAGTAGTTTAGTGTTGTATTTTCCTCAGCAAGTTTAATTTTGTATGTTTGTACTGAGAAATCAGTGATGACCACTGATGAGTGCTGTGTGCGTTTTCCTAAACCTAACCCTAGCAAATTGCAATATTGTCCAATGTCATGACTTTTTCGCCAAACCGTAAAGCCTTAACAAAATATATATATATATTTTGCGTGCTGAACCCTCACCTATCTATTATGTCATGCACACGCTCCCACACACCTCAAACCAGACAGAAGGAGCAGCACAGCACATAAACACATCTTTAACTGCCTTTAATGTTGAAGTTGGAAAAAAAAATTGTTCATTTTGATAGTGTGGCGGGCCACCACAGTTTAATGAATTACTATGACACACTGAGATGGTCAAGGTTCCTTCATTTCATTACCCTTGAAAGAAAAAGTGTGTATGTGAAATAAGGGCAATTACAGCAGTTGCTGAAAGGATTATATTTGATTTGTTTCCACCTTTCCTCTCTCTCTCAAGTTACCTGTCTTTTTCCCACGCAATAAGTGTGCAAGAGTATGGCTGGAAGGGTGCCAACTGCCTGGAGAGTGGAACTCCAAAGTCAGAAACAAATAATTAGTAATCCTCATACATACAAGCAAAGGATGCATATTCACATTATGTCAGTGATGGCAAAACAGTTGACTTTGGATACTTCACCCATCCATTTATTTCAATGAATGAACCAACATCTGCACTAACAGACACCAGGAAGAGAAGCATTATCTCTGGCAAAATGACCCATAACGAGCAGCTTATTTTGGCGTTGTATTGGTTGTTGTCTGTATGTTGCATTTCTAATTGACAGGAGTGTAGAACCATGGAATGGTTGTCATATTATAAACCAATATTAAACTAGTTGAATTAGGGTGCATTGCTGAGGTCTCAGAAGCGCCTTGAATTATTATAATGCCAGAAGATGTGCGCACAAATACATACACACATATTCACAAACAGGGAGTCATTATATAAACAGCCCATATTCAGCAAAAAGACGGATCAGGATGGGTGAACAGAAAAGGAGAATAATAGGAAAAGGAGGTGAAAAGAAGCATCGCAGGGCTGATTTTATCAGGCTTTACTATCGGAAAGGAAAAAGGGAAGAAAAGCCAGTTCTTCTATACATGAAACAGTGCTGAGGCCAGGAGGACAGCTATTACTATTTATAGCAACATTTCTTCTTCTTTTTTTTAAATTCTAGAGCGTTTTACTGTTGTGCTGTGTCTCATACTTGTGCTGCCTCGTCCACACATCCTTTCTATTCTCTCTTTATTTTTTACATATAGTGTTCAACATTAAGCAGGAATTCAGAGACATATGCAGGTGTGGATCTGTATTGCCCTTGGGGTATTTGTATTTCCGTCACATTCATGAATGGTCATAATGAAAATATGTTACAGTCCACCTTCAAGCAATGAGGATCACTGAGAATACATTTTAGGGTTTCTTTGACAGAAGAAATCCAACCTTTTATAAAGTCTTAGGTTGTCCTTTATTTCTGTCACCTCCCTCCCTCCTAAGTATGACAGCATTACAGAGCGGCATCTACTTCTCTATGACTCTCCACCCCCACCAGGCCACTTCCGCCCTCCTCTCTCCCTCTTTCCAAACAAGGATAGTGTGGTAGGGAAATCCTCATTACCTCAGCTTTTGCCTCACTAAACAGACTTTGTGAATGTCAGTAGAAATGCCCATGACCACATCAACCTCAATGAAGTCACCACAAATCAGATCATTAATTAGGATATTTCTCATTATAAGTAATAACTATGTAAAAACAACCATGTTTCTTCTTTCAGTTTCAGGGTACTGATAAACCAAGTTACCATTATATACGGAGAAACAATATGCAGAGTGCACAAAGCCTCCAGGAACCTTTATAAATTCTGCAGTTAATTAAGGCATGATTGATTCAATGACTGCATGGACTTTGAAGTACAAAAAATGACGACGGCTGAGACAAAATAATAGGTATTCCTAACCATGAGAATGGCAGTAATTTAAATATTTCTTGAGAGTGGAAAATGAAGAGACTGCGTCTCACCAACAAATTACAAGCAAAACTGACAGAGACACAGAGGCACATACACAAACAGCACATGCTTACTGTGTTTAGAGTTTTGCTGTATGGATCTTCAGCCACGTTGGATCAGGTGTTTCACAGCTAAGAACACATGATTTTAGTAAAGAAGCAGCAGCAAAAGCAGAAACAGCTCTGGACTAGACTCTTTTGTTATTAATATTGTCTTGCTAAGTAGCACAGATGAAAGGATTCCATTTCCTGCAGCATGCAAATAGTTGAGTTCAGGGGAGTTTACCTCAGTCACTCTTACAGCTAATTCTACTTTCATCTTCAAGTCTGATCTGCTCCCCATTTTTTTTAGTACAAACAGCTTGGTTTTGTTGATGGGTTTCATAAAAATTGAAAAAAGAACGAATTTTTTTTGACTCTCTTTTTCTGAATGAAAGCGCAACCATTACAGAAAGCCTTGCTTTTGCCGTCTGGCTCCTTCTCTCCCTACTGCTCTTATGCGCACTATTAGCACTGCTCCCATCTCCAACAGCCCTCCCTTTTGTGGATTCTCTCTGTTTTTCTCTCACTTACATATCTTACTTACACTCGGTCCTAGTTAGAATATAATTCCAATGACAGAGAACAGCGGATTCACAAGATGCCCAGCTGTATAAAGGGATGTTTGGATCAGCTTGAATCTCACTGGGTAGAATAGCAGGAGCCTTATGAGAGATAACAGTATATACATTTATGCTTTCACAACTACAATCTGTGGACTGGTAATCTTCTTTTTTTTTTGAAAGAGAGGACACATGCACACACTAGTAACCATTATTACCCCTCCATTTCACAGGAAAATATGAGCCTGTTTCTGGACAAACTGAATGAGCTTTAATAAGCGACAACTGCTGGTGAATCAGAGCACTGTTGTAAGGGTGAAAAATAAATTACCAAATAAGGGTTTTGAGGAAAAAAATATACTGGGAGAAAATAATGAGAACGGCTCATTAGGGTGGAAACACCTTAATCCCACAAGTCAAACATATTTGCATCTCCTCCCTGCAGCTCCCCCTCACTGCATACGTCAGCTGAAGATGCAGTAGAGAATAAGCAGTCAAAAGTTCAACATCAAAGGAAGGAGCACGGAATTCTGGGTACAGTAGCTCAAGAGATGAGAGATGAGAAAAGTTTTGTAGAGAAGTATAAAGTCCACATAAGGCTGGGAGATATCAATTCAAACTTTTACCTCAATTATTTTCAATTAATTACTGACAATTCATTAGAAGTGCACCGATTGCAATCTTTTTTTATAAAGTCTGCTTGGCCGATACCCATTTTAACCGAATCAGAATCGTTTTCTTTAAAAGTCTGAAAATCATGCGTAATGTATTTTCAAAACTCTTATTTTGAAGGATTAAAGTGGAAGTAAGGCTGATGTGCATTTTGTAGGTAGTCTGACCTGTTGAAATAAATTTACCCTTCGTCCTCCCTTCATATTCTCTACTGCATCTTTCAACCACTTGTACATGTATGACATATATAATGGCTCTGTTCACGGACTTCCGGGCTCGTGGCGGGCTCTTTGCCGTCGCCAGCTTTAGTCAGTCAGTTTGCCCACGTTAGCTTCTTGAAACTTGCTATGTTCCTCGGAGGGTTGATTAATTTTGAGGTGAATAATTAAGTTTGTTGTGCCAAACATTTTCGGGGTATTTCACCTGCAGTTTATTTTTTCCTTACTTTATGTTACAACTTGCAAGCTCCGTGTTTTCTGGTTTATCTGTGAGATGTGGTAGCTCACGCTTGATGTGCGTGTACATATGCATGTCACCGGCACAGAATTGGCTGAGTGAGGCTGCTCGGCCGATTGCATCAAACCAGGCTTTCCGGCCCCAACCCATCGGCCGGCAGATTGATCGGTGCACCTCTAATTGAAACTGTTCAAATTGACACCCGTGTCTATTTACATGGTTTTTAGAGTTGTTGTTTTTTACCGGATTTATTCCTTGGTCATATTTTTTGCATGATGAATGTGCCAAAATTTACCGCTTGGATTTTTGTGCCCCTACCTTATCTGGATTACGGTAAAATAAATTTGTCACTGAGTCTGTTTTAAATGGCAACCGATCTTTTCAGCAACATCTGCCTTTTTCATACCAAGCCGCCACCATAAAACAACGGAAGATTCATTTCTTGCAAAAAAGTGTAACGTGAATGGTGAGACTGGTGGTGTCTGTTTTGTTTCCCGACACTAGGGTTCGAGAGTACCAGCGTCCCAGGGACGAATTCTTTTTTACTGGGGACAGACAGAGATGTTCCCCGAGATTCCTCTGGGATGAAAGGACCTTGTACTGTATATATGTTTGAGAAACTATTATGTAGCAATTGAAACTTAAAATCAATTGCTCATTGGCTTGCTACCCGAAATTCACATTGCACAAGCAGCACGAGACCGATGGATCATTCTGAAATGTTCCAGTAGCACCGGTCCATCTCTCCTTACAGCTACTGGCAGGGCCCCGGCATGTTATGGTGGTTAAAGGCAGAGGGCATTACTGCTGGCTTTCAACGAGCTCCAGTGAGAAGTCCAATTTTGAGGTAAAGATGCATATGAATTGAAAAAATTCTTGTTTATATATTGTATTTCTATGATCTTCAGATCGCTAACGTTGGGTCACGAGTTTAAGAGAGCTAACCTTTTCTCAATGGCTCTAAAGTGCAAACAGCTAATAACTTCTTGTTTTTACCAATAAGATATTTTTATGGATTTATAACATCTTTTTAAACACAGAAACAGTCGGTCTGCAAATCCTCCAACCTTCATTTGCAGGATCATTTATTATATTTAGTTTAACATACTGAATTCAAACTCCTCAGAAAAACAAATTAAAACTCAGCATCTAGGTTAGTCTTTCCACCGGTACAGCAAAAACTATTAACCCTAACACTGATTTGGTTGAAATTGGTTGAGTTTTTTTATTAGTCAAACTATTATTAACGGAATATGTATGTATGTTTGTATACTGTGGTGTTTTTCATAAGTAATGAATGAATGAGCTTTTTTGATCAAATTAATTGCCACCACAAAATAAAATGCTAATAACAACAAAAACTATAGATGATAAGAAAGTAAAGAATAAACGTTTTTTATTTTAAGACGGTTCAAATTCACTTCGGGATGGTTAAAATTGTATTTCAGAACTGTTCAAGGACTTTAAAAAAAAGTTTGTCTGGAGCCCTGCCGGAGACTATTTTATTAGTCTTTTTCAGTCTAAGCTTTGGAGTGCACTGACCACAGGCTACATATATCCTTAATGCAAATGCACAGTAGTCTCCATTACTGGGCTAATGAGGTAATGATTGCTCACAATGTGTGCGTTTCATTGGTTTATGCAGTGACACTCAATAATGTCAGCTTGCACATTGTGTAAGCACTCCTCTCTCATTTATAATGGCATCTGGCATTGTAAGGGCTGCAGCAAACAACTACACTCAATTTGCCAATATAAAAAAAAGACTACTCAACTTTCTAACACAACCTTCATTTACGCCTTGATGTACTACGATTGCATTGTCCGATGCAAAAAAACATTAAAAAATATTTAGGAGGTTTTAAAAAGTGGCTCCAAAATCAAATCACTTTGTATCTGAATTGCCAACCATGATATTTTAGCAGTAAGGCCAGCAGCAAGACCGAGAAAGGACCTAAGAGTATCTTCATCCTACGATGGTGACGTTCTGTCACCTGGTCCATGCTATGAATATTCTAAGCTATTAAAGGCTGGCATGTTTTTGCGACTTAAAAAGTCCATGTCTTTGTCAAGCACCTCTTCCATGAGGTCTTATGCAGAAAGCTTATTTCTCAAAGTCTGTGTGATCATAAGGAAACTATGCTGCCTCAAGGCATTCGTTGTACAGGGTCCATTATTCATCAATACAATGTAATGTAAAGCTCAAATGTGACTATCACCCTATCATAATAGAGATCAGTGGCTGCAAAGTATCTTACAGATTTAGTTCAGCAGCTACATTCTCACAACATCTGCACATGTTGGGCACCATAGTTTAGAGGAAAAGAAATGTATGCGATTGCACAGCAAAATTGGATTTTTTTTAACGAGACATTTAAACCCAAAATGTCCAATAGTAGCTCCAGCTCCCCCTTCCTCTGACAATCCAAGTTTAGTCAGACTATGTTAGATAACCTACTAGGAACCAGCTTTGCGTGGGGCTAGGTTCTAATAACTAGCTGTGGTTACATGTACATTTTCCTTCATTCTGAGTATAATTTCAATTTAGTTTGATATGAAAGATGAGATGTTAATAAATACTGTCTAGTGTTTACAGGTAACAACAAATATAATAATAAACAGCAGTGCAACATGTGCAAAAGCGAAGTTCTCTGTTGATCTCTAGCGACTACTGTCTTCACTGGTTTCTGTGTTCGTAGAGCGCTGTCTGGCTTGCCGGTATCCACGCTGCTATGCTCATCATCCAAGTATGTTATTGGAAAAACAAAGAACCTAATTGCTGACCAGATAATTAAAGCAATTTCAAACTGTAAGATTAACTCATAAATCCACGTGGTATTAGTTTGACTATCGTCACTTAACAAAAAGTGAGTAAGATAGACAATTCATGAGATTTATTGAATTAACAGATATGAAACAGCTTACATCTGTGAAAGGATCTAATTGTTTTTTTATGTATTTGTAAACCAGTTAGTTGCCCAGCCCAAGGGCCACAATGTGACATGGTGGTTAGCACAGTTGCCCCATAGCAAGAATGTTTGAGGTTCGAATCCAATTTGCCTGGCCTTACTGTGCCGAGGTTGCATGTTCTCCCCTTTTTGTCTCCAGTTGCTCTGGCTTTCCAAAAATATGCTGTATAGTTGAAAGGGTTACTCTAAATTGCCTGTAGGTGTGAATGAGAGCATGAAAAATTGTCTCTATGTGTCGGCCCTGCGATGAACTGGTGGCTCGTTCAGTGTACTCCATCTTTCACCCAATATAAACAGTGATATTCTCCATTCCCCATGAATAAATGAAGTAATACCCAGTCCAAGAATACAGCACTCACTAATGCTATTGGAGAATTGTTGACAATAACATCAACTGAACAATATGTAGCCAAGTTAGCCGGTATTCAAATTCTGAATTACATTGACGTTGCTTCTTATTTAACTATTGGTGGACAGAACATGATCCAATTTCCAGAGAAATCTACATAGTGTGCCTCGGGATATGCTTGTAATTGTACTTCAGATCTTAAAGTCATGAGGAAATCCATGAAATGAAAAGTCATATAAATTTTAATTAATTAATTTGCTAATAAAAACATTGACAGCAAGATTTTGACTCTCCCTCATTTGGCTGGCATGAAACAACAAGCGATGTTCCTTTCCACCAGCCAACTAACATACAGATCCCTTTTCCAACTAGGGACAAGAGTTGAAAATTAGCAATAGCTCTCTGTACAGCACATCAGTTGCACTCTTTGTATTGGAACTATGTTAAACTGTATGTCCCTGTTTAAAAAAATGATATTCTATAATTGTTGGTTCCCAAATCTTATTCAATATAGAACAAAATAATCTGCTACCATCAGCGGATCATTTAGAGAAATACTTAATAGGTGTTTCCCGAGACTGAGGAGAACCATCAAAATACAAAAGACTTCACTTACTTAAGTCAAACCTTTTAATGTTTTCTTTTATTGTTTTTTTGCATGAAAATCCACTGTTTAAAGCAGCAACTCTAGATCATTATGCATGTGTTAAACATGTGTAACAAATTAAGTTAAAAGGTGAAACGTAATGGGTATAATCTTTAGTTTGACGATTTGCAATTCGGAACCACTAAAGCAACCAAAGCGCAAATTTTTACACTGGCTACATTTAACTCAAGTAGTAAAATTTAAAAAAAAAATGTTACATTAAACATTTTCTTAAAACATGGGTGCCACAATTATTGGCATACTGTGCATTTAAATTTTGACAAGCTCCCTTTTGCCACAATAACTGCCCCGAGTCTCCCACTGTAGTGTGGGAGAGGTTTGAGGACACATGGAGAGGAATGGAGACCATTCCAACATACAGAATCTCTCCAACACTTTTGCATTCTCAGATTGAAGGGTAAATTTTTGTGAATAATTTGAATCAAAGTTTATGGGTTGGGTATACACAGAGACATTTTTGCATCTCGTTTTACTTGGTTTTTTTTTGTGGGTAACAATTTGGGGTAGAATGAAGGTCTACATCGCTTTAACAGCAGGGGGTTTTGTGGGATTGCCCACTATGTTAACAAACCAGTAAATGATACACAGTAAATATTCCAACTCTAATCTTCTTCATTTTAAGGATTGAGTTTTTCATGGTCCCGTTTCAGTAGATGCTCATATCAGTGGTCTACACTTAATGTTTTTAGGCACACAAGTGACCTTGTATTTTCACTTAGCCAAGTCAAGACAAGAAACCAACAAATTTCTCTAATTCTAGCATGACCTTGGAATAAAAGTGTGTCTCAGGTTGACCACATGACTGGGATAAAGGGGATGGCATGCGCTAATGCCGCCTAATGCGTCCAAGTAAGTCCAACAGCTTCATCTTCCTTTAGGCAGCCAGGTAGCCTCTTTAACAGTACAGTATAAGAAAACAGTGAAGGATTTTTTAAGAAGGACAGAGAAAGGAAGGGAGCTGAGCAAGGATCAGTAAACAAAGACGCCATAGATAAACAACCACAATCACTTAACACTGTGCTGCAGCCTCCACATGCAGCACATAACTGGGACAAATCTATTGAACAATACTAAAAAATTGTGGCTCTTTACATTTCAAACGTATTAATAGGCCAAATTAGGGCTCTACTTAACCCAACAGTATTTGGACACAACCAGTATCTTATTGATTTGACTTGAGATGGATGAAAAGATACACTTACATGTGCATTAAGCCGCTAGATACTTGTACTAAATTAGTTAACATTTCAGCATGAAAGCTCAACACTCACAACCCCCTGATTTGTCTCTAGAGGAAAATGTAACACTTGCTGAAATTTATTTCACTCAGCAGACGATGGATTTCTGTATTTCAGCCCTTTGAACTGTCATGCGAAACACCCTCCAGCTTTGAAACAAATCACAGTGAAGTAAGGGAGCTGTACCCAATCTGAGGCCTGAATTACTGCCATGCAACCAGTCGCCTCCCTTCTGCTCTGATCAATAATTTACATCAAAGCAAGCAATGAAGTAATGATACGGAGTTAAGTAAGTAAGATAGGGAGTTCAGAAAATAAAGATACATAGGGGATAGGGGGGAGAACAAATAGATGTATAGACAGAAAAAGAGGTACGATTGGTTAAGAGAAGGGAGAGATACGAGCAGCAGCAGCAGCAGCAACAGCACCACGATTGGTGCTCTGGCAGAGATCTATAAATAGCTCTTCAAATCTCTCTAGAAAAAGACACTCTTGTGCTTGTGCTGCTGCAAACGGGGATTCAGTGACAGAAGAAGAAATTGAAACAAGGCTGATAAATATTAACAGATCATGACTTATATTCGCTTATATGAATATTTGATTGCAGGGGATTAATACGGTAAAAGCAAATGCCTCTAACACGTAAATTCACATGATCTACTTGTGTGAATAAATAACCAGTAATGCTAACATGTCCAGCAAACCAAATAAATAAATTGGCCCAAATATTTTCATCCATTCACAGACTTTTCAAATAAAAACTGAATCTGTAAATGTAATTAATGACTAGTAATCTAAACAGTTTTTAATTAAAAGATTTTCAGGTTACAGGGTAAAAAGGGGGACACATGTTTATAGGGATGCAGGATACGCCTTATTTCTCATTGCTGACCTTAGCAACAGCAGACTGTTGATTCAATGACTCACTTCCATCAAAATCATACTGTGAGTAAAGTCTTTTTGGTATTGTACTTAGACCAGCATTCATACCAAATGTTATTTTGGAAATAAAGGGGTTCAACTGCCTAAAAAAGAGCAGAAATATGCTATCATCTACGGACAAATTACATAAATAGTATTGAATATTATAAATGTCTCAAATTTCAACATCAAGACATTATCTTCATCCCATATCTGACACTTATCATTTATCTGAATCAAATGACAGGCCAATATCAATTGATTTGAATATTTATCTTTTCAGACACATGCTGTTCTCCCAGCGCAGATGTTCGAATCACGGCTCTAACAGTCTGTGTTGTGATCCCACCTACTTTAACACAACAGTTTACCATCTATTTTCATCTTGAGTGTGAAAACGTAGAGCTTACGCAAAGACACAGGAAAAGATGACAATTTGTCGAGTATTTCTTGACAGTTCCTTATTGGAATTCTACGCAACTGTTTTTATATAGAGGAAAACACACACACACAAAAATCAGTGGCATGCTTGTTTTTTCTAAATAAATGCAATAAGAAATATGCCTAACTGAGAAAAAAAACGAGAGGGACAGGCATATACCTTAGTTTGAAGGGTGGGAAGAAAGATTAGGCATAAAAGCTCAATGCCACAGAGAAATAAACGCAGCCAGGTAATGTTGGGTAAAAATTTATAAAGTGATTTCTACATCACCTCATTCAAATTCAAAACCAACTAAGTTTCACTAAAATTCACAACCTGTGGATTGGTAACTCGTCACTATTTGTATATGTATATGTGTATACGTTTTTCTTCGCTGCCGTCTGTAGCCATCAGCAGTACTTTAAGTATGATTGTTAATGACCAGCCAAAAACATCCAACCACTCCATTCTAATTCATCCAAACACCCAAGTTTATCACTTCAGTCATGCATCCATCCACCTCATTTCATCGTCTCGGTGTTCTTACAGGGTTAATACGTTAACATGACCATCTCGTGTTAGACATGGAGAAGGTGGACTTTAAAGATGGTGCTTAACGTTGTCTTAAAAATCAACGTGAAGATCATGGGTTCTAAGTTATCTCGAGTCATTTATAAACGTTCAGCTCACCGTTTTGCTGGCAGTGTGTCGAGCCTTTGTGGAGAATCCTTCCAGTTTTGTCTGTAGAAAACCTACGGTGATATGACGAGAGAAGGAGATGATTAGTTGGCTGGAAATATTGGCTTGCCCACACGCTAACAATAGCCAGCTCACGGCATTAGCCTGCTTCCTCTAGCGAGTATAATTAGCCACCTACAGCACCTAGCCCCTTAGCTAACGCTAGCCCGCTAGCTAGCCCTTTCTTTCCAGTGGACGTTACCCAACGGACCTTCATAAAACTCAGCGTTTGTATTATATGTGCTTAACCAACCTAATACCGATTCTTTACAATGAGGCGACCCTTGTTATAACCTGGTAACAGCGCTGTCAGGAGTCAGAATATGAGGCGCTAGCTGGTTGTGTTGGCTAGCCTTCCAAATGACTTACCAGAGCTGCTAGCTCGAGATGGTTCACTGCGACCCCGACTGTCAAAATAGCGCCGCGTGAGGGGAGAGCGGCATGGACGTAAACGATAGAGAGCAGGCGCCGAGCTTCACGGTGGTCAAATCCGTTTGGGGAAAATAGCCAAGTAACATCACACGCCAAGTAATAAAATGACACAACTAAAAGAAAAAAGAAACAAAACGCTATTCCCCCTTCACGGCTCCGGCTCGGTGTGTGTCAGCGTCACTTTTTTCTCCTCACGGACAGTTTACGTCAGCGGCGTACTCCACCGTCTCAGCAAAATGTCCAGGGTAACAGACACAGTAGACTTAGTTGAGTCAGGATTCACCAACCGCTGCAAATAAATAAGTAAAAAAAATCAGTGATTAATTCTAAACAAGCCATGAAAAAAATGATGTTTTCCCAACGATCATCACACCTATCATTTTACATTTTAAGACTTAATTGGCAGCATGAAAAGTTAAATTATTGTTATCAGTTATCATTGAATATTTTCATGAAGGGAAATCTAATAGTCCACTCTTAACAGGCCTGATCCATACAATAGATGTAGACTATCAAATATATACTGTATACAAATTAACATTTATCCAACACTGAACTTATTTATTTTTCAATCTTTTTTTCAGCGTTCCTTACACAAAACAATGCATTTTCACGATTTTCCAGCTATTCGTTATATAAGTCTTATGCATTATAAGAATATTCATTAACGCCATTTCTGGTGTAAAGTTTGTTGTAGTTCGTGGAACTCCCCACACGTCGGCAGGAAAGTACCTCTAATAAACAGCCAGGCCTCATTGCTAAACCTTGTATTCAACTTCGACCAAGTTCATTATTTAACAGAATCACAAAAAAATGAAGCAGTCAGAGGCAGGAAGATTCCTGTTCTTACCCTCCCCTTCCAAGACATGAGGCATCGAATCCGGAAGACGTTAAAATATATGAGTGACTTGGATACTAAATACAATGCTATGGTGGACTGTGAACATTAGATAATGATACAACAAATAAGGTGTTTACTTTTACACTTAATTTAATACTTTTTGTAACTGAAAAAAGCAGGTATTGGAGATGTAAAAACACGGTAGAGCATTTAATCATGGATATTAATGGAGTGAAACTAAAGAAAAATTAAGCATACCTATTTAGAACATTATTTTGACTATAGATGCAAAGCATGTAGATTAGAACAGGTACTGGAAAAGTAGAACTTTCAACACAGCTTGACACTTTCAAATGTAAGGCTCCATTCTGAAAAGGTTTTTTATTTTTATTTTAGGACAACACATATTATGATGTAACACTTTAAAACAGACCATTCAACAATATGTGCAGGCATGTTTTAATGACATTTCTAAGTTCATTAATATCTCCGGAATGCACTGTTATAATTCTCTCAGAGTAGCGTGAAACATTACCCTATAACTGGATGTACATTTTCAGTGCCTTCCGTTTTGTTTCTACTTTACACAGACAAAGGGCCTACTATAAACTGCATTGCTGGAGGGATTAAACATGCCGCAGGTCTTTAAGGTTATGCAATTATTGACAAGAATGTAATGTAAACCTAATTTTAAATATCATGTGAGGATGACAGGAGAAAGCATTGGAATTACAATCTAGACATACAGATGTCCAGAGTTACACTGAGACAACCATGTCAGAATAACAAAAGCATAGTAAGTCACTGTTTTCACCTCAACACAGAGTCAAAATTTTAGGAAATGTCATACAATCACGCTTGTCAAAGTTTATCCTCCTGTGCCACTACTGCCTACTGCAAGGTTGGTGGTTTGATCCCCAGCCACTCTTTCATTGGTGTTGTATGGGCGGATGCTGGTTTGTGTAGTAAAGCAGTCTGTGTGGTCAGTCCGACTAGAAAGATGCTTTATGAGCAAAGTCCATTTACTATTATAGTAGTAGAAATACATTACATTATTCTTTAATTATAATAAACATACATACTGAAGATACAAATGCAGTCATATACTAGTGTGCAATAATGGACTATAAATTTGTTTGTAATAATAAAAATATATGATGTCACAGTAAAATAAGTGTGTATTCAGTCCAAAATTACACTAGTCAAATAGTTCTAATGAAAATAACTGTTTTCAGTCTATTTTGTAACATATGCAAGTAAACAATTACACCAATCAGCCATGACATTCAAACCACACATGGTGGTTAATAATATGGTGGGGCTACCCCTATTTGACAGCAAAACACTGCCTGGTTTGACATCCGTCTATTGAGACAGGCTACACCATTTTCAAAAATCCACGTCCGGGTGCGGCTCCACTGCTGCTCTGAGGAAAGTTTTAACAGGTTCAAAATAAATATAAAAATATACAGATTAGCCAAAACATAACCGATAGATATTTTTTAGATCCCTCCTTTCCCACTAAAAAAGATGTGTGATGCATTGCCTGGTGTGTTACCTTTCTATCAGAACCAATACTTATCATCAATTAAACCTACAGTAGCTCTTCTGTGGGATCAGATAATACAGATGAGCCTTCACTCAAAGCCAAACTCATCTGTGACCCTTGGGAACCCATGATCCCAGTTCACCAGTTGTCCCTCCTTAGACCACTTCCGTAGGTACTAACCACCGCTGACCTGGAACACCCAATAAGGCCTGCAGTTCTGGAGGAGTTCTGACTCAGTTAATACTAATTTCATGTTTGCGAGATAAACGTGATTACGTCATGTAGGACTGGCATGAAATCCAACAACTTAACTTTTACAGATGTAATCAAGCGGACTGAGTTTCCTCTTTTGTTGGTCCGGTTTTGTGTCCACCTTTGATGCCAGCTGTATTGAAGTTTATATTTCTGTTACTGTTCACATTCTCATCAATCAACGGGTATTCATTTAATTATTTAATATAATCATGGCA
Source organism: Lophius americanus (assembly GCA_037951165.1). Classification (NCBI taxonomy): domain Eukaryota; kingdom Metazoa; phylum Chordata; class Actinopteri; order Lophiiformes; family Lophiidae; genus Lophius; species Lophius americanus. Next base: position 5,084,596 of record JBBDHG010000021.1, read on the forward strand.
AGTATTTTAACATGATTACAAGTGCTGCTCTCAGCATAAGTATGGACAAACTTAATTTATTTGGGTCCCAACCCCAGTTTGAAAGATAAAATAACTAAGTTTCATCAACCCTGATAAATTATATCGACCCAGACCAAGTACATTAAGTTAGACCAACAAAATAGCTTAATACCCAAAGTAGCTAATTTAATCACGTTGTAGTATATTCCGAAATTGTTTTAAAGATCATTCAAAGTCGTTTTTTTGGAGTGCATCACTATTTGGCTGTTAGGTGTAGGTCACTCAGATCCATAAGTTTGTCTTTTTTTTAAACTTCCGACACATGAACTTCAAGGCAAACATTTTCACTTGCTGACTAATATTTCACAACCACTGACAGGTGGCATTGTAAAGAGATCACCAGTGTTATTCCGACTTCACCTCTCAGTGATTATAATATTATGGCTGATGTATGGACTGTAGGCAATTATAAAGAGAACATCACTTGCTGTAGAAAATCATAGTTACTAAGTGTTCCATAATATTACAATACAGACTGACTGTTAATTAATGTGATTTTCACAGTAGGTTTTTACAGTGTTTCTGTAAAGTTGCAGTGAAATGTTTTTAATTCGACACATTACAGATATAGTGTCCACATTACAGACGTAAGTTTTGACTCCCTCTACTCCGTGGAAACTAACTCTTAGGCTAAATATCACTTGATTTCACGCACCAACCTGGGCTTGTGTGGGCATTGACATGGCATTGAGTCAATGTTCTACTCATCTCTCTCTCTCCCTCTCACAAACTCAAAAGAAATAATGTGATTTTATGTAACTTCGAACGGGAACGTGACGGGACGTGTCTGAAATACCACAGTCCCTGCCTCATTGCCTCCAACACTCCTTCACATTTGGAAAAACACTTAATTGTTTGATGACTAGAAGTTTCTGCTGCTCTTTAAGTGGGGCAAAGGGCACAGTTAGATGGATAGATAGATGGTTGGATGGATAGATAGAAACTTTCCATATATATATATATAAACGTGTCTTTATGGGCACACATAAACACATAAAGTCATACATGTACAAAGACACGATAAAGAGTAAAAAATAGTTGTGCTAATAGGACTTGATGTTTCAATCCCTGTGGAAAAAAAACATCAAGTCATATTAGCACTACTATTTACACTTACATAATTCATAAAATGACGAAAAAACTATAAACTCATATTTTTTATTTTACATTGAAATCAACATTATTTCACAAAACTATATATTAATTTTTTAATTTTTTATCATCTTCTTACAGTAGAAACAGCTGTAAGCTCTTTTATGAAGTGGTTAATGTATTTTTTATGTTGTGATCTATCTGTAAATTAAAATGTACATAAAAGCTGTCATTTAGACAGAATTATTCTTTTCCGTTATTGACTTGTTGTACCATTAAAGTGTTTTTCATTCATTTTAACAAAAGTTTGTTTTTTCATTGTAAATTAATTTTTTTCCCACTTAAAGTGCGTTATAAATCAAATGCATTATTATTATTATTATTATTATTATGAATGTAAAAATGTTTTGCTGCTTTACCATTGGACAGTTTCTAATCGTAATTTCGATTTTGTTTCACGTGCATACATATTCAAATAGAACCATAAATACAATTCAAATTTCACATACAAGGTAAATATAAGGACGAGATCAATCTCCAAAAACAAAATAAGGATGAAGGATACAACACATGGTGTGTATCCATGTGGATGAACTGATCAATTGTGTCCCAAAAGAAACCATGGTTACACAGGTGACACAAACCATCTTAATATTCTGTAAAGTTCCTTATGCCGTTATATTTTTCACTTTTAACTTATGAAGCTCCTCGAGGGCCTATCTTAACAAATTTAGTTAAGATAGGAAACAGTTTTCATGTCGCTTAACCTTATAAGCTAATATTCAGTATAGGTATTTTATTCTGTGAATCGGATTTATTTTCAAGAAGGAAATAAAATCATCATCAAACAGATGGATGTAACGAAAAGCTTAAGTAACATTTACGAAAACAATTGAATTGAACGAATGTTTTCTGTGTTTAATATAAATGATTCTGAAAGTAGAACTGGGTTCTCGTGGGTTTGTTAACACGGAGCAGCGCGCGAGATCCCGCTGCAGGCGTGCCACTGACACAAGTTGTATTGATTGCGCGTGCACTAGTCCTACCTTCTCCGGGCAGGTGTAGTTGCATGTTTGGCGTGCGCGTGTGTTGTGTGAGCGAACAGGACAGTCCGCTGCTTTGCCACTAATTTCCTCGATGCCCCGGTGCGCTCATTGGTGCGTCCCTCCAGCGTGTCACCACTTTTGGTGGATTACCCCACATATCTCTCCCATCAGGAGGTGAGACACGAGTCATTTCTCTCAACCCTCGTCTCCACGGAGTCCAGCTGCTAGGAAGGACCTCTGACCACATTAGGGGCACTTGAGACCTCCAGACTACCAACTAGACAATATATTTATTAAACTCAGAGTTGAGGATGGCGCTGTCTGTCTCATTCACAGCCTTTCTGGTGTTGGCACCTTTGTTCCTGAACTCTCTGGGTGTCAGTGGCTCCACGGTTTGTGCCTCTTGTGGCTTGCCGGGGATGGAGAAAGACGCAGAGGAAAGGTTGATGTCAGAAATCGCTAAGCAGCAACTTCTGGACAAGCTGAACCTGAAAGAAAGACCGAACATCACCCAAACGGTGCCCCGGGTGGCGCTCCTCACTGCGCTGCGCAAACTGCATGCGGGGCGCGTCAAACAGGATGGTACTCTTGAACTAGAAAACACTATGCTTACAAAAGATCAAGGCTATGAAATAGTCAGCTTTGCAGATACAAGTAAGTTTGATATTCATCTTTTGCACAGCAAAATTGTTCTCCTCCCCCTCCTCTCCGTGGCACAGTTGGTGCGCTTTTTACGCACATTTCTCAGTAAAATGGAATACATGTGCCATGCTAACCGAATAAGTTTGTTGTATTGTTCCGTTCCACGTACAGATGTTTAGGATTACGGAATTTGTTGTCACTTTTGAACTTCAGCATTTCTGCAGCGTTTGCTACGAGATCTTTTCCAAACCCAGTGATGGGGCTAAAATGCTTCCAATAGATTCAAATGGATTAACTTGTTCTGCTTTTACATGAATCTGCTGCTCTACTTAGCAAGCATGGTTTGAAATGTGAATAAAACTTTGTGTAGCACAGTTGAAAATCTAGGAAATTTCTATAATAAATATTGACAAATTGCGTTTTTCTTCAATGTATCCACAGGTGAAGCATTGAATGGTGACAAGGCCAGCCTCAGTATTACCTTCCAGTTCCTGCAGGAACGTGGTCAAAGTATCCAGGTCCTCCAATCCTCAATGTGGATCTATGTTCAATCCTCTAAAGACCCTCGCAAAAACTCACGCCTTTCTGCCCAGGTCTTCCTCTCTGCACATGATGGGGAGTCAGACTCTAACCGTACGCTGGTATTAGAGAAGATACTGGAGGTCCGGGAGAGTAACTGGCACACCTTCCCCATAACACGTACCCTGCAGGCCTTCCTGGACGGAGGCAAACATCCGCTGAGGCTGGAGGTCAGCTGCATTGAGGATGGGAAGAACCTTTGCTCCGTGGGTGGCTCATCTGACACCCCCTACAAGCCTTTTATGGTGGCCCAGGTGCGTCTTCGTGACCGGCACTCCAAACACTCTCTCAGGAAGCGCTCCCTGCGTTGTGGCGTTGATGTCACCGTGTGCTGCAAGAAAGACTTCTACATTAAGTTCAAGGATATCCAGTGGCACGACTGGATCATTGCACCTGAAGGTTACCATATGAACTACTGCATGGGTCAGTGCCCCCAGCATCTGTCTGGCTCCCCAGGCATAGCATCCTCCTTCCACGCCACCGTCTTCAGCCAGCTGAAAGTCAACGGCATCAACACGGCTGCATCTTCATGCTGCGTTCCCACCGAACGCCGGCCGCTTTCCATGGTTTACTTCAACTCTCAGCACAGCATCGTCAAAACGGATGTGTCTGATATGATAGTGGAGTCCTGTGGCTGTACATAAAGCAAAGATAGAGCATAACAGTTAAAGTAGAAATTTCTTTTAACACAGAGAAACCGAAAATAAATATGTTTGCATTGTTGACAGACAAACACACATACGCTGAGAAAGTTTTTCTCTGTGCTTAGATTTTATTAGAGGAAAATTAGGCACAAAGAGTAAGACATTATTGGATACACTCTTATCTTGTTTCTCGAGCATATTCTAGAAAAAACACTTACACAATTCAATAAGTTGGATTCTTGTGTTATTATATTGAGAAATCATAGCATTTGTTTTTCTTGTAAGATGCAGAATTTAGAGCCAATACAGAGAACAGGGTGAGTTTAAATAAGATCACCCAGCCATGTGTGAATGCGGACATTAAAATGAAATGTCAGAGGCACAGGTTAAAGAGTCTATAATCTAAGAAAGCCTAACATTTACCTGAGCAGACTCAACACAGGTAAGAGAGGCGTGATATAAGTTTAAAACATTGATAGTGTTGACAAGCAGTTCAGGCCAGGGAGGATTTTCTTTACAGCACAAAGAGATTAATTTGAAGCCTTCGCTGGAGGGTGCATCTTTCTTTTTTTTTCTTTTTTACAATAGGTTATTTATTTTCACAGTTGCTGCTGGAATTCAGTTCAATGTTAAATACTTTCAGCAAATTAGAGGCACAACTTCCAGAACAAGTAATGTTTCATTTAATAGAATCCACATCAAAATATTCTCTAAATACGTTTATACTATTGTTAAGAGTTGTATATTTCTATTGTTAATGTCTTTTCCTAGCCTAACTAAGTGCTGCCATTCTAAAGCCAGCCGTTTAAAAGATCTTTGATGTAAAGCGTGCCTTCTTCATGAACTTGCGATGAGTGAAGTGCAACCTGGGCTTTGGGTATCAGTTCCATTTAAACTAAATACCAGAGATGATCTGATGAATGTCTTACCTTCTATTTTTTTACTTTTTATATGCAACTGTGACGCATAGCTTACGTGTGCCATTGTTCTCTGATATTGAACCTCTCTCTGCACCCAGCAGTGCTTTTCATTTTATAGCAAAGTTGTGGCCAGAACCAGTTCTTTCTTTTTATAGAGCAAGAAAACACTGAATGGTAATTGTTGGAACATGTTCAAGCTGCCATGGGTTCTGTCTGAGAAAAGCCAATGATCTTTGCAGGGTGAAATAATTATGATCAGCATCTTCAAAATCAGATAATCCGTTGGGTAACTGTGGTTTTGGCAGTGTTTGAACCCATGGTCATCTCTCAGCCCTGTGAGCAAACATTTAGCTATTGCCTCAGTCAAGTAAAGTTAAGGTCTGTGATTAAGGTGGGTCAATGGGCATGTGTTGTTGTACGTTGGCATTCATACCTCCCAAAGTCTAAAGTGTACTTTGAAAAAATACAAAATTAGAAGCCTTTCAGCTAAGAAGGGAAATCTGGTAATGTCTTGTATCAGCTGCATCATATATAATCCTAAACTTCTTTGGAATATACACTACACTATCTTCATTGTATACTTAAATAGCTTGGATTAAGCGTGAATCGAGGTATTGGTAAAGACTATGTGCAACGCACTGCAAAAAGGGAGGATTTGCTGAGTAAGAAAACGCAGAGGTGTAACAGCTTACAGAATAAAGAAGCAAATCTAAGATTGCCAGCAGTGTTTCAGAGTCAAAGACTAATATGTGCATGCACATGCCTTGTGTCATTTTCCCATCAGGAAGAACTGTAAAGGACCATCATCTCTTGTACTATGGAGGTGTAACAAAGACGTCTCAAATTTACCCAGACCTTTTCTACTTCTCACCTGTTATACACCAAACAGTGTAAGAGTCAAAGATACTAGACGCTGTTGTTTCCTGCATTTCTTCTGATTTGTGTTGTTGTTGTTAAACTGTATGAATTAAATACCCGTCTTATACTGCCATGATACATATGGGATGCTTTTTGGCCAGGAAAGTTGGGCATTTTGCCCACAGATAGACTCTAACCTATTTAATCAAAGTCGTCTAGAAAACCTCTATGCTTGATTCCTCTGAAAGCTGCACTTGCATTTTTTTTTTCAGAGTCCAGACTATTGTAAAATAATTGTAATGCAAGAGATTATTGTTCATTGTTTTATTTCGTAAGCACCCCTTGTCCCATGATTAAAGGTGACATTGAGGTTCCACCGTAAAATAACTTACTAAGCACTTTATCACCTTACTGTATTTTTGGAGACGTTTTAGCTTGAAGGGAATCATGTGAACACAACTCAGAAAATGTAAAGAGGCCCATATAAAGCTAACATCAATCAGCTTATTTCCTTAAGCTCTAAGTGTGTTTCAACGTGTCCTGTCCCATGTGATTGCAGAGCACAAAGATGATGCAGGACTTTCTCTCTACTGTATCTGGTGGTGGAAATGTAACCAGGATTTGAATTTTGTGTCAAATTAAAGTTACAATGATTGTCTATTTTTATATCATACTATATTTTATGCATGATGAATGATTTCCTACAGACATTTATGAAATGTCACAATGTGCTGGAATTACATAATTACAGTATATTTTAATAAAGAAATTTCTAAAATCAAACAATTTGTTCAATTTTATTTTCTTAATAGGTGCATCTCTCCTGGTCAGCCACTTTGAAAACACACTTCGGCCCTTCAACGCAAACATAACCAAAAGAATAATGAGAACAATGATTATTTCAAAAATGTATAAAGCAAGAAAAAAAATCCAAATCTCAATTTTCTTACTTTTCGCAACATATGGTTTTGGTTAAAAGGATTATCTGTATGTGAAAACACACACTGTTTTATCATATTAACACGTTTAGCAAACTGAAGGGACAAGTCACCCGCTATGTCATCACATTGGCACTGTCTATCGGGCAAAGAGCATGTTTACTCATACAAAAAGTGGAAGTGAACTGTCTGTGTTCAGTGTGTAAATAGTTGTCACATTCCCTTGGCATGGTGTTATTTTTTCACATCGCTGATTTACATCCGGGAATGACCACATTCTGGAGTTGAGACAACAGTTTAGAGGTAAATAGTCAACAATATCAAACTGAAAAAAAAATCAAGCCTATGAGATATGAAAGTCAGAAAGAAATAGTATCCTGCTGTTTTTTCTAAGTGATGATACAGTGACACGCATACAATCTATTATTATTATACTTGAACCAATGTTAAAACTGATCTATAAAGATTTCTATGTAAGTACATCTGTGAAGTTCCCGGTGATGTGGGGTTTCAGGGTCCCACGGCATGTAGCTTGAAGGGCTGGGCTCAAATCCATTTTTGGGACAACCGCTCTGGCCATTGAGCTAAATTCACCCCCATATTCACATTTACATTGATATTTTAGTATACACTACATTCCAAAAAGAGAGCACTTAGAGAGTGCATACTTACGACGTACGTACTTTCTGTTGCCAAAGGGTGGCACTATCACTGCAACTGAATATTGAATATTGACAACTTCCTGTCTCTTGGCAAATGAGTGAAATTTGCCATAATAACAATAATAATAAATGCCTCCATGACCATAGCTATCAGGTTATATAAAATAAAAACCCATCAAGTTTCTTCAATTAGTCTTTACGACTGTGAGGACCAACTTTACAGTCAATCTTATAGAATCTGTCGGGGGAATTAGTTAATGTTCAACACAAGAAGTTGGTTGGTTGGTTGGCGTCTTCAAATTAATTTGGAGAATATTAATGCTTTGTGAGTCCAATCCTGTAATGATTATCAGATCATATTTTTATCACAGCCACCGAGCCTCATTTGCGAGAAACCAAAATGGTTTGAGAGAAAAGAAAAGAAAGGCACTGTAACCCAGTTTCTGGCCTTGAGAAGAATCAATCGGGGAGGTGAAAAAGAACAACTGGACAGAAGTCCTGTGATGAAGATACTCAAGGCGTCTCTCCCAACATTGTTCAGGCTATTAAAACCAAATACACAGGGACCAGAGAGAGGGTTGTGACCCCAGACGACAACAGCAAGGAGTTTGAAATCAAGACCCTTGCCCACTTCCCCTCCATCATAATCCTGGACTATGTGCAAAGAGGCCATTAGCGGACGGGAGCAAGAACCCTGACTAAGTGTGGCTCCACAACGGTCAGGGTCATTCGCTGCCGTAGTCCTTACAGACCTGGACCATGCAGATGACATCAGCCAACTGTCTGACCAGTTGGAACAATCGCAAGAGCTTCTTTCAAGAGTGGAGACAGACAGACAGACACCCAGACCATCCGACTAAGAACAACAGGAGGCACTGCCCTGAGAAAGGTTAATGACTGTAAATACCTTGGGTCATGGATCAGCTCTTCAGAGCAGGACATGAAAGTGAGGCCAGCTCTAGCGTGGAAGGCTTTGAACAGTATGATCAGTGTGTGGAAGTCCAGCCTTCCCCGACATACAGCTCAGCTTCTTCTCTGCGACCATAGAATCCATTCTTCTATACGGCCGTGAATGCTGGACTCCGAAGCCCTCCTTGCAGAAGACCGTAGATGGATGTTACACCAGAAGGTTCTGCGTAGTTCTAAACATCAAGCCAGACGCACATATCACCATCAAGGAACTGTGTGGGGGGCCACCAAGGGTGAGTGAAGTACTTGCATCAAGAAGAATGAAGTTCGCAGTTCATTGCCAGAGACATCAGGAGCTCCCAGCCGGTAAACTGGTGCTGTGGGAGCCAACACACAGACATTGATTGCAAGGACGTCCCACGTCAACATTTGTGGATGTTCTCAAAAGAGATGCAGGCGAAGAAAAACTATGGCAAGCTAGCCAGGTGGATCGGGATGACAGGAGGTTTTTTTGGAGGGCTCGTCTTAGGACCAACAAATTTATGATTAACCATAAAGCACCAGATAAAATCAGCATCAGGTGAAGAGCACCAAGTTTTATTTGGAACAATATTATACCCTTTAAAAACTCTTGTAAGTATATGAGGACAGAATGTAAGTGTCTCTGTTGAGGTATTGGTGTTGGTGTCATGTGATTAGTTTGAGTTCAGGATGCAATGACATTCCTGTAAAGTCAGTTACGAATGCCTCCATCATTAGGAGAATACTGTAACGTTACAACTGTGGTCCATCTCAGACCTACTGGTCTCTCTGGACAGTATCTCCATCTTAAATCTAAATACCATGATATCTACCCTCAATTGTTTAAAGGATGAACATTGTAAGTTCATTACTTAAAAATAAATTATGTGAGTGTGATTTTTGCATTAAAATGGTTGAAACCTTTGAAACAATGTAAGATGCTTATCTTATGTTACTGCCACAACAATGGGACTACTTTAAAGCAACTCCTTCCAAATATCTTTTACTGCAGGCTTTTTTCTTTTTTTTGACCCACTACAGACAAACATCAGTCCAATCAATCCGGCAGAAACACTGAAAAATATGTTTATATACACCTATCAATCCTTCCGAGCAGAAATACGAGGAACTCACTACTTAGCGATAATTTGCTCTTGGGTCCACGTAGTGTTCGGGTTTTGATACACCATAGGAAATACTTAATCCATATGTTTATGTCTTTTTATGGCAAACATCGATATTTTCATTCCTACTGGTATGAAAAATTACTTTACTGATGTCTCTGGGCTTGATATAATCCAGGTATTGAGCACCCATTTCTGAAGTGATGGCGAATTGTTCTTAATGAATTGTTATGATTACATTTTTGCTTTTTGTAGCTTAGATTAAGAAACCTCAAAGATCAGGTAAGGAATTAAACAGAACTAACCTCTGATTAATAAGATGCATAGCTGGCAAACCATACAATTCCAGCAATTAAAAGAAGTAAACAATCTCCCTTATCGTCTTACACCTCAATTTTGAAAAAAAAGAGCGTCTCATTAACGGACCTGGAAATCCAATAAAAGACGTCTATAATTGTATTAGTCCACTTGTTCCTTTTGTTAAACCATGTGTTAGGAATATCACAGTAACATTGTACCTTTCCATACGTACACACATGCAGTAGTCTGCTTATATGGAGTCTCAGGTTGGGGAACTGAGACTGAGAGGGATGATCTTCCAGACATCCCTCTCCCCAGCAACACTCTGTAGCTCATACCTGGGAATCCTGAGGAGATACCAGCGTAAATGAGATGTAATTCTTCATGCAATCTCTGGGTCTACAAGGACTGCCTGGAGGCATCCTAATGAAAGGCCTGAACCACATCAACCGTCTTTACACGAAGGAGAAGCACCTCTACTTGGAGTTCCCTACAAGCATCTGACCCTCATTCTAAATCCCATCACCATTTCAGTAATTTGGTTCAGTCCTGCTAGATTCATCTCAGAAACATGGAAAAAGAGAAGTAATTGTTGTTTTATTAATATATTATGATCAATTTCTGATCTGGAACTCTCTTTAGACCAGCTTCACTTAAACCACCATGACAATTCTTCAACTGGTCCAGATTGCAGCAACTACACTTAAGGTTTGACATCTCGATTTCCTCCCGTTTTAAACTCCTTTGGGGGCCTTTCACGTTTAGAACTTATTTATCCAGTCAGATCTTGCCCACTCAAACTATGTACCATGGACCTGTACTGTATGTTTTGTACGAATGTACGATGCATTGTGGTTGTATATTTTGTGTTGGCACACCTTGCTTCTACTTTGATTTCCTTTTTTCTTGTTTAATTGAGGCACTCTGTCTTCTCATATAATGTAAAGCACTATATAACCTGAATCTAGAAATGTGCTAAAGATAAACTTACTTTTACCGACTGACTCTGCTCCAAAGTTTGTGATTTTGTGTTTATTGCAGCTTGCTATGTCTAGATACACAGCGACGATGTGCCTGTTAACATATCTCTCTCCTCACTCACCAGTGCATCCATGGTAACGCACCCCCCTACCTAAAAGAACTACTCACCCCACTGACCTCAACACCATCCCTCGGTTCTACCCAGTCATACCGCCTCCTCCTTCCCTGGACTAAGCCCGGCATCATGGGTGATCGGGCCTTTTGTTCTGCTGCCCCTCGTCTATTGAATGCCCTCCCTGACCATCTCAGGGCTCCACAGACGACTGACACATTTGAAAAAGGACTTAAAACTTTCCTTTTTTGCAGAACCTATAACTTTAATTAACATTGCTGCTTTTTGGTCAGGCTTTTATATAGTTTTTTTTAGTTTTTTTATTGATGCTTTTATATGCTTTTGCTTTGTAGCACTTTGAGATTTGATCCATATGTAAAGTGCATTATAAATTAAATGTGTTATTATTATTATTATTATATGTTTGTTTGGCATCTCCCCAGATTAAATTACGTGATCTCAAACTGCTGCTTGGGATGGATTGCACCTCAGGTCAATGAGTTAATTATTACTAATTAATGCTAATGGTAAGCCCATTTGATGCAATCCCTGACTGTTATGTTAGGAGATGGACATGGGTAAAGGTGTAAAAAGCGTGTTGCTGCACATGTGATGGCTGTGGACATGACCACAGTGGAGGTTGAAGACGTTCATGTTAAACAGTTGAGGAGTGTCTTACACCAGGAAGAAACTGCATTGGCTTGTCTCACCGAAAGAATACCATTGACCGACTCTGGGCAAAATAAAAGCCTGCTGACTCACTGATACACTAACACACTGACCCATAGACCCACTGCATGATGTATGCAACTAAACCCTAATCTTTCTCTCCAATCGAATGTCACAAATCCCCTAGAGAGACTGAAGGTGTCGGACTCAGGCTCATCTTTCGCGGTGTAATGACAGGACAACCTATGGAGAAAGCTGTTCTCACACTCTCTCCTTTCCCCCAACAGTCCTCAGGAAATCATAAACAACACTATCATACCGGGCGTCTAAATTCATCATAGGCATGCAGTAATAATTATTTGTCATATTGCAACCTTATATGACATAGAGTAGGTTCCTATCAGTATGTGCAGTAAATAGAAAAAAAAAGTTAACCTGATTTTGCAAAGACCCGTAAGACTCCCTGTTGACTCGGTCAAATCAAATCCCTAAGACAAGGACAGATCAATTATTTAATTAACAATCTGAGATGTACGCTAGCCAACTCAGTGAACTAGTACAACCGAGTGAAGGTGAAGCACAGCTGACTGCTAAAACATCAGCCAGCTCACAAAAAGGGAAATTATATCAAAATATAATGTTGAGAAAATATTATTTGGAGGTAAAAAAATAAAAGACGCCTACAGTGTACTAATATGTATTTGCTTGGCATTACTTATAGAATAGGGGTCACAATATGCCATCTGCCTGAAATGTTTACTCTCTCCATGTGTTTAATGATATTTTACGGAGCTGAGGTCTTTAATGTTGTCTCTATATTTGCTCCAATGTACGCAGCACTTCAAATAACGTTTAAATCCACAGGATGATCCCATTACAACACACCTACTTACCCATTATATCTCTGTGTTACATCAGAAGTGCCTCATTACAGGACAACGTCCGGCCTCCACCCTGATCTCAGCTAGTGTCCGCTGGTAAAGGGTTTATTTGATTTCTAGAGTCTCAGAGGCTAAATAATTTGGAAAGAAAAGAGAAGATTCCCCATGACGTAGTTTTATTAAACAAAATCTGAAATATACTGTAATATCGCATTGTCAAAGAATGATATGACATGATATGAGAAAAACAGTCATATTCAATCATTAAGCCACGTGAAAGAGTCAAAAAGAGAATAGTTTTGCATAAATCTTTAAGATTTTGAAAAGATACATTTTAAGATATGTTGTAGAAATGATACGCTCATAATTCCACCTGTTGCAATTCCCCAAACTCTGATAATATAAAAGAGAAAACTCTTTTACATAATTTTTTTATAAACTGTAAACTAAATTGGTAGTTTATCTGATATTTATTTAAATTCAAATAACACTAACAGCCTGAACTAAAATAAACATTTTCCTTTTACCACAGGTAGAGCCGCTTTAGTTTAAATGTGTATTTTACTCCGTCACATTTAACTCCATGAATTTAAAAGATTGTCCGCTGCTTGAGACAATTCTGACAAATATCGCTCCTGAGGTGAAATGATTGCCGAATCAACTTTGACCATTCGACAAACAGAGAGGACCAAATGTACTGTAGACCTTGTGATGTCAGCTATTCACAGTTTTGTTTCATACATGTATTAAAAAAAACCTGTAGAAAGATAAAGCTGAAGAGCAGTGAAGAAGACGGGATGTTAAACATCTCTTTCATACTACGTGTCGGTAGTGTTAAAAAGTGTGTTCAAAAGGACTGATGGAGGTCTGGACTCGTTGCTGATACCGTTGACAGTGTGGAGCGCCTCTAATCACATGCAACAGCGTAAGAAATAGTGTTGATGTTTGGGAATGCTGACCAGAACAAGTGCTGATACAGATTATCAATACTGGTTATGTTGCAAATTTTGAAATTAGAAAATAATGTGGTTTTCGGATTGTATCGTTCGTATCTTGTAAAAATCACTCTGTAGCTGCAATCTATGTCGGGCATTTATTTGTTTTTACATAATGTTTAATTACTGCTGGCATTGAACCACACAGGGGATATAGACACCTTGAACATTGAACCTATCCGAATCTCTGGTTACAAAACTCTGTCGCCTATGTGAAGTGGAATAAAGTCTATGCAGTATCTTTGTGTGAGCATCATATAATCCAACTTCAGTCTCTATTCCTCATGGTTTCACATTGTTAGCTTTGTTTGCTGGGTACACTGTAAAACACGTTAGACGTTTTTTTCAAGAAGATTCGGATGTATGCTTAGCTCACTGACGTGTTTATGATGTTGTCATGGAAACATGGCAGTGAAGGAAGTCCCTCCGAGCGTTCTGACTCTTCGTTTTGCTCATGGGCAGCAAGGCCCAAGCCTCTGCTTGCTGTTTAAAACCTAATTGGACTCTATTCGTGCTGCCAGGACCCTGTCTTATAAAATGATTTGTGATCACGAATTGTTGCTAGATAAGCAAAGGGAAATGGGTTTAGAGGGCGTTATAGCCTACGGCTACGCAAACTTCTGTACTTCGATGCTCACTAAATCATTTTACGTCAATGTGGGTGATTTAATATTTGGAGCCTGTTAGGTGTCAAAAGTTGTGATCTTGCAGGAGGACTTGCTTATACAAGCAAGCTGTTTGCGTTGGATTGAAAAGTTCAAGATTGAAGGTTGTAGTTAAACGAATACAGCTTTAAATGGAATAAGAGATCCCAAGCACCCAGTTTGCAACTTGAGCAATATGATCCCACATCTGGATTACTGAAGGTGAGCAGATTTAGTATCGGCCTCAAAAGAGCCCCAAAAAAAGCAAGACACTAAGAATCCTTGGTGAACCCTCAGGCTAAATCAAGTCAGAGTCGGCGCCTGACAGTCTTGTTTAAGCAAACAAAACATGCACCCTGTGAAAGCCAAAGAGCAATACCAACCTGTTATATGTTGGACCTACCAGAAACTCTAATGTTAATGCTAGTTTGAGCTGGCTGTTCTTACCTGATAGCTTAGGGCTTGAACTCAAAGAAGACATCCAGGTTCAAGAGGCAGTAACACACCTTAGATGAGCTTCACACTGGTCACAGGAGTCTGATGATATGACAATATGAAAAAATCTGATTTAAATAAAGCCTCATCCCTAGTCTCAAGCTCCGCTCTCATAGCAACATAAACCTTCCACGAGAGAGACGATAAAACGATGGCAAATAACGTTTCGAAGCAGTAGGGTATGCCTTATGAATTTATCTGCTGTACCAATGGGAGTGTTGTGCTGTGACCATATGAACAGATGCCTTCCCTATAAATGAGGCTTCGGATACGGACACTTATATTTTGTTTTTCCGTTAGCTGAGATACGGCTATGATCCTCCACAAACATCTTACCAGTAGTGAGTTATTGCAACATGGATCCCACCTGTGACACTCTGATGGATGCACATACCTGTTTGAGGGTCTCTCCATGTGACACACATTGACTTGACAGCAGGTGGAAAGGGAGGAGTGCCATATTCCAGTAGATTGAACCTCGGATAAGTGCTCGAGAAACATCTACCAACACTTGAGTTTGAGGCACTGCAACCGTCAAGAGCAAGGATAACCTTGTTTAAACTTGTATTTCCATAACAGATATCAGGTGTACCCAACAGCCCTGATAGAGAACGAGGTCAACAAAGGTGAATCCTCTAAACAGTGCTTGTTTGCAACCCTGGCCCAAACCGAGTCCAGGTGCTGTTGGAGACAATTCATTCACAGTTCAAATGAACCCACCCTATACACCCCAAATCTTGAGTTGGCTGGGTAAATTGTGGTCACTGAAGAAATCCACTTAAGTTGATAAGACAAGAAACAAAGAAGAACATCAGTGGACTTATGTACAACCCACCTGAGGCAGATGTTTAAGCACATAGGCTTACTCACTTGATGTGAGGTAACAGGTTAACAGATTATGACAAGTTTTTACTCAACAGCGAGATGTATTTCGCAATCAAAACAATTGGGCTCATTGATGTATGTCATTCTTTGCTAGTTTCACACCCATTCCTGTTTGGCCAAGCTAGAGGCTTTACTTCCCAGGCCAGATGTGCTGAACCTCTTGCAGCTGTGCCGGAAAAAAGGGTTTTATTTTGTATGATGTACTAACTAACTTTGTCAACTGAATCCAGATGGAACCTCATGCATTCATAAGTTTTGTGGTTCTCTAAAATAATATGATATAATATACGATAAGATAGGATAATATCATAGAATAAACTTCAGCAACACAGTACAAATACCAAATATTTAATGATCAAACTGATAGACTATATAGTTTAATTATAGTTAAGCTCCATCTTCACCATTTCTTTGAACTCTCTCACTGTTTGGGAAAAGAAGACAGTGACTGTTTAAGTTTCGAAAGTGGATTTTTTTGTGCCATTTTTGCCCGACAGTCCAAAGTCTTTGTTGTCATATTTCACGTTTTCGTTTGGGAAGAGGTTTGGATTGCAGGCCAGCCTGTCTGGCACCCAGATTCAGTTGCAAGGCAAACACAAGTGGCTTTATTATCTTGTGTAAATAAGCAGGGACGTCCCTGAAAAAGATGCTGTCTGGATGAACGCATGCGGTGTTCTAAAACCTGTTTGTATCTCTCACCTTTAATGGGGCCTTCACATGTGTGCAAGTTAGCACACCCCCCATACCTTCTCAGATACTGACTTTTGATATTTGAACTGGTAAAAATCTAGATAGTCCCTATGATCTTTAGGCTGGTTGATATAACAACTTCTTATATACTCATCTACTATTAATAAATTGATAGGATACAGACAAACATACAAAATATTACCTAAAACCCACAGCAACGTAATTTCAATGATCACATCAGTGGGTGGAGGAAGGTCGTTGGAGAAGTCTGACACATTGTGGTTTTTATCGCTGCCTTCGGAGGGAGACAGAGTCTGGATTCTCGTTAGAGCTACAGAGAGTCAGTGAAACTCTTGAAGTGGTAAAATACTCATTATTAAAACAGAAACCCTCCAGTTAATCCTGGGTCAAGTTATCCTTGATCCGCAGATCTTTTGCTAAAAATATGAATATTCCTTTGGACCTTTTTGTCCCTTAAAGTGTTTCAGGAGAACATGGAACTGAAGGATTTAAGTAGTTGGTGATCCAGTTGGAGCTTGCATCAGCACAGCTCAGGGAATTAATGTCACAGTCCTTGTTATTGCACCTTAACCTTCACTCTGCTCTTACCGCACACCATTTCCTGTGGTCACCTAATTCGGTCAATGAGCCATCCGATTAGGTTTTAGAACGCCAGCTTCAGATGCGGCAGCCTAGAAATGCAGACAGAGCTCTGAACGTTTGCTGTCAGAAATTAAACAAGTATGCGGCTCCGTTTATATTTTTTCACTTGAATGTCCTGACAGTTGGTGGTTGTGACTTTTATTACCATATTCTCACCATTAATCATCAAAATATTAGCTTTAATGTCCTGCTTAACTGCTTGGTTGAGTACATTTTGAATGTCTATTTCTTATGAAAAAATGTGTGCCACGTGAACTATAACAGGATTCAGTGGCAGCATTTATGTGCTAAAGAGTAATGGGCATAGGATGGAGCCCTGGGGGACACCACAGGAAAGAAATACAATATGAAAGTAATAATTTTTCAACAGGTTTTCGTTGTCTTTGTGAGGGCATTAAAGGGGTTGAATAAATTAAAACATATAAATGTTCAAATCAGTAGGTATACAAGCATTATTAAGCTTTATATTCTTATGATTTTATTTTTTACTTATAGTGATTTATTTATCTCTTTTATTTCTTTATTTCTAATTAAACTTCAATGAAGTGAATAATATTTTTGGGTTTTTGGTCATAGCTACATAACTCTTACATGAATGCAAAAATATACCAGCGCAGTCAATATTTTCACTAGCTTTGTAGAAAAATATCATATTTAAACATGTGTCATGTAGCCCAGGACATAACCACATAACCACATAACCACGTACATTTAAAGGATCAAGGATTGTTATTAAACATCGTTAATCTGTTCAGACAAACAAACATAAACAGACATTAAGAGCCACAACAGACACATTCTGCCTTTTATTGTATAATACATTAACTTAATACACATATTTTAAAATTTAAAGTGACTGGAGGATGTGCACACACTCTGTGATGTGTTATTACCCCTCTATGTCAACATCTCTGATTCTGAATACTGTTCACAGACATCATTGTTTTGTTGTGGTCTGTCATGTTCTCAGGCTTATATTATGCTGCCCTCTGCTGACACTCCCTAAACATTAAAAAGAAGTAGTCCTCTTTTTTAAATTCTATGTACATGAAATATAATAGAAAGATTTAAATCATTATTTGGTCCTTCAGTAAGAACATAATGTTAATAGATTTGTTTAATACATTTCAAATACATTTACTTTAAGCCAATGATTATGTTCAACAAAACAAAACAGATTTTTTTTTTTCTTTAACTCTCTGGAAACTAATCATGTCAGCAGAACTCCAAACATAAATATGACATCATTATTACTGACAAATCTAGGTAGCTAAGTCAATGCGCAGAAAACTTTTTAACATAATAAGATTTTTAACATAATAAGATAGAAATAGCCGCCCATTATTATTCCAAATTCACTTCTTGACATTATTAATAATATCTAACATGGCATTTCCAAATAAAAGCAACACAAATGCTTGAATAAAACCTAGGGTTAGGGTTAGGGTTAGGGTTAGGGTTAGGGTTAGGGTTAGGGTTAGGGTAAGGGCAAATCGTCATTGTTGTCTGTATATTAGAATTTAAAATGTATTACCAATTATTTGTATTTTACTATAATATGCAAAGGTTAATTTAAACCTACATGATATTCAATAAATTTCTTCAATAAGAAAATAATGATAATACAGGTGGAAAAATGCCTTCACTCGACTCAATCTCTAATTTAAATTGACTTACAGTCTGGCAGGTTGCACATAATCCATTCAAAACTGTACAGTGGATTAAACAGTCAGATAATGCTCTAAAATATTGAATAGCCATTCTTTTTTAAACCTACACTTTTAAAAGCTCAGATATTGTCTCTTTATATAAAATTGAACTCCCATTGCAAGAAATATAATATAAAATAATACCACTGAATCACACTGCAAATGTTTAAAATGCTAAAGATGTATTGCATTTCATTAACCCACTATTTCGTAACTGATTTTATAAGTTTATGAAACTTCAAATTACTTGAATAATTTCAATATTTTTGACATTGTTAGAGCCTTACCATAAAAATCTAAATTTTCTGTAAAAACAGAATTCTATTGAAATTAAGACAAAACAAATCAAAATTATACTTAATGAAAAATACCAAACTCAAGATTTTAAGCGTTTGACATATGATTTAAATTATTATTTGGAATGTGTGCCAGTAATAAAATTGTAATAAGATAAATCTCTAATAAGACACAGGGAAAGTATTTGCTCGATTTTTTCTTCTTTTATTTCAAACAGGGTTTCCTGGTCATTTGATGTGATGTTTGTTTATTCTATCAAAGTAAAAGCCCCTTCTTTCAAAACTAAACAGTAAATCATGTATGATAAGTGTCCATGTCTAAGTAAAGTCGAGACGTTGCCATAAGAAACACCATGAAAGAGAAGATTGAAGGCAACTGTGAGCAAACTGAGGCTGTGAAATCTCTGATTGTGTCCCAGGATTTTATTGTAATTCATCTTAATAGTGACACGAACAATATGTGAAATGTAGATAGTCTTTGTTCAAAATATTTTCAATTTAATTGAGGTTATTTCCTTTATAAAAAAATAAAAATAAACATTACACAGCTGTCTTAAATTGACAGGTTATCCAATTTCTGGACATTTTAACTAGAACAAGGCAAGAGATTTTATCTAAAGAAATAATATGGGATGAAAATCTGATTTTTCAAACATGGTAGAAGCAAAATCTTCTCTTAACACAAAACTCTTGTAATGCAATAAAATAGGCACCAGAAAAGGTGGAAGAACACCCATATAACTGAATATCGTACAATACTGAACATCTACAATATAGTTGTTTAAGATACGCATGGCAAACAAGGCACATGATGCAAACATCAAATAACCATGAAAATACTACCATTAAAAATATGCGTGCATAATAATCAGTTGCATTAAATGCATAGTTATTTATATATGCTGTAAAATGCTCATCTGCCAATATTGCAGTGTCCGAAGGTATACAGCGTTCATGCAGACCTCCTCTTGTCGTGTGTCTCCTGCTCCTGCAGCCTCTCTTTCCCTGTGTACAAGGCTGGAGATGAAACCCAGTGCAGACACACAGCGCCCGTATATGTAGTACATATGTAGTACCTGCAGCGCTGTTGGCCTGCGACCCCGGACCAAAGCACCATCTGCAATGGAAAAACAAAACCTTGTAAAAGATTTTGTGGATTTTGCTGCACAGGAGAATGGTGTCCAGCTGCCCTGAGTCTTAGTGGCTTACTGCTTTCTCTTTGGCTAACATGCACATTCATCTGTATCCTGCCCTGGCCTAAAATATTCTCCACCCATATGACAATTTCAGTAGAGAGCGAAGGCTTTTAATTCTGTAACCTATACTGTCCATGCTTCATGCAAAACAGCCCTACGGATTTATACATTGTAAATTGAAGGAGGTTAAGTAAAAGAGATGGCAGCGATTAACAGTATCATCTAGTGGCTTCTGCTGATTATTATACATTGTGACAATATGCTTAGAGCAGGTATCAAGATTAAAGTGATGTGTGGTGATGCAGTAAATTGAGCTCAGTTCTATTATTATTATTATATTATTATTATTATTATGCTTGCTTGAACAGACAGTGTCGCTGCTTGTCTGTGATTTAACTACACTATTACTTACCTTGCTGTAATCCCTTTACTGTAGTAAGCCCTCTACGAGATTTAATAGAAGACACCGGTAATTTAAAATTGCTGTACCTTTCACCTTTTCTCTCTAAGCTTTTTTCTTTTTAAAGTATGCATCTGATCTTTTTCTAATACACGTGTAAACACTAAAACCACTAATGGGTGATTACATAATGAGCCATTGTTTCTGTTGCTGTCATATGCAGGGTTCCACTTAAGACTGCATGCAGTAGCATTCATGTTCTGTTCTGTTATTTCAAGCCGCAGTAATCAATATTATCTGTATATTGATCGTGATTTGAAAAACGTTGCTCCTAGTGATGAACCCGCCAAGATTCACTGCAGTTCTCTTCAGCGCCAAAGCCACCCGAAGCTTATTCCACCTCTTTTTTATTTTGGTTTTCAAAGCTAACACCGAACTCTGTAGGAAATCCAAGGGCACTATCATTGCTTTTATTTTATACCATAGTTTTTACCAAAAATGTAAAAATGTTAACATAGAAGTTACCAAAATGGTGCCTCAAACATATTTAGGTTGTTTGTTGGGTTTTTTTCTGTATTGCTTCAGATTCTTTGGGGAAAAGACCAAAGGTTTTTCAGCAGAGGGTAGGGTTAGAACCCTGTCGACTCACTCAACCCACGATTCTATTGTCACCTTAGTGACAACCGCAGCAGGTGGTAACTTTCAGAAAAAACAACTACAGTATTTTTTGTCATTGCATGAAAATGCAGCAAAGTCCAGTTTTGCATGCAGACCTCTCAGCAGTGATGACCTAAAACAAGATAAAATTGTGGATTGAGTAAATTGCATGAATCCAATTCAAACGGATCATCCAAATGAATATATGTCAACATGAAACATTCCAGGGCCTGTATTTCCGTTTTAAAATATCTTCTTCTTACCATATTACATAATTTCCCTGTAATGATGAGTAACTCTGCAAGCTTAGGTTTAACAATTGTATATTATTAAGTGTACCACTATTAGCATTGCAGCATGCACCGTCTCTTATTATTATTTCTTCAGCTAGTTTTCACTGCTGCGTCGTTCTTGTTTTGTTAAAGAATTAGTTTTAATTATTATCATTAAAGATTAATTTAGCTTTTCATGGTGGTGAAAGTTAGCACAGTGGGTGCCCTGCTCCTTTCCTTCAGCACTGCCATGTTAGAAAGGAGACATATCATTTTATTTTCTCTAGGAGCAGAAATACATTCAATTTTTCATCGATCAGCGTCCTTTCTTTACATTCTTGGACGTTTTTACTTGAGGTCTATCATTAACATTCAAAATTCAAACTAGTCGGCTGAAAGGCCGCTGCTGGAAAAGGCTAAGTGATGCTGAGACACAATTTTTCATGTAAATAGTCTTAATTTTCATTTAGCCCCTTATTTATCCAGGAAATATCCCATTGAGATCTGGCATCTATTTTGGGAGGGTGACCTCACCAAGAAGGCAGCAGCACATGTCATAATCTACACATGAAAACAACACAGTGTACAAACACAATAAATATGGGTACAGACAACAACAAAAAATAATAGTGTCACGTCCCAAAGTGCAAATAGTGATATCAAAACCAAATAAAACGAAGCAATCAAGTACAACCACTCTGTCAGAATTTCTCACGTTCAAGATCCTTTAAAGTTTTCATTGAAATCAGTCACAGAAATGAGATCTGAAAATTTGATGTATTTTTAAGTGTATTCCAAGCAGTTGAAGCCGCCACTAAGGTATTCTGTTATCTAGTTAGATATTAATAAAGTAATCTTTCCAAATTATAAAATGCATTCCGAGACATGTTTGCTTCTTTAAAGAACTGTATCGCAGAGGTCGGTCTTTGAAAGATCTCACAGGACCCATAAAATGAGCTAGCAGGCTGGATATAAAATGTGGACCTTGACTTTTACACATGTGTCTTGCATGATCTAATAAGACAATTGGGCTCTCTGAATTTGCCGCTTCACCTTTAATCCCCTCCCATTGATAATATGGAGTGACGTCTGTGTTGGATTTTCTTTGCTGTCAGATTAGGCATAAGGCTCCTGCATCTGTGGACTCGTTCACATCCAAGATTTCCCTGCTTGGCTGCTGCACTGGTGGCTATATTAGGAACGAAGCTCAGGACTTTCATTGACAAAATCTGATTTAACCATTGGCCGTATGTTCTCAATGGACTCCTGCCTTGGGACATGTCACCAACTCTTTAGGCTTTAAGGATCCAGATTATTTTAAATATGGTTGAATCACAATGCATTCATTCTAATATAGATACATTAAAAGGCACACAGCAGCATCATTAAATGTAGATACTGGGAATCAGTTAATGCTCCAATGCTGGAGTAATACTGTAGACGCCATGTTTTCAAACAATTTTCAATGTTTCTCTGTGGAGTTGAATGTTTTGTCCTCTTGTTTCCTCCCACAGTCAAACAAACATTGAAAATGAGTGGATTTTGTGTCTCTATATTACACCCAAAGGTATGAATGCATTTGACTCTCTAGATTTTTGCCCTGAGGATTTTTTACCCAGGATGTACCTCGCCTGTGTCCCAAAACTTGCTGGGATATAACTTAAGCAATGATAAATATAGTCAGAGACGAAAATGGAAACGATGGCATGAATGTAGGACCCTATACATAAAACAGGCATCAAATAAAGCAATGACCTCAATCAACACTTCATCTAATCATTGTCCATAGAGCTGAGAGATTTAGAAAAGATGTTTTCCCAGAACACCCCTTTTGTTCATTTCAGTCAGCATTAAGGCGTCTGAAAGAAGACAAGGTGTTTGCACAGTGCGTGCTTTCAATTTGATATCATGCTGAGGAAATTCATTGTTGTATCAGACACCTTTCTATCAGAACCAGCATTCATGTTTCTACAATTGTTGCTACAGTTGAACTTGTGTGGCATCCTTCAACCGTGGTAACCAGTGCTCCAAATACGCACCAATAAGCTTTGCCCTCCCAGGTGCCCATGACCCGGTCACCGGATTACCAGTGGCCTTTCCTCACACCACTGCAGACAGGGAATGCCCATCAAGACTGGCATTTCGGGAGGTAATCTGACCAGGTGGGCCTTGTCAAATTCGCTCAGTTCAGTAAGTTAGCCCATTTTTCCTTCATCTAACACAACGACAACTTACTACATAAGTTTTCCCACTCACCGATGTGTGCCATTGCATCAATATAATCAAAGTGAATTACTTCATATGTCAGTGGTTATAATATTATGGCTGATCGGGAGTAGAACCGAGGCACTTAAATTGGTCCTGCTCTAAACTCCAGTCCAGGTTTTGTGTCGGACTCTGAGAAGCCGGAGAAGCAATCTGTAGCATCCCCACACGTAACCAGCCACACACGCTGTTCGTGGAGCAGCGATGAAGTTACACCATTAAAGTAAACAAAAACATTTATAGACACATTGTCCCAATTACTCGATAGGAGCACCCTTTATATAGACGCAGCAATGACCATACAAGTGTTTAGCGAACGCGTGCATGTTGTAATGCCTTAATATAACGTAAGTACAACGTTATAAACATGTATTTGAATGTTCACGCAGAGAAAATGCGAGAAATGGGCTTGGGTGGGTAAAATGTGTGGTGCATGTTAACTTTGCAGCGTGGTCCGTTTTTTTTAAAGAAAAACAAAAACTGAACTTCCTGTTTCGGGGTGGTCCACAGACTGGGGAGAAAGGGTGGGAGGCGGAGGGAGAAAGAGAAGGGGGTGCGCATTCCCACGTTGGCTATGCAGCGACTCCAGGGCGCTTTGCGGGACTCCAGAGCCCAACATGGGCTTAAGATCTGAAACCGTCACCTAAAGTGAGCCTGAAGAGGAGAAATGTATGGAGAAGCGCATGTGAAGGAGGATAAAGTGTGTGTTTGAGAGTCCAGCCATCTCCATCCGAGCGCGTCTGTGGAGAGAGAAAGGCATAGAGATTTTTCACAGCCTGCGGACTCTCTGAAGTCTTCCACGGAATCAAGCCTCACATTTCCATTTCATGCTGAGTCCTCCTCTATCAACCTAAGGTAAGTCCCTCCCGAGTCACTGAAGCCCTGATGAAGAAGGATTGAGAAATGTACCCGTGATTGTAAAGTTTGTAAAGTTCTGTTTAATCAATTCTTCGACACACTAATTGTTGTTCTTATGCAAAACAATTCCTGCATGTGTGTCAATAAGCCCGGTAGTCCTCACTGCGGTGATTGTGCGTCATTTGGACGCGGTAGAAGCATTTGCTAAACTAAAGTAATTAACTTGGGTCACTTTTCCTCTCCGCCTCAAATTGAAGTGATTACACTGAATACTCGCTCATCGTGAATCTTGGTTGCAGCAAGCTCCTTAGTTCTGTGTGTTCTGTCCATATGTGGAGATGTGAAGAATGTGCTGGCACGAGCCAAAGTTTGTCAAAGTTTGGACATGAGAGAATCTGTGCTCTTTTCTTTGGCCGTGCATCTCCTGAGGAAGAGCTTCTCTTTAGGGCTCTGACTATGAGCACAGCTTCAAATCATCTGGCACAGCTGAGGGTCGCAGCTGTTTCTTGTAACCTGAAATACTTGAGGTGCCAATATCTTTTCCAAATGTGCATTTCTTGTCAGGACTCCTGCAAAACAGCAGCATCGCTGAGAATGGTGTGTGAGGCTGGAAGTGACTGATCACTCTCTCATTTGTAGGTAATGAAAAAAACAAGCATAAAATCCCCCCCATGATCCACCTCTAATCTTACATAGATTATTAAATTGTATCTAATGATCCCTGTGAGGGGTTACTGTAGCCTTTAATGTGGGGAGATTATGCTTAAGGTCTTCATGTAGTGGCCATAGAGTGAAGAGCGTCAACACTGGACTCAATAGAAGAGCCAAACACTTATTTATTCCAAAGTGACAGTGAGAAGTGCTCAGCACACAAACTCACAACCTCCTTAAACAATGTTTGCACAGACACACTCACATAGAGAGTGTATTTATAAGCCTTTAGAGGATCTCTGAGCATATGATTGGATACAATTTTAAGGAAAATTGTGCATTATTTACAATATAATTCTAATTTTAGTCTTTTTAATGAGAAAGCTGAAAAAACGGCTGTTAGATACTATGGTGTGTTGTGAAAACCTGTAGATTCAACTGCATGTAAACGCGGCAGACGTTTTCTCTGATTGCAGGAAAAAAAGGAAATATAATCAACAATGGACTCGCTTTAGTTTTTTGAACTTTTGAACCATTACAACCAAACACCCAGAATCTCGTCAAGTGTTCCGAGGCAGGAAAGTGCACTTGTCCTTTGGACACGTGTGAAAAGCTCTACAGGGGAGCTTCCTCGTCCTCCTTGGTCTTCATCTAGTGTTTTAAGGCCAAAAGGCTCCTTAATGGGAATGCTCTTAAACGAATAGACCTTACAGGAAGTGAGTGTCCTCCTGTCCAGATACAGGAGAGGACTGATCTGGTTGATCAGCGCCGTATAAGACTGCTGATGATTTCTACCAGGCTGATTACAATTGTAGTTAGTGGGATGAATTTTTTCTCCCTTTAGGCGCGTATAAACAAGATAGGTGGAGGATTTTAAGGTGGACTGTGTGTGCAACCTGTGCTCCATGTGCACACTTGATGCAATCTGACCAATGACAGTCCATTAACAAAAGAGTGAGAAAAAAAGTTGAATAATTAAATACATCAAAAGGACTTTTCAAAGTCCTCTGTCCTGTTAATGATTTGTGTTTGATTTCTATGTTGGCCCATCATGCTGCCCGTAACGTGACACACGAGTACCCGGGGGCAGGCAGCAACAAGTGGTGTGTTTTTGTCCAGATTCCATTTTGGTCTGCTCAGCAAGAAACACGAGTCACGTGATGCCTGCAACCCCCTTTCCAATCCACCCCCTCCTCCTCCCCGACAACCTCCTCCCACCTTCCAGTGAAGGGGTGGGAGAGAGGGGGAGCAAGACCACCCTCACTGGGATCACAGCCCCTCAATCAGACCCTTTCACACCCTGTGAACCTGAAACAATCAGGGTTTAATAGCAGCTGTCTGTCTGTGCTGGCCTTGGCTAAAACCAGGGAGGCTCAGAGAGCAAGAGCAGAGCCGATGGGTTTCATCCGCTGAGGGAGAAGAGTAGACAGGTCCGGGGATGCTCCAAAGGACACATAGGCAAAGACACACACAAACACTCCTTTTCTCTCTTTATCCCCTGCTTTTCTTTTATCTGCCCATCTTCTAGCTTTCCTGCTATACATCAAGGCTCATGAAAAGATGGTCCGCTCCATCACATCTCTGATGTCAGGCTCTGGTATTTGAAGGTTACTGTGGTTTATAGTATGGATTCTGTGTCGGCTTCAAACTGTTGCAGGGATTTATTCATGATGTATTCTGTCATTCATGGACATTGAGCCCGGAGGGTATGGATGTTGGTCATTGCTGTGGTTTTGGTTGTTATCATTGAGCCAAACCGAAGCTCAATTGTAGCATCAAGAGGCAACTATTATTATCAATGTGAGTAATCTTATTTCAAACAGTCAGACTGAACAAATGTTTTTTTTAGACAATCCCTCTCTCGACAAATGAAACACACCGAATGATGCTGAAATGAGAAAAAAAAAGCCAGCACAGGAAAAAGGCATTCAACATGTGACAAAGCTCCCATTTCATTAGCCAGAAAGAAAACACAAAACAAAGTGAAGAAGCTGCAGTCATAACGACTATCGCAGTTAAAGAACACTTAGAGTGTTCCCTCCTATCCACCAGCATCAGAAAAATTGCAGAACTTTGAGATTTAAACCAAATCAGAAGAGACGTTCAGTTCAATTCAAGAGACAATTGAGTTGGACTGTTTTAGATGTAATTATGTCAGTGACTATTTGGAAAAAACAGAACTTCCAATAAAACATCACTACTGAGAACGCTGATATTAGATGAATCTGCTAAGAGGGATCATGAAGGGTGGAAGTTAGCAAAAGATTGTGGTTTTGGCAAATACACTGTGGTTACAGTATGGTTAGAGCGAGGCAACTGAGACAATTTGAGTAGTTTATGGAAAAATTCTGGTTTGGAAAGAGAGCAAATACTGAAGATTTTTCAAGGATGATATATATAGTTGGCAAAATATAATAGCTTCTGTGGTGGATGATATCTACACAGGTGAACAGAGCTTGTTTGCTCTGTTTTTCTGAATTAACAGGATAATTATGTTGATAATTTGGATGAACAGAGACAGTTTTTCCAAATTTAAAAGATGATTATGTCCTTAGTTCTGGGAGGCAGAGCCTTGTTTTCACAAATTAACGAGATAATGATGTCGTTAATATAGAAAAACAGATCGTTAGTATCTATTTTTTGACTAACTGCCAGACTCTCTCTTGCATCTCCGTGTAGCTTGAATGCATCTCAGATGCATCATCCTATAAGGAGGAGGTGTGCCACACTGTTTCAACAGATCCTGGAGAAATCCTGCTATGATCTGAAAATCTGAATGATGCTTTCTTAGGTGCCTGTACGGACCTCAGTAAAACAGTTAACAGTACCCTCTATATTACCTAAAGACATGAGTGTCAATGCCTCAGGCTAAGACCAAAATAAAACAAGGAGTAAAATAAACAAGTTATGTACATATTAGAAAAAAGCAATACACTTCTCTAGATATCATTTTCCTACCTAAGATGAAAAACATGTAACCTTGAACATCAGATGTAAACAAATTAACCAATAATTATGGAACAGATTAAACTATAACCACCAGTCGGGGCGGCTGTAGCTCACTAGGTAGGTTCCGCTTGTGCCTTTATTGGATGATCAGTGGTTTGATCCCAAGCCATGCAGTCTTCATGTCGTAGGGTCCTTTAAGAGCCCGATAATGAGCCTAATGACCATCAGGCCGACTGTCGGGGTTCATGGGGCTTTGTTTGTCTTTCAGTTTATGGGGGGGGTCTAAAGTGTTGATCAGAAGCTCCCGGACGACCATCGGAAACTAAGTACTGAGCAGCGGAGTTGCCATGGCGACACAGTGCATCATATGGATAATAAAAGAAAAGCAGTCACAAAGTAGAAAGTATGGTTTGTGGCTGGTAGTAACGGCATTGCACAGAAACAACATAAAAGTTCTTAGCTGTTGACCCTCTGCACAGTCAAATGCAGCTAGCTTACCTTCAGTTCGCTCTGGTAAATGGCGCAGTCATGCTGTCCTCGTCGTCTTGGCCCCTTATGACTCTGGATCCGCCAGCGCCTTGTTTTTATTTTAAAAAAGTGGTTTCAGCACACATGATGGCAGGAATTATCAAGACAGCCTGTTTCTGTCTTGTTAGGATGTTGCTAGCAAACAAAATTCGGTCTGCCTCGCAGACCTTTTCAAACAAAGCTTTATTGACATAGTCAGTAATGACAACTGGCGGCATGACTTGACGGGCCGTACAGTTGGAGCACTCAAGTCGTGTATGAGCTTCCGCAGACGAAAGACAGTTTAAGTTGAAAACAAATTGCCACGACTCTTAAATCGTGCAGTGTAAGGCAGCTTAATTCTGATTTGCTTTCCAGAAGCTATATTACCGTTTGACATAAAGTAAGTAATATTTGATGAGTTTGGATCATGTTTGGATATGAATGTCAAACATCCTATTTGCCTGATTAGTCGGTTCAACCAATGAATCAATCGAACCATGCTCATGATTTGCTACCGCAAATACGTATTTTATGGTAATTCCAAGGTAACCAAACTTTCTAGTCTTGGTTTGCAGTAATTTTCTGCAAACCAAGACTAGAAAATGACTTGACGAGACACATGCGATGAAGGAAACCAATTATACTCTTAACGAAAAAACGAACCAGATCTCTGGTGTGACAGTCCTGTGGTTCTTAAAATGCCCTAAAAACTTGGGATTGGACCAGCGAGTTACTTCTTACGTCTTTTAAGGTGGACCTCACATACATATCTACCCTCAGCCTGGGCCTGAGGGTATATATGTACGTGTGATACAGATTTAAGCATGCTGCTGAGAGAAGCAGGCAGAGTCCAATCCCTCCCCATCATCCCTCCTCCACCTCCTCTTCCTTTGAATGAGGGTGGCGGTTTTTGATACATCAGTGTGTGTGCATGTGTTTAAAAGCAGTTAGGCATGCTGACGGCTTACGAACGTCTCATATGGTTAATATTAGAAATCAAACTAGAACTAATTGGATCCAGGTGAAATGGTGGATAACTTTCCATATGCACAAACAACCCTATGTTGATGATTACTCATTTCCCAGTGTTACTTTAGCTCGCTTTGTAACAATAGGCTTGTGTTTGGTTTTTTTCCCCCACCCAACGATGGTGGTGGGCTGTGGGTGACAAACATTTAGCAGCCTTGAGGGGGAAGTCAGAAAAAAAATCTTGTGACATTTGAGGTTGAGATTGAGGAGCTCAATCTGATTGATAAAAAGCGAACGGAGCTGCTGTGGATTTGAACTTAAGTGATAACAGATGAGTGTGTTCTTTCAGGTGTGTGTTTCTGCATCACAGAGTGTATTCTTGTATGATTTCCATGCTGCGTGTGTGATTATCTTTGGCTGAGTGTGTGTTCCAGTGTGTGTGTTCTCAGCCGCTGATGACTCACGGTACACTGTCCTGTCGGCAGGCAGAAAGAAAGGAGGGGGTGGTGTTTGTTATTTTCTCCAGGTTGCCATAGACACTGTGAATTTGGGTGCTACCATCATCCATGTAATTACCACACAGTGTCGGACAGTCACTCTTCTCGCTGCCTGCATCCCTCTGACATCCACCAATAAGAGAAGTGTCAGACCTCATGCTGTTAGGCATCTGAGGAGAGTTTTACTGTGATGGCTTTTGAGATAATAGCGAAATGAAAACAAGCTCCCTTTAATTCTTCCCTCCTCTACAAAAACTGCAAACTTCTCATTTCAAATTTATGTAGAGAGGTTTCATTATTCATCCATAACAGTTCTTCTGCACGTCACTTATGTGCCAGCACTGTCTTATGTGATAATCTATTACATTATACTGATGTAATATAACTATTTCCAACTTCCAGGAAGTGAGGGAGGGGCAGAGGGAGACGCAACGTGAGAGACTTGGAGTTGAGTTAAAGGGAAGAGGCAGATTTGTGTTGCGTGTGTTTATGATGAGCCTTCTGGACAATAACGCTCTTATCTGATATGAGATAACATACAAAGATCCTTGGCTCTGCAAATGTTCTCGGACAACTCACAGTTCCACATTCCATGCTCTCATCATCATGTATACAAGAGGAATAGAAATTCTGATTTAAAGAGGGACCTTTACATGTATTATTGTTGATACATTGGAATTCAGCATGTTTCATCCTTGATCATATGTGCACCAAGATGCAACATAGATTTAGGCCTGCGCAATTCATCCAGTATTAAACTCAACCATGATTTTGGCTTCCCACAATTAAAAGAACATGACTGAGCTATCTCGAAGTTAAGAATGTTATCTCCATCCGTACAGTACTGTGCTCCAAAGCAAATCAAGCATTCCTTTAATCTCTGCTTGACCAATCACAGTTCCGCGGTTGCAAACATTCATCCTGAACGTTGTCCTGATGAGTAAAGTTACCGTTGAAACAGTCTCCCCTAATTCATAACAAAAAGCAGTGTGGCAAAATGAAAATGAATGTCTGGAGGATCAGACGACAAAGAGCTTTCTCCCCTAGAAGCTGACCATGGTTTAGTTTTGGAAGTACTTTGGATCTAGGGTGAGTGATGTTAAAAGCAGAGGTGCACCAATCGATTAGCTGGCTAAAACTAGCATTCCATTAAGACAACTAGCGGGAGCTCAGAGCCAGCCTCAAGTACCGGAACAAAGACAACGTATGACATGAAATGGATTGAACGAGGCTTACAAAGTTATTTTTTACAATTGGTTTAAGAAACGCACAGCGGGTAGGATAGAGGATATATTCAACAAAAGGCCCGACCAGCCTCGTTACTTCCATTGTAATCATTAAAAATAAGAGCACTTGAAATACATTACTCAATATGATTTTAAAACTTAAAAGAAAAAATATATCCGAATCGGCCTGTCAAACTTTCTAAAAATCTGTTATCGGCCAAGAAAACTGCAATTGGTGCACCTCTGGTTAAAAGAACAAATGATAAGCAAAGAACATTTGAGAGTTGTGTCTGTGCTGCAAAGCAACACAACTAACATCTTCATGCACTTTGAAAAACACCACAAACTGAAGAGTGGGAATGTAATGGGAGTGGTCCATCATCAACTTAGACATCCACAACAGCGACTCTGCGGAACGTCACCACATCCATCAGCTCAACCGAACATGCTGAAATATCTAACGCAACTGAATTCCACTTGAATAAAGATATATGCCCAATAAACCCAAATGAAGGCCGCAGGAAGCGGGACAAAATATATGTCATCCTTCTCATAGCTGTTTTTCTAAAGCGACCATACCTGTGTGCAAAAACATGGAGGGGACATACAGAAGGATCTCTCAGCTGTTAAGAACTTTACTTTTCACACTCAACTATGTTCAAGTAGAACAATGGAGCCTATATGAGCCTGCGATGAAATGAAATCAATGAATAACGGTGATAAATAATCAGGATCAGATATTAGTATGCCCGGAAAACTTACTAACATGTAGTTAAATGCAGAGTTCATTGTTTATATAAACGCAGTTTAGACTGTCGTACAAAAAATGAAACTAAATTACTATTAAAAATATGGAACTCAGTCAAAGTATAATTTGATTAAGCTCATTCAAATTAAGACATTACATGATGAAGCACTCAGTTCCATCTTTGTGTATTTGAAAGTTTGTGACAGACACTAAGAATAGCGGGTTCATAGTCGGCCGTAAGACAGAGGAGGTTTTGCGTTTTTTAAACCTCTTTCCATCACAATTTTGATAACGATAAATCGTCAAGATGAAAAGTGTGATAGTGTACCGTTGTGAGGCTTCCTGAAGTGATAAACTATTCTCTCCTCTTTTATTCTTGCTTGATTGATCCTTCAGATTCTCTTGATCCCTCTTTCATTGCATTCTTTATCAGATTTGTAAAAACCTGCTGGACAGGTCTTTTTTCTTTTAATTCAACTTCGTGAATTCTCCCAGGATCATGTGGTATGAAAACAAGATGGACCACACAACAACAAACATCAACAAAATATCAGCGTTGCATGAAATCAGAGCTGTTTGAAGGCCTTCTGGCCGTATATTTATCAGGAATTTTGTCATTTTGGGATACAACATCGCCACATTTACTCCGACAGAAGTCTGAGTACTTCCTTTGAGCATTCGCCGATACCGATAGTAGTAGTTGATATTAAGAAATTCACAGTTTACTTTGAAAACATGTTTTCTATTTATTTAGAATCTTAAGAATGAAATGCCTCGCAACAGGAAACCGATGGGCTTTTTCAAGTCGTAGTGCAGCTTTGGTAGTAGATTGTCTGTGATGTAGTGACAGCCGGAAATCTCATATTTGGGCTCTACTATGCTGTATGCTACAACCAAATCAATATGCAGAAACTGATTTCCATGGAAACAGATGATCTGCTGTGGTGACCCCAAAAGGGAACCGTTGAGATATGAGGAAGAAGAAGATGCTGTATAGCTGATCAACATGAGTAATGGAGGGCAAGCAATTTTGTTGTTTTTACAGACGATGGGTTCTGGACATTTTGTACTGCTTTACCAGTAGGTGGGTTTACATGGACAGTTTAATTCCTAATAGTTTCTTAAAAGGTGCCTAATCAGAAAGAAAATGTTACATGTAAACACCTTTCGAAAAGAAATGGCGCCTTTCCAAATGAGATTTCATTCCATTGCAAGGAGTTTGTCTAAGTTCTTTCGGAAAGCCTTTCCGATAGCCAGTCGCTGCTTGTAAACGCTGTTTCGGAAACCTTTCTCTCTGAGTTGTATCCGCCCATGCCCAATGTCGTGACGTGATGCTCTGGCTGAGTATTTCAAACGCACGCACAAAAATGAAGTGCATTTTCTTCAATTGGCTCCTCCTTTTATGTCCTGGAGCTGTGTGGAGTATCTGGACCTGCATCCCAAACGATGAAAGAACCATCGCATTTTTCCCATTGATGCTTCATGTAGAATGTTTCTTTAAAGGAATTTTGTTGTCAGCCTTCCGAAGCTACGAAGAGATAAAAAGATGACGAATCTTTCATTGTATGTTTTCTTCTCATCTTTTTGATATTACCTTCCAAATGTCTCCAGTTTGGTATTCATCTCCTTATTCTACCTGCTCTTCCTTTTCCTCAGCAGTTCAGCCTGTTGCGCTGTTTTCTATTCCTTTTCCCCTGCTCTGTAAGTAAGTGACAGTTGTGAGAATCTACAGTGGCTTGCTGATGCCACGTTAACCAGATCAGATGCCATAACAGGAAGTGTGTCCACATGCACCGACGTAGCACAGTGACACACGCACATGACTTACTACTGCTGCAAGCCAAATGCAGGCTGAGGTGTCACGGATACACTGACATCAATCTGCTGTAGGTCAGAGGTAACTGCACCCTAAGTCATACAGCCTCATATTTTCAGATCTGAAATGTCATCCAGTCTGCAGAGCACTTTGATCAATTGTCAGGCTCCATATGGAAACTCGCACACCCTCACTGATGAAAACTCTGCACCTTCTTTTTTAATTTGTAAGTAACATCTGTTGATTTTTGTTGCTCATCATACAAGCATTTGCTGCCAAGGTGAAGATTTATCAGGCTGAAGAACTCTTCAGCACATGACTGACAGCAGCGACGCTCATTTTTTGAATGCCTAAAGAAGTGAACTGAGGGTACGTTTTCTTCTGCCGTATCACATTTTGTTTACACTTATGTTCTGTTTGCTTCAAGTGGAAAAGCTTTGTGAGATGTAAATACATTTGTTTCCAGGAAATCCGCTATCGCATAAAGAATAAGAAAATTCTCCAGAGAATAAGAAAAATAATAATTATTTATGAATGCTGCATGGTAACACAGAAAAACATTGTTCCTGTGCATTGCTGCATATTTGCAAACTGCATTAAGCCTCGCTGCATTAAGCCTTTAGAAAAATAATATTGTTGGCACAGGCTGAGAAAAAGCTTTCCATTTTCATTAACAGTGGAATTTGTTGGAAAGGATAGAGGGGCAGAAGAGAGTAAAGGCTGAATGAGAGAAACATTTCATAGCGAGTGTGGAGGAGTGAGTGCAAGAGAGAGAGAGAGAGTGAGAGAGAGAGAGACATACAGATTGTTTTAAATCCACAGCGAGTCAGGCTCTCAAATTTATGCCCATGGGCTGCTTCTTGGGTGGGCTGCAGGGAGGAGCTGGAGCAGGGGAAAGTTGCCGACTCCAGACTACTCGCCTTGCTCTGAAGCTTGGCTTTTCCTGCTGGAACGCATTTACAACTCAACCGTCCTGACTGGCTGACTGACTGCCTGGCTTTGGCCTGCCTGGCTTTTCTGACACTTTTTAAGCAACCATGGTTTGCTAAATTTTAGGTAGTGCATATAATCTCTTTTTTAAGCCTGCGACATTACTGGAAAATGCAACATAACTGATGTAAGGACACACAAGAGAGAAATTATTATGTGTTTTGCAGTACCTGTTCTTTTTCGTAAATGACATTTTATATCAGTTTTAGAGGATTTCCAGAGCTTAAACTGATGTAGAAGAAGTTTGAACCTGAGAAAGGACAGAGACATTTCATGTCTGGACCGAAGAACTTGGATCAGATAAGGTATAATATGGCTCCTCTGTATTTCATGCCAGGAGTGGCTGTTTGTTTTGCTCGGCAGGAGACAAATCTGGGCCCACATCTAGCCTCCGAATAGATTCCTTCATGTTTGGGATGAAGGAGAGCAGCTCACTCAACAGATATCAGCCAGTGTTTTTTAAATTAACATTACATGCAATAAAAAAATGATAAAGAAGAACTCTTCAGTAGAGCTCCCTGTATTTCTGATTCTACAGATAGATCTCTAAAGCTGTCAGACTTGGTAAACCAACTTCCTACTTCCATCAACAAAACACATTGGGTTGTCCTTTGCATTGTGATTTCACTGAGAGACCTGTTCAGTGCTGAGTTTCTCTAACTTTTGAAAACAGGGAGGTTTCTTTGCCTCGGTAACAGAAAAGCGCCGAATACACAGTGAAGGAAATGACATCAACGGCATGTAAATCAGTTCGCTGCACAGCAATAATCTAAACTTCAAATTTAGAGGCTATTTGGATGCTTCACTATGACAGTGTGCTGACACACACACACACACACACGCACACACACACACACACACACACACACACACACACACACACACAGATACATGCATATATCCTAAAAACTAAGTTAACTAAGTAAAAAAAAAAGAAAAGAGAACTTTTTTTCACTGCATTATAAGAAAAATTAAATTTTTGGTATGCCCATCATGATAATATGCTTACACATACACATACATGCAAACACAAGCATACATGTATCTTTAAATAGAAGTAAAACACGGGACCTTGAAGTTAAAACATAAAAAGTGCCATGAAGGAACCGAATAGTCAGAGATTTGTGATGGTTTTCCTTCAAGCCTGTGTGTCTTACTGCTTTGTGAGCTAATTCGCTCTGAAGGTATTACGGTTATTGGGGAGCTTGTAAACCATTAAGTCTTTATTTACAAGAGAAAGAAAAGGGGGTCTGGGTGGCTGCACGGGGGCGAACTAGGTCTTGGTACGGGCGCTGACCCCACTGTAAGTTATCAGAACAAGTGAATTTCTCAGCCCGTGGGACATCTGGTCTCATTTGTAGCAAACTGCAGACCACTCCTCAATTGCATAATTGTGCCCATTAATTACGCGAGGAGGGCTGTCATTTCCTGGCATCCAATAACTAACGAAGAGAGAGCCGCTGAAGAAGGACTCAGAGACACACGTGATTATAGTGTGTGTTGAAACATGAAACATAGCCTCCTGTGTTTAAGAGCAACCCAAGGTTAGAAAGCCACATAGTTTATTGTATTTCAAGCGTTATGCAGAGCAGAGAGAGGGTGTGTGTTTGTGCGTGTGTGTGTGTGATCATCCATGAGGCATATGTAAAACTTCATTTTATGTGTCAGGGTCTAGTCTCAGATTGAGCAGAAGCAGAGGAGAGACGTGGCGACGCAGCTGTTAGTTGTTCTCTATGTTAAAATCTCCACACAGTTTGTTGTTCCTTCAGTGTCGGTAGTCACTGTTTTTGGCCACACACTAAGCTCCCTCCAGGTCATTTCTCCTGGCGAGGACCCGGAGAAACTGCTCACCTACATGTTGTGACTGCATGGCTGCAGTTGTGATAGGCGGGGGTATGCACTCCGGTATGAGTTTCTTTTTGGGTGGGAATAAATGCTTACCTCCAACTTTTGGTTTACTGAAACAACTGTATGATGGCTTAGCCAACAAAACATATTCCACTGAGGAGCTGCAGACACACGGAGATAAAGGCAAAATAAAAAATCATAATCTCTTTGACTTTGCTTAAAGTGAAATATATCTAGCATAAAATTCAGAATGCTGTATAGTTGGAAAAAAGTTGCTCTATGTCGTCTAACCCAATGACAAAAGGGTCAATAACTAAATCAATGGGAACCCTATTGATTTCATTTTGATTTAAATCAAGGCAGGGCATAATTTTCACCTCACACTGTTATCATGGAAGCATCAAAGTATCTGCACCCCCAGGTTTACTGAGGCAACAAAATTAGAACCTAATTAGATAATATATCATAAATTACATCTCATTTTTATAGTTCTATCATATCACGGCTTATCATACCTTTATTCAAAACATTTTGTCAGCTTCAAAAAATTGTAATAATTGTACTGCATAGTGCAATTTATGGTTTCCAATTATCAACAGCTACATTATTTTATTTAGCAGATTTCAGTTCACTTTTTGGTTTTTTGTAACAATGCTCATGCTCACGGGTTCTGGTTGAGGACATGCAGAGATCCTTAACCAGAAATCCTTTCCTTAAAGCTATTTATATGCACTGTAAATAATGAGAGACTAAATGAAAAGGCTGTAGCTCATAATTGTTATCATTGACTTTAGTCCGTTTTAACACACTGCCCATAACATTTCAGTTGACAGTGAAAATGTTTTTGTTAGCACACTCCATATAATCATATTCAAATGTTTGGTTTTGTGTGAGAAGTTTCCTTTCTTCTATCGCGGGGAGAACATTAAATTATTGCATTTGACAAACTTGAAACACCAAAATTTCCCCTAGAAATGGCTTAAACATGATCGAAACGCTGATTTGCTGTTGACACGTCGATCGTCGTATCAGCTCTGTTTTAATCTCTTCTCTGAGCTGACAGTAGGATGGTCCAGAAGTGAGGTTGTAAAACCATGTCAGCGGTGTGTTTCACGTGCCGTGAACGGACCTGCTGCCGCACTCAGCCTGAAACAAATGTTGGAATGACAATGCGGCTGTCACAGCTGTTGTTTTTCCAGGTCCAGAGCTGATTTCCTCCTCCTTCTCCCTCCTGATGCTCCTCTTGTTGTCGTCACGATATTTATGCCAGGGGGTGCTTAGTGGAACTGGGCTGCAGGAGGTGCACCTGCTAGCAGGAGTGACTGTCTCTCTGTGAGTGTTGGAGAGGGAAAGGCAGAGGGCAGGGCGCAGTGAAAAGACGAGGTTGTGAGAGTGAGTTTTCCCAGTCTTTGGACTGTGGGGAGGATGAAGGGACCATGCTGGGCATTTATGCCCAAGCTTATGGGACCAGATTCAGTTGAATACACAGAGGGTCAACAGGGTTCCATGCTCAGTGTTCTTTCTCACAGAGTACGGTACTGTGTTCCTACCCTGGTTGACTGGCGACCTGTGCATCCCTGTCTTTGCCCCAGTGCATGCTGGGAAAACAGACGCTGAAGTAGAGAATGTATGAAAGCGCTGCCAAGGGCTTATATCGCTTTCTATTCTTCACATGCATTTATTTTATATTGTCTGTTACAATATATCAGTTTCTCTAGTAAACATATGTAGGTTGTCAGATTTTTTTTTATGCTGGTTAAGAGCAGCGTTAGACCATCTTCCAACCATGGAGGGATAATATTTTGGGATTTCTATCCCATTCCCGTCAACACAATATGTAAGGAATGCCTGGTGTGAATTTCTTAAAATTTGGCAAAAGTAAACACTCACTCTAGGATAAACTCATTAAATGCCAGTGGTATAAAAAAAAAAAATCAAGTTCATTGTGACCTCACAAATCAGAGCTTCGTCTCTGGAATCCATTTGCTAATTATGGCCAACTTTCTTTTGCTCTTATGTTGTCGTTTGTGTACGCTTGTGTTCCTGTTAGCATTTATTATACTAAAAATACAAAATATTATCCTCTAGCTAATATTCACCATGTGTATACATAGTGTATACATAGTGTATACATAGTGTATACATAGTGTATACATAGTGTATACATAGTGTATACATAGTGTATACATAGTGTACAATTAACATTAATACTGAGTTAGTTACTGAACCTAAAGATTTCTCACACAGCAGGTTGTAACTTTGTCGAACTTTCCCGACTGCTGGGAAAAGACCTCATCATCAATCTTTTCCTGTTACTCCTGTTCAGACTCTGACATGCATTTGTTCTGCTGTGGCACATTTATTGGCCCTTTTTATCTAGCACCTGTAGTCCATTTAAAGCCCTCTCTTACTCCCCGACTGACAGATACACACTGTCTCTGAGTTCTCAGTGCAGTGAGAGGATTTCCTCATTTGGGATATGAACAGAAATGTATTATTCTGCAGAGAACAATCGCTATGGATGTTCGATGCTTCCAACACTGAACCCCACAGGACTCATTCAAAGGAGTCATTTATCAACTCTGGTCTTTGCGCGCAGCTGTGGAGCAGAAATGTGGTGAGCACTTGTGAGTGTCAATGTTTCTGTGTGAATGTTAAGTGTTGTGTGCATGTCCTTTACAGTGAGCGACGTGTCCCAGATGTGGATGTTGAGAGGAAGAAAGGGGATTGGCCAGTCTTTTTTCTGGTGCTTTACTTTGATAACTGAAAACTGCTTGGCATAAAGAGCACTGCTTGGTGAAATATGCTTGATTTGAGTTTGGACAAGTGAATAAACAAATAATATATTGCTTCTTTTACAGCTACCACTGTAAAAGCTGTAAAAGAAGGAATATATTCCTTCTTTTACAGGAGGTGTGTAAATATATGACAGTATATTTACATGTATAAGTCAGTTAAACAGAAGTATAGGTAGAGAAGAACCCCTAAATCATAATGAATGTCTGCTTTAAGTTTTCACACCAAGAAAAGACACAAGATAAAGCGAGATATAACATCACTAAAGCTTACCTTAGTTATGTCAACTGGTCCCAAAAAAGTCATTGGAAGATGAAAAAAAAGTGATTATTACTGAATTCCTTTAAGCACATGTCAACAAAAAAGTCTTCATTGTGTGCTACTTGTAATGCAAACATTTGTGATTCACTTACTGACCACAAATATGTGGCATATACGAATTTAATTTATGATGAACCTATTAAACACGATTATATAATTCTGAGACCTGAAACCTGTACCTCCATTACATTAATGCACATAAATTTCCCTCATTTGAATTGTCAAAGAGGCTAAAATTAAGTTATTTCAACAGAAATAAGGCAAGAAATGCAAAAAATTGTTATTTCTGAGAGTGTACTGGAGTTGCTGTGGTTCATTGATCATGAATTAAGACGCTTTCAAACCTGAAGGTCTGCACCAAAGCTGGGGGTTTTCTTACATCGCATACGTTTGACCGTATTATTTTTGCTTTGAAATGCCTTCGTTCTTTTGTTGTTAGCTGCGTAGGCCTGCGTGCATCTCGTGTCAAAGTACTGTTACTTTTATTCTCCATTTGAATGAAGTTGAGTGATTGAAGATATTTCATGTGCTATAATTATTATCTTTACAATTATCTTAACTTGTCCTCGTTTGTTCACATAGTACTTTTTTGGAGCCCTTTAGATGTGTTTTAGATGACAAACTAACAGCAAGAGTCACTAGAACCTCACAGGTGCTATACTCCATCCATTCATTGGTCAATGAATTTACTGCCTTGGATAAGCATATTGATTTTTGATGACCATTTACATTGATCTTTTTATTGCTGTCATTGTTTGTAAAACTTGATTAACACTAATCACAACCCCACTAATCACTGACCAGATTCCATGCATGGATTTTGGATAATCCTCGCGGCTGCTCCCGCTTTTCCCTCCATCATCTTGTGTGTCCCAGCTCACACTCCAGCTTCCTGTGGGATAGAGCCCAGCCTTGGGGCAGGGGGGTGTCTTTCTCCAGCCAGCGAGCGCTGTCACACATGCCCCAGCTTGTCAGACAGAGTTTGTGTGAGGGTGATTGGGTGTCAGAGTGACTGTAAGCCTGCACGGAGAGTTGCTAGTCCGGACGTCTGCGTGTCTCCCTCCTTATGCAAGTGGGTGTGTTTATATATACGCAGAGATAAAGGCTTTTTCTGTCCGTGAGTTGAGGTGAATATCCAGGACATGAAGAAAAATCCAATTAGTTTAAGTTTACCGTGGATCATGTTCCTTATCAGGTCTCAAAAACAGAATTTTGTGAGTTTTATCTCATGGACAGCTGTGGTGATCTCCTTTGTTTGTAGCCCATGAGAAACTTTTATTGCCCCTTTGTTGAGATAGAAAACAAATAGTATGCAAAAATAATATTTGCATTCAATTACCAGCACTGCTCATTCCCTATGCAACTGCTGGTTCTCCTGAGATAAACTCAGGAAATAGTGCAAGAGTTCAGAAATGTCAAGATTGTGGACTTTAATCAGGGTCGGATACATTTGCTTCGAATTTAAGCAGAGAAAGTGCATCTTCTAAGTGCTTGATGCAAAGATATACCTTTGTATCCGAATAAGAAGTTTTGTTCATAATAATATCCTTTAATGTCCTCTACAAGAAAAAAAACAGGTGCTGATATTCATTTAATATCTCAGACATTAAATTTATCACAAAATGACAAAAAGTAAAAACTTATACAATTATTTATTGCTGTTGTATTTCACGGAAATTATCAGTTTTGTTGAGATTAGCTCAACCTTTAGGCTTTCTTGGTTGTATCAAGTTACATAATTCTGTTTAATAAGTCCTCTTTTCAAATTTCTATAAAATTATGAATGAAAAAATTTCTTTAAATTTTACTACTTGAATAGGACTTCCTTAATAGCCATGTTTAAGCCTCCCCCTCCTCCCCCTCCTCCACATGCCTTCATCCTTGTCCCTTTACTGTTTAGCATGTACAGTACATGCTGCCACTGGGTCATACTATAAACAGGTTCAGTCAAGTTGCACACATTTTCAATAAGAAATGGTGACTTGAAGGGCCTCAACCAGTAGTCACCAACAGTTGAGCGTGACATTAAAGGGTTAAAAAGAGCTGCGACGGTAATTATTTATGTACCGATAAATCCACCTGTTTTCTTCTCAAGGGTTTGGATCATAAGCTGGTCTAATGTTATAAAATGGGGAAAACATCTGTTGCAGTTTCTCAAGGCCAACTGTGATGTTTGATTAAGTAGCTTACTGAGATAATAAAAAAAGCAGATTGGAGGAGGTGAAACCAGTGGACGTTTGGAATTATTGTGTTGAAAAGACAGGAGAATGAATCAGTTATCAAAGTAGAGGCAGATTTTTTGAGAACTGAACATATGTCAGCGTCATCATTTCTAAGAGGGAACTACCAGTGAAGACAGTGATAAGTTCTCCAGTTTAGAAAACACATTTAAAAATGCACTCTGCTTATTAAACAGGAATACAAATATGTTTTTCTTATTCTTTTTTCCCCTAAACCCAAACTGTTTGATTTCCCGCAGTCAGGCTTTGGGCATGTTCATGTGGCTCCACATCATGTCTGATCGCTCACAGGCACTATGGTAGGAGGCAGTCTGCGGTGAACAAACATCAGCGGGAACTGTGTGTATATCTCTGTAACCAAAGCTGTGTGTCTTAAAGTTGAACCTTTGCACACACACACACACACCCACACACACACGCACAGTGGCTTTCTTTGCTACGGTACTTCTTCCACTGCTGGTTGGCCCTCAGAGCAGACTGGTGGTGTGTCTGA
Source organism: Lophius americanus (assembly GCA_037951165.1). Taxonomy (NCBI): domain Eukaryota; kingdom Metazoa; phylum Chordata; class Actinopteri; order Lophiiformes; family Lophiidae; genus Lophius; species Lophius americanus. The sequence goes on from JBBDHG010000021.1 coordinate 5,127,113, forward strand.
GGTGTGTGGCTCACCGCCATGTTATTGCCTGGAGGGCTCCTGATGTCTGTTGTCACCCTTTGCAGACACAAACTTTAATATCAGCCTGAACATGCATAAACACAGATACACCCTTTCAGTAAAAGTGATGTATTTTATTTTATTTTATCATTCATATCCAGGTTCCTCCTCTTTGGGTGTCTATTCAGACATAAATGTAACGAAAATTTAAATGTCCAACATATCATTACTGGATATTCTGAAGGGACATGTTATTTTTATATGTGACTGCTTATGTGTTATTGAACATTTTGTTTATAACATTTCATGCCTGGGGTTTATTATTAATGTGGTGTTTGATTATTATTTCTGTATTCTTTTCTGTATTCTTTGTATTTCTTTTGTATTCTTCAAGTTTGTTGTTTTTGCATTAGAACAAACTTGATTTTTGATTGTGGTCTATTAGACAGATGCTTTTGTCTTCCTGCAAAAGATATGTGAAGTCAACAGAACATTTTATTACAGCACTCTTTGATAATTGATCATTTCTTTCTATTACGGAAAGTCTCACATATTGTACAATTTGAAATTGTGACTCTGGATCTTTATTTTTAATGCGAAACCTTCTATTATTCTATAGATTTAGCTGAAGAGAAATGTCTGAAATGACCTCAGCTTTATGAGCCAAATACTCTATTCATACAAAATAGTGTAATATCAATGTAATAAACCTTCTTTGAAGGTATATTGTTGAGAAATTTGGTAAGTTTTGTGAACTAGTGTGTGAGCTATTTTGTGTCGCCCCAAACCAAGAACAATAATTATCAATGTGTCATTTTAAAAATAATACTTACTCCCCCTTACCCACCACAGCTCAAATGACATCAACATTGGATAATAACTTTGTTGGAATCACTTTCAGGGAAATAGATGAAACAGTAACAAATATAACAGTCAAAATCAAATGTGAAGTGCTTAAAATATTGATTTCACCATAGCCTACTCTTCCGTTTAGGCTGATGGACATTATTTAGCAAACAATTTTTAGAAGGTCTAATAACATTCTTATGTAACACTTAATGAGCTATTATATAATATCATATTAGACAAAGTCTGCCAAATGATTCTAATTTGGTCTCAGAAGTATGTTTTGCTCTCACTGACATCCACTTAAACTATTGCCAGAATATAATGAAATTAGTGTTGACTCATACCAAAGTATGAATATAATATGTCTTCAAAGGAAAGCAATTCATAAAACACAGTACTGGGTTCACTTAAGTACCATCAGCTTAAGAGGACTTATTGGTTTTATCTCTGCTTCTCTGTGCAACCTACCACAGAGCAACTAGGCTGCTGACATAACAGGGATGTGCGACACATGCAGCACTGATTGTTGCGTTCATCTGTGCGTAAACAGTTATCAGTGTCTTTCTCTGCATGCAACTCTCAATAAGAATATTTCTATCAGAAGGGAAAAGTGAAGGAAGTAGAGATGGTTGTTCATGCAGCAGAGGATGTGTGATAATTAGGCTGTCAGAAAGTCTTTGGTGCTCCTCTTCAGGGAGATTATAATAGAGGGACATCTGCCCTTGTGGTGGTGCTCCTCTCCTGTCCTGTCCTGTCCTGTCCTGTCCTGTCCTGTCCTCTCCTCTCCTCTCCTCTCCTCTCCTCTCCTCTCCTCTCCTCTCCTCTCCTCTCCTCTCCTCTCAGTAAACACATTGAAGAGCTAATGTTTTTAACTTGGAGTGTTAGCACCGTAGCTCTTCTGCTAACTGACCCGGGGCTCTGAAGAGCGACATATAACAGGCGTCCACATTGGCTTTTGTGTGCAGGAGGGTCTTTACATAACCCACGTAACCAGTCGCATTGTCTAGCAACCAGCCTGCCACTGAAGGGCCTTGTAAATGGAGGAGGGGGTCTTCTTGAGTGGAGGCCAGTAGCCGGGTTGAGGGGCTAGGAGAGCTAAGCTAGGCCATGACTAAAGGCTTGTTTATTAGCCGGATAATGCCCTGAGCGAACCGATACAATTAGCCCCTTTTTGCAGCAAATGGGCTGATAAAATAAATATCTTGTCTTGATTTCTACTTATTTAATGATAAATTATTCAGCAAACAAGCATTCTCGAAAGTCTCAAATATTAACTCACATTACGTAAAGCATCCAATGTAAGCCATGTCTCAATTACTTAATGCTGCTCACTATGCTGGCTACCCTGTTACTCCACAAAGCCCAGCCTTCTTCACTCCGTCTGTCTTGAGTCTGAGCCAGAATTCCCCTGGAACTGCCCAGGATGTTGAGGTATATTTTTCCTCCCTGCTCTCAGTGATCCAACGATTACTTTTTCAAGATGTTTTCTTATGGCAGAAGAGAAATGTTTGCATGTCTCTCCCGTTGCAACACCCACATCACACCACATGCGACCTTTTATTGATAATGCCAGGAGGAATTTTTTATTTTTTTGGTAGGAATGGTGGAAAATATTCCAAATTAGTCATTTCCATTATGCAGGTGAAACATTATTTTTAAAAATGTATTTAACTATAAAGACTAACGGTAATCTTTCTGCAGAACTAGTGAGGGACATTTGAGGGGCAGCACAACAGGCTCTCGCTGGTCGGTGTGGTTTTAACTCGCAACTCATTATCAGCTCCACACTTCACCTTAGATCAGATGGTAATGACCCATTTATCACCGACACTTGATGCCCCTGTCATACTTAACAGCTCCCTGCCAAGAAAGGAAGCTTTTGCTGCTGTTCCTGAGATGTTGCTATTGTTTTCGAATACACAAAAAAAAGGTGTCCTGATGACCCTTGATGGCCACATGCGTCGGTCCCTGATGGTCCCTAGCTCAACCAGAGGCTTTTCCGGCTATTGTCAGCCTGGCTGTAATCACAGGGCACGAACATAGTATGGGGGCGGGGGGAACTGGTGGGGCTTGTATGGGTGCTTTGAAAAGATGTGTGAAATAGGAGTATGGGTATTAAGGGTTTTGGCTCAGTTGGGGGTCTATTGTACTGGAGGCTGAGCCCCCTACTGGCATCAATGATCTCCTCCATTGACACAGAAGCTCTGCTCCGCTCCCTGTGTGTTTTTGTCAACCTCTTTCTCCCTCTCTGGCATTCTCTCACTCAAAACCCTTTAAGACAAAAGTCTGTGGCCTCCCTATCCTTAGTCAGGAATGTAGTTCGTAGTGCTGAAATTTTTCTCAATTGCTCAATTTTCCAAACATCATCATCTAAATTAAGTATTTTTGAAAAAACACATTCCATTCAGTGAGTCTGAATGTATCTGTTCACTTATGACACCCTATTTCTGTTTCATTCTGGGATCCCAGCTTCCCAATATCCTTTCGTAGTTTGTAGAACGAATGCAAACATCAGGGCATAAATTTGTCAGACTAAACTTAAAGCGGTGCTTTCAATGTGCGTCTTTAGAGACGTGACTGTTTGATTTCACCTTACACCGTACGAATGAATCGTTTGTTGAAGCTTGTTGTTGTTCCTATTCCCGCGTAGGACTTGAGTGCTCAACCTATACAGTCCGTTTTCACTATTGACAATTACCTATAAAGGTTTTTTTGAAAGCACAGAGGCAGGAATGATGTCTGTCTTGATCATGTTAGGCCCCTCAGACAAGTAGCCACTTCTCACTTCGCCGTGATAAAAGAATGCATTGACGTCAGCGGATCAAGTCATGGCCCTGCTTCAACTGGGCGAAAGCCTGAGTCGCCCGACCTAATTTTCTGACATGCCAGAAAACCAGTCGTCCGACTGTGGTCCACAATCTGCTGTTCAGCCCTCCTGCCCCCATGTATACTGCATGACAAACGACACTAAGCGAAACCCGACTGCTGGCCCGACGGTCATGAGACCCATGACCGGGCTCAAATCGTACAGTGTACACCCGGCTTTAGGGTGAACTGGAGTTCCATATGTTACCCCAACATGTGATTGGCTTCACTAGTAATCTTGTGGTTGCTCCTCTAGGATGCAGATGTCCTAGAGAAGCAGAATTGGCCATGAGTGCTGCACACTGATCCACTTGTTTCCAATTAATGGGCTAGATGCAACTTCCCCACACCTTGAAGACGTCCGTGAGCCTGGAAAACGTTCCACATACTGTACATTTTCGAGCATTTATATTAATTTGTAGTTACAAAACGTCTATTCTCCTCTTTCTAGCTCATCTTCTCGCTCTATCCCAACAATGATTTAGGCGCTGGTTGTGAGAGCGCTTCAGACGGATCTTGAACGTGTGTGTACATACTCCTATTTGCACAGCGTTATCCAGCTTGTATGAGGCCAACAGGAGTCGTGCAATTGTCAATAGTAGAAGTCAATAAAAACCGTCATTGACAAAAAGAGAACAAACAGCTGTGGTTTGTTCAGGATTTCCTAACAAACACTCCACAAGGAGGGCCACGGTGAAAGAGACACAGACAGAGAGGGATGGGCATTCATGGCTCCCCTCGTCCTGTACGAGAGAGGGTGAACAAGAGTGTTAGGAGCTAGAGAGGAAGTCTTACAGTGACACACTGCTGAAGAAAACTACATTTTGTACTTATTTGTGCATGTTTATGAGCGCTTAGGGTTATTATGCAAGAAATAGCAGTGTGATCATTAGCCAGAAAGATGTCTACGGAGAGAACGAAGAAAAAAAACTTCTAGTTAACAAAAAACCTTGCTTTCCATGATGACCTCATAGGTTCCTGCTGAGTGCATTTGCTGCTTTTTACTTACTCTGGTCATCATCATATCTTCCTTTACTGCCTGTTTATTGTTGTGTAAATGTTTGACTCTTCACCGCCAACATTGTGTTTGTATCGCCGCCAGCACAAAGGACGCATGGAAGTATTTGAGTATGAACGGATACAAAGTTTGAAATGGACAAGGTGTAAATTAAGAGTCCGATTAGACCTATAGTGACTTTTAATGAAATTAAAGTAAATTACTGTCTGGATTCACTTATAGTTTTTACTCTGAAATCAACATTTTCTAACAATTACATACCAGATTTTCTTAAATAATAGTATGTTCTACTTGAATGTTCTACGGGATAATACTGTTATGGGTAAATACATATGGAACATTTTCTGTTAGTTATCACATTGAAATAGTGGTAATTTTATGTTTCTGTTTATTTACAGTATGTACTCTTTCTTCATTCAGTGCATCTACCACAATGATACACTCTTTTTTTTTTTTTACATACTACAGAGCCATTTGACAGTACTCTACTTTATTTTTTTACATAGTGTCTTACAGAATGCATTTGTTTTTTAAAGCTGTATTTTTGTCACACTAGTATCATTGCGAACACCTGCAAATAAGTTTATGCGTGAATTACAACAGTGTCCCTGGCTTCCACAGTTGGCGGGATAAGCCACCACAATAGGAGCCCAACAGTAGAGCCCTTGTGCAAACAAAGTGTTCTCCAATGAAAGAGTCATTTAAAAATGATCGCTCTCCACAAACAGAATGCGACCCGACTCTCTATCCTGCTGTCACCCCTCCTCCTGCGTCTCCTCCTCCTGACCCTCCTCCTCCAACTCTTTTTTTTTTTTTTTTTTATCATTCTCGTCTGTCCCCTTGCCTGTTAAAAACATTTGGCCTGTGCTAAACCTGGAGCGAGAAATACCCACTTCCTTTTAGGCATCAAAGGGCTCTAACTGGATCCTTGGTGTCAGAGCGTTTGGAGGGCCTGATCATTGGCGTTTCGGTAAGGAGAGAAGGTGCTGCAGTGTAGGATATAAGTTGGAAACAGTGTACTATGGAGAGAGAATGATGGGGGGGACTGAGATCGAGGTGGAGAGCCGACTGATTAAAATTCATCCCACGGTGCAAACAAAAGGAGGAATAAAAAAAAGGGGTAGAATGCAGGAGAGAGTGTTAGAGGGGGGGTTAAGATTTGGGGTGAAAAGAAGATTGTAAGCCTCAGCAGATCCCTGAATGACCCCCCTTCCCTTTCTCACTCTAAATGACTGGCTTTGACTCACAGCACAATCATCCTCTGAGACAACGGAAAACAAGGGAAGAGGAGGGAGGGGGATTGAAGAGGAGTCGGAGATGGATAGAAGAAGAGCAAGAGGGAAAGAAAGAGAAAGAGCATTAGTTATTGGCCAGGCTTTTCCTCCAATGATTTGCAGAGGCAGCCTGAACAGGGGGTCAACATTTGACTCAATTACAAGACAAACTCCCCAAGGGCCCTACAGCAGCACTCACCGCGGACCCTGCCGCTTTCAGGCCGGCTGTTGGTTTTTCTCTCCTCCTCTTTTCTTTGCCGGTAAATGTTTGCCCCTCTTCAGGTGCCCCTGGCAGACGTAGGAACTTCAGCTCTTGGCTAGACTTTAACCTTTTTAGTCACTGAATGATTCCTCTCTGTTCTCCATGAGGAGCTGGAGGGAGAGAGGCAGTGAAGAGGCAGAAGAGGGGCTCGGAGCTTTTTCTTTTGGTGGGTTTATATGGGACACTTTTCTCCTTTCCGAATTAAACCTTTCCGAACTGCAATGTCGGTCGCCTGTTTACATGACTTGTGATCTTTTCCAACCCGGTGTTTAAAAGCATCGACTCACTTAATCGGACACGTTTTCACACATGCTCAGATGATCCACACTCCCGTATAAAAGGTGGCGATAATGCTTCGGTGAGCTCGGTGCCCACCGCCAACAAGCGCCCAGAAGAAGAATATGACAAAGAGTACATGCGCCGAAGGGAATTTTTGCCCATTTTACTTTCCGAATATGTTAAAATATTTAGAAGTTGCAATGAATAAATCACTCACCGATTCACACCGGTACTGTTTTGAAGTTGCCATATTTAAAATGTGTTGCGGCTTTGGGCTTGTGGCTGGCTCTGAGCTCCCGCTAGTTTTAGCCACTCTTCTAACATTAGCTTGTAACTTGCTATGTTCCACAGGCGATTCAATTTGATTTGTATTATAGCGTGCCGAACGCTTTCCAGGTTGTCCGACCGGAGCTCCTTTTGTCCTTACGTTTTTAAACCATAAATGAACGTATTGATACATACATTCAGCGGGCAGCAAGCTCTTGCTAGCTTTAGCCGCTCTGCTAACACAAGCTTTCTGGTTTACTTGTGAGAGGTTTGGAGCCGTAGAAGCTCTTGCTTGGTGTGCGTGTGCGTCACATCCTTGCAACCGGCACGTAAATGGCCTCGGTTGTTTCTGCTCGGCCAATAGCTGATTTCATCAAAAATAAGCCTCTCGGCGCCAATCGATCAACTGTACCTCCATTAAAATGTGTTTTAAGTTGTGAGCGTTGACTATTAAAAATACATCTCTACTTATTTCTACATCACACTGAAAGGCTAAAAAATAATTATATTATATTAACGATGGAAAAAATTTAATCAAGTCAATTACACATCACTGTTTTGTTTTATCCCCCAATTTTAAATGGTCATTAATACTCCATTAATATTCTGGATATAAGTGAAAGTTAGCATTTTTCCAAAGGGGACCACATCAAACTAGGTTTGGTTTTTCGTCAATCAGGTCTGATGGAGAAACACACATAGCATTATCAAAAAAATTAAACAATAAGCTTTTGGATTTTTAATGTACAACTTTAAGTTTAAGGTCAAGCTTCGAAACTGTGTAAAGAAGAGAATTTTTGTCAAAATCAAATTATCGGCAATTTTTCTTCCCCATTTTTAGACTGCAAACTCAAAAGGCAATGTTCAGCGAACATGCACAGGTGTGACAAGAGTTTCAAATCAACACAACGAATTCCTGCAAGTTTAAATTTTGAAAACTCCTAACGTTTGCGTGCAAAATCCAAAACGTATTAGGAGAGAAGTGGATATGACTGAATCTGGCTGTCATGTTTTAAACAGGATATATATCAACTCTTAAGGGACGTCCAATAATATTTCTGTATTTTAATATGCCTATGGAAATTCTATAGATTTCTTACTGGAGAATACAGAAGGTTTATCTTACTAATGACACACGCATAAATGAAGAACTGGAAGATCCAGCAGTAAAACTTAATGCACACATGAATCTAGTGCCGTTGACACACAGCCCTCTCTGCTGCTGTTAAACTTTAAGCCTTGCCTCTGTAGAGGTTGGCTTGGCTGCATCCGCCAACGAACCTGCTCACATAACTTTGTTCCAGGGTCTTTAGGAGATAACAAAAGTCCTGGTTTTTCTACTATGTTGTTGGATCCTAAGTATTTGCCGTTGAAGTAGGCGATACACTGCATTGTTTTCTTAGCACGCTTTGAATTAGGAGGCAGCTTTCCTGAGCTAAATGAGTCCAGTGGCATTTTGGTGGCCATTATTAAACACTAGCGTTCCCAATGTAAGAGGAGAACTGTCTTGTTTGGAGTATTCTACTCACCCAACACTCCTCGCTAATCCCACTTGTCACATCAATCTCTTTTTACCACTTCCTAGTTAAAATGGGCCCGTTTGTTTTCATGAAAACACAGACGGTGCTTGTGTTGCTCAAATACATCTATCTTTTATCAACTTTCTGCGGTACACTGACTATCATCTTTGCTGACCGAACCACACATGAACTGTGTTTGCATCTATTGGACAGCAGAAGTCTTTGTATAGTATTTATTATTATTGTCTCCATTCAGTTTTACTACTTTTAGAACCAAAGGTCAATATAAGACGTTTACTTGGTGTATCGGTACAATATTGCCATGTAAAGTATTCTGATATGATACTTTATCCATTAATCCCCGACCCCTACACATCTCCAAAAAAACATTCAAGTTGAGATTTCCATTACGGTTCTTTAAAAAGACCAAAACATTTTTCTCAGACACAGACCCCTAATAACTCTAAAGTTTTTGACAATATGTTTTCTAAACCTGAAACTGATAAATGTATCATCATTGCAATATATTATTTAGAAATATATTGACTCTAATATTTCATAATACAATGTTTCAGAGATATAATACCTGCATTTTCTGAGTGACACTGTGAACAAATGGAAACTAATGGGAGCGTTCACTATTGTTCCTGGTGACCCTGCATTGATAAGGTCGGACAATACAGTGAGGAATGAGATTTCAACAATAGGTCTCCAGTCCCTCTCTTCTCAGTCAAAAGGAGTGCTCAAGCATATTGCCGTTTGACACAGCTCTCTCTCTCTCTCTCTCTCTCTCTCTCTCTCTCTCTCTCTCTCTCTCTCTCTCTCTCTCTCTCTCTCTCTCTCTCTCTCTCTCTCTCTCTCTCTCTCTCTCTTTTTTCTCTTCCTCCGTCAACTGGCTTTTTTTTTCACTTGTTTCTCTTTGTTACTCTCATTTTCTCCGCCATCTCTGTTTCTCTATCCCTTCTTATTCCCTCGTCCCTCCTTTGTAAAGCAAAAAAAGAGAGCAGGAATACCACACACAGACTCTGAGTCGCCTGCTGCACAGCAACATTACTGCCGCCAGATTTTTTCCATCTCAAGTGAATCACTCTGCTTTCTTTTTTTTTTCTCTACAGGAAACAGTGGTAAAGTTTACTTGCCTTTTATCTTTGATTTCCCTCATGTCAAGCTCTGAAACCCAGCTTTTCAGTGCAATTGTCTAATGAGTTTATTATTTATGGATATGTGTAACACGGCATATTATTGGTCTGCTTCAGGCAGGGTTCATGTCTCCAGTATTATATTTCTTCAGAAATAATTTCTTGTTGTTTTAACTGTTCTCATTCCCATCATGACAAATGAAGCAGTCTGATCGGTAGCTTGTAGTTAACTCTCCATAGTAATCTTTGGAGGCACCCTCTAGTTGAGGAGCATGAAGAGATAATTCAGAGTTTGGAAGTGGTCGGGGTGGTTGGATGGGTCAAACACAGGACTGCGTCCGCATGTATTTAGTGAACCATTCAAACGCCTTTCACATTGTATTTGTCAGATCAGGTCGCTGGGTCATCAGGGCTTTCCACCACCCTGTCATTTCCCTGTATGTGCAAATGTGTGTGTATATCTGTGCAGATGTGTCCATGCCCATCTCCAGTCACTGTCTCTGTGGCATTTTTTGTGTAAATAACACAAATCCTAGTACAGCTTGCCTTTAAATTCTTCAGTCTGTGTAGGAGAGAGTGTTTACACGTGTCTGTTTTATGTGTGTGCGTGTGTTTGTTTGTTTGTTTGTGTGTGTATGTGTTTGTCTGTGTGTGTGTGTGTTCCATGCGCATCACTGAGTACTGCACGGAGATACAAAATGGAATTAAGGGATGAGACCGAAAGGGGGCCCCTTCCCCATGATGTGATAGTATCAGTGTTTACATGCACAAATAGCAAAAAGATTCTATGATGGAAAAAACATCTCCTTTACTGACGATACAAACTGCAGACATTCGGATACCTCTATCTGCAAGTCTTCCACCAAATGTAAATAGAAACCACCGGAGATGCTTTCAAAGCTGGTATTGTTCGGTAACTATGCAGAAGTTCTGGGTGCTTTGCAAAAAAAGTGTTTTTTGCAGGGTAAATAATTTGAACCATTTGCGATCTGATGTGGGAACAAGCACTGGTTAAAGCTGCAGAGCCCCCGTTTGCTCCTGATTACTCTGGAGTCTGGCACTGATTCTTATTCTTCTCACAGAAAGTGTTTAAGGTACCCTGTTGCATTTACGATTGTAAACAAACATAGACTTGTTTACATTTAACATTTCTCAGTAGAACACGCTGAACATATCCTTAAGACCCAGAACACATGATGAATGGCATTTCGTGAAACGTTTGATTTTTCTATGCTTTCAAAAGTCCTTATTTAGATATGTGGTTCTAAAACACTTAGGGTTTGTTTACAAAACAAATTTTTTTGCTTTAAATTGTATCTATTTGGTGTAGTTCTGTCGCATTTGGGAACAAGGATACAGAATCTCTTCATTGTTTAAATTTTTGAAAACACTGACAAAGCTGAGAAGTTGAAAAAAAAGTTGATTATCTCCTTGCAATGGCAACTTTCAGTGTGGAATAAGCGACTGAGACAAGGGCCAAATTATGTACTGGGTCAGAGCATCTCCAGAACTGTAGGACTTGTTAGGAGTCTAGTCGGGGCATGCAGTGATTAGTATCCACCAAAGTGGTTCGAGAAGCTGTTGAACCAGTAGCAGTACCTCACCGATGATAGTGGGGAGTGAAGGCTAGTCCATGATGACCAATCTTATCTCTGTTCATGCTGGTTCTGATAGGAAAGTGTTACTGAGTGCATCATAACGCATAACATGGGGACCAACAAATGATTAGGCTGGTGGTTTTGGTGTTATGGCTGAGGGCTCATTCATGCTGAACATTAAAAACAGATAAACAACCATCTTTCGATATTATGTATTCATTCTGTCCGTGTTTGAGCAGGCTTCCGTACCAGCAGAGCTTCTTGGAGGCAGTGTAGTCATAATTAACAGTTCATCTACATGCGGCTCCATGTATTTGATGGTTTCGCAGACCCTCACACAAATTCATCACTGCCTCCACTTTTGTAGCTTTTCATTTACTCACTGCAGTTTACCGAATCTCTTCTAATGACGTCATTTTCACGTCACTGCCCTCTTGTGGGCGTATTGCTAAAACGAATGCCAATATAAATGTTGGTCTGAAGTATGATGTTGTTGACATACTGTTTGAAACAGACATGTTAATGATCTTATGTGGAGGGAGTTTTATAATCTGACCCCGCTGAGGTCAATCTGATGTTTTGTTATTAGATGTTTGCACTTGAAATCAGTTGAGATGCAATGTGACAAAATTGCAGTAGATATTGCTTTGTCTGATACAAATCCAAAAAAACATGCAAAATGTGTTGCACAGAAATACCTGAAAGGAGTTGCTGAATTAACTTGTTTGTGCAAAATTGTTCAAGCACTAGTTTGTGCGTGCGCTTGTTTGCATGTGTGTGTTTATTTTAAGCTCCTTAGACTCCTCCAATTCACAGCCAGCTGAGTCGCTGATTTGTTGCCTTTTAGTTATGTTAATGCCACTTAACAACAGCCCTGGTGGGAACCTGAGACACACACCCTCGCCCGCTCTCTCTCTCTCTTTCTGTGTCCTCCAGGAGAATGCATCTTTTTATTTCTCACTGTAATAATCATCTTGACATATATAACGGCTACTGCTTGATCTGCCATCAGCACCGTGGCGTCAGTCAGTCCCGGGATCTGAGAAATGTAATGGTGTGTGTGTGCGCGCGCTTGGTGCATGGGTACATGTTTATGTGCTTGAGTGTGTTGTCTGCTTTTATTTAGTTTGTAGATGAGTCGGGACAGCCATGACTCGTCTCTTCCTGACAGCATTTGAGGCCGGACAAGCCTCTCATTCGTTCAGGGAAAGCGTGCGTATGTGTTTCTGTGTGTGTGTGGGCAGTGTTGCCTGTGTGTGTGTGTGTGTGAGTGTTAGTCTGTGTCTATCCTGCTGAGTCACGTGCTAAGCCCCAAACATCAACTCCAGGATCCCAGCCAATTAAAATCCAGCGCAGGTCCGGATGCCTTACCCCAATCACATCTGGGTATTAAACTAAACGCCTGTGATATATTAGTTATGATGTCAGCGGCTCCGAGCAGGACCACACAGGCGTCAGCATCTCAGGGATCCAAGAAGTTGCTATATTTTGTTCTCTGTGTAAACGTATGAGGATTTTTCTAAGGTGAAAGGCAAGGAAAGGGGGAAAAAAACATTTAATTTCTATTCTTACAGATTTATCAGAATGTTTTCCATGATTTTTATGTTTTATTTTTTTTTTTCAGACAACCAGTGGACACAATCGGAAGCTTGCTTGTGTACTGTGACAGATTTGAAAGCATCTGTGGAGTGGAGCATGAGCTGTTTTGTACGTAGAATTGTATTGCTCCTTTTCTTTGGAGTAAACGATACAAGCAGGATTGGCCCAATAATGGAGAGGCAGCTCTAAAGGCTTCTTCTTGGTTTGAAGTTCTTGATGTTGAGGAGTGTTGCCTCCATCAGTTTGTCCAGGATGACTGAACCTCTGTCTTTTGGCCAGTCGGCCTACAAAGCAATGTATTTGACTTTCAGTATTTGCATTAACAAAATAGGACTTCCTGTGGTTATCCCTTTATTTAAGTCTGTACATATGTACAAAACCTCCCTCCTATCGAGTTGTATTGTTTGCTCAGCTGTTAAAGTTGGATTTAGCAAGTTGGGGAACCTTAAATCCCGGTGTATCAGCAAGAAACAGACTAGGTTCAGAGAAAATGTATAATTACATTTAGAAATGTTTTATTACATACTTGGCAGCACGGAGGTTTAGCGGGTAGCAATGTTCCATCATAGCCTCTTTGTGTAGCGTATTTATGTTCTCCACGTGTTGAGAGCGTTAAGTTGACACTGCCAATTTGATAATGTTTTTATTTATTTTAGGCTCCAACTACTGTTTTGGACCGTTACGGCTCACTCTAACTACATTCCTCTGTAATCACATGGACAACAAAGACCTTTAAGACTATATCAACGCTATATTTGATATTGTATATATATTTTTACCTCCAACGAGGAGGTTATGCTTTCACCGGCATTTTTTTGTTGTTTGTTTGACTGTTAACAGGATTAGAAAAAAAAATGCTTCAATGACTTTCATGGGTCTTGCTGGGAGGGTACGGAATGTGCCATGAGTTTTTACACTTATTCATGGATTATTGGATGGTTTTCATGAAACTTGTGAGGTTTATAATAGGAATTTATAAGGTTACTTTTTTTAAGAGGGATTTGAGCACCTTGATGGAGATATGTGCTCTAGTGAGTTCTTTTCCTGAAATATGATTATTAAAATATTGAAAGAATTTCAAACACATGACTTGAACAGCTGTTCAATAAAATAATCAATCATTTTAGATGTATCCTCTTGTTGTGTGTTTGACACATTTAAATGAGGAGTCAATAAGTGGGTTTACGTGGACAGCCTAATTCTGATTAGATTGGGAAAAGTTGTTGAATCTGTAAGAAAATGCTGACTGTAAACACCCCTTTCCGAATGGAAAAGAAAGAACCTTTCTGAATGAGATTTTATTACTTTACGAGGACGTTGTCTAAATAATTTCGTAAAACCTTTCCGATAGCCAGTCGCTGCATGTAAACGCTGTATCGGAAAGCTTTCTGTTTGAGTTGTATCAGCGCACGCCCAGAGTCGTGACGTAATGCTCCGCTGAGTGTTTTCAGTGACGCGACGCATTTTAAACACAGCGACTTCAAAACAGTACCGGTCTGCATCGGAGAGTGATTTATTCATTGCAACTTTGAAATATTTTAACACATTTGGACGGTTGGATGGGGAAAATTCACTTCCGCGCATGCACTCTTTGTCATATTCTTCTTCTGGGCGCTTGTTGGCAGTCAGCACCCAACTCATCATAGTATTATCGCCACCTTATGAACGGGAGAGTGGATCGTCTGAGCATGTCTGAAAGCGTTTCCTATTAGGTGAGTCGATGCTTGTAAACACCGGGTTGTAAAAGATCACAAGTCATGCAAACAGGCAACTGATTGCAGTTCGGAAAGGTTTCATTCGGAAAGGAGAAAAGCGTCCCGTGTAAACCCACCTAGTACGAGTCACATGTTCACACACATTCCGTGTGCACCGCCTACCTGCGTGTCACTCACCAGCAACAAACTGCTTTCTTGCTCTGACATGGACACAATGTCTTTCTTGAAATTATAAATTTTGTAGCCCTAAAAGATCAGTCATGAGATATTAGCAGTCAACAAAGTACACATACTTTATATTTCCACCTTGATAGATCCTCTTCTAATTGGTTTTAATGATGCTTTGTCTTTGTCATATTCCTCCTTGTCTGCTTTTAGTGAGAGGCTCCCAGAGCGGAGGTTATTCCCTGCAGGCCTCGTCTGCTGCTGTTCACACTGAATACAACATAAAAACATGCCATCTTGTAGGAACCCTCTGTCTATAGCCCAATTTACAAAGCTTGTTCAAAATGAGCCCCATCATTCTGACCCTCTATTGTTTATAAACACTTTTGAGGTGTAATAAAGCATCTGCGTTTTTCTACCTCTGTGATGAAAGTGGAGGTAGTAACAGACGCGATTGTGAAATTAGTACAAATATGCGGTGAGAAAGCAGAACTGTTGTGTGACGTTTTGGAGATGTATTATACGCGTGGCCGACAACTAGATGACTTAAAAGAAGCTAATAGCTGTTAGCAGCTTAGCGACACTGTTGTGGTGCGGTCTTGAGCTCTCAGTATAAAAAGAGTGTTTGTGTACCGTTTTTTTGTCCCACTTGCTCTCAGCTCTCTTCCCTCTGTCGACTGAAGCCCCTCTGTTTCTCTTTTTTCTGGCTCGTCTCTCTCTTTCCACCTCCGCTCTCTCCTCCCTCACTTCCAGCTGTGTTATACATCTGAGGAGTATAAGTAGCAGCAGGCCGACTATAAATATCACCTGCCCACCCAAGACTGTTGGGATTATTATTTTTCTTATAATCACTGCGGCCTCTCTGTAAACCGAAGAGATTATTATCTGGTTTCTGTTCCCTGATCCCCGTTGCAATGTGCGGCGAAGCTCCAGTGAATTGGTGAAAGGACATATTCCTGTTGCAGACGCGAAGGAGGGGCTTGACTGAAGAAGATTTACAAGGTCTTGTTTTGAGGTAGAACTGCTGCAGTGACAGCATGGCTGGACAGGATCCAAGAGACACCATGACATAGAGCTGAAGAAAGGACCGCAGAAAAAGAGCAGCAAACAGTTGGATGACCATCAAGAGAGGTGGTGAAGGTGAAGACGAGTGCTTAGCTCAATTCACAATGGGTACAGCTATTTTCTTTCTCCAAAATGGGGGCTGAGCTTCCAGTTGATTATAGATGGAGCACTTCTGCCTGCTGCCTTGTTCTACAGCTGGGCGCCATCTGTGTGAATCAACCTCTTCTCATCTGCTTTATCCATCTATCCCGCTATCCTTCCCCTCTATTTCTCCTCTGCTTCTCCTCCTTTAAGGGAGTTCAGAGAAATATTTGTGGTTGGTGCATTGCCTACCTGATACACAGACATACAGAGGTTAAGCAGAAGGAGCAGAAGAGGAAGACAAGAGTTCAATACTAGTGGAGGGGGGGATCTGGAGGTAAGAGCTGGGGTACGGGAAACCACAGGTATGTGCAGGATGGCGGGTGGGTGGCCTGATGAGAGAGCACAGAAATAGTGGGATTGTGGAAAAGTGAAGGAATAGGGACTGAAGCGATACTTCAAAGGTGTTTCTGTCACTTCTCTCTCCTCCTAATGGAGTTGTCAGTTGAAATCCTTGCATGAAACATCTTACTACCATTGAGGAAGTGGAGGAAGTCTGTGTCTGCTCAAATGAGAACAGGGAAAGTTGACCCTATTGGCGCAGTCAGCCGAGAATCCGGGGCTTCAGCATAGGAAGAGGCTGCTTCTAATATTTGTGTGAAGTGATGAAATTTGAGCTGCAAAAATAAAGGTTGTAATCGCGAAACGTGACATCACAGAGGGACAGCTCCGATGGAGCTTAGGATTTATCAGGTGAACAACTTACTTTTCTCCAAAAAACTTCACTGTATGAACCTGGACTGTGTGTATAAGAGACTTGAGGGAGGTGTAGAACACAGAACATGGATTAACATCCAACATGACTGATCCTGTCAGCATATTGGGAGATTTCAGTTCATTTGTATCGCATTGTGCAAAAATACACAAGGCAACACACACACAGACACAGTCTCCCTGAATGGGTTGGCCCATTATTGCGTCTTCTGCCGAAGGTTTGCTGCAGGTATTGTCCCTAATATTTCCTCATTAGTGATACACTTTTCTTCCTCTGACAACCCAGTCATTGTTAATCAGGGCTGCACTCTCTGCATCAATAGTGTGTGGATGTAGAAGCTAGGGTTGGGATGTGAGCGCACGGTGCCGTATCTGTGAGTGAGGATAATTGTGCAGCTGAGAGGCAGTGTTGTTCCAGGTAAAACCACCCAAAGACATTTGAGACTGCATGAACTGGGCTTAGCCCAGACCTTCTCAGCTCCTAGATACCATTCTAGTCAACCAGTCAGGTTAAGGTTAATTAAGTGCGATTGCAAAAGTGCTATTAAAGTAATCCTGATTGGGAAGAAATATTCCTATCCATGTTACTACAGCTGAGCAGTTTCTGCATTACCTTCGGTCCTTGTGCAACTGCTGCAGCGAGAAAGTATTCATTTTGAATAAACGTAAGGATTTCTATTGGCCTGAAGTCCACCAATGGATCATCAGGTGCTGTCTTTCTGCTCTGTTTGCTCTAATTCACACCACTGTGCTTGATTTAGCCAAGCTAAAGCTTCTACTGTTTGTAGTCATGTTGAGCTCTTGTGCCCCAATGTCTGTCATCAGTCACTCCGAGTGTGTAGCAACAAGGGATCAACATTTCATTCTGCCATTTTGACAAGGTGAGAACCCCAGCAATGAGACATCAGCACTGCCGCTTCCTCAGCCCACAGTTTACAGTACAGGGATCTGTGAGGTGTGAAACAGAGGGCTTGAAACCCATGCTATGGTGATGACTGTATTAAACCACAGCGCTAGTCATGTAAACAGTAGTTTTAGGCTGGAGGAATTCTTCGTTCTCAAAATTTGCTGCCAAATGACAAGTTTTTAATCTTGATGTTTTGTATCAAAGAGGAGAAGTAGTTTTTTTTTTTTTTGTGAAGGATGTTCAGCCACAGCAGCCACACTTTTCACGTCCTGAACTTTGCAGAAAAAATGTAGGGGTTCCCCTTGATATTAACGTTTATCTGACCTATTTCCAATTAATAATTTCGGTTTCCTTTTTTATTTTCAATTATATTGCACTTAAAACCTAAAAACTTAAGGCATCGTTTAAAAAAAATCTCAAATATGATAGAATTTAAGGCCCTCAGAAGTCCAGAATATGTCGAGGTATTATGCACGTCTAAAAGATATTGTGCATATACTGTATTTAGTTTTTTTTTACAACGCACACAAAGAAACTATTATATACTCACAGTTCTGCAACAAACTTTAATTTTTTAAGTAATTTAGACTTCCATCTCATTAGAAATTAAAAAGTTCTTGAAAATATAATTTTAAAAGGTATTAAACTTCTTTGATTTAAATTGTTGAAAACTTCTCAAACGCTGTTCTGGGACTGTATTTGATACTTTTTCTATATTTAGCATTAGCATAGTGAAAATTGATATGGACATAATGTATAACCTTAAAATTTTATATATAATAATTGAGTTTCCAATATGTTGCTTAACAGATACGTGCCTTTAAATGTGTAAAAATCTTGTTTAAAACCTCTTGATAATAAAAATCATGTGACGGAAATCTAGAGTTCATTTCAGCGCAAACGTATTGAAAAAGGATCATTTTGGTCATGGATCCTCCTCATGCATGTTAATTAATAAACAGTGCTGACAGTGTGCAGTTATACGGTTCATACTGTATATCCCCAGAAGTCTGTCCAATTTTGTAACAGACACAATTACATTACAGTTTTGCCTGTGTTGGCAAAAATGCCTTGAACTAGTTTTTAAGCTCAAAATATATTTGAGCGACACAACTTTTGTCATTCCTACCCGATATACTTCAAAATAATATACTTTTTTTTCCCCCATATCCATTTCCCACCTTGTTCAAAGTTTTGTCTTGAAAACATCACGTTGCTTGAGAACAATTATCGTTTAATTAAAGCTCAGCGTCGCTGTTGAAGTAGATATGACATTAATCTTCCTTGCAGCAGGTCAGTGAGCAGGGATTATTGTACGTTACAGTGATGTCTCCAGCCCTGTGGCCTTTGGTTGGTCACACCATTGGCGCCCATCACATTATAGCAGCTGTGAGGAATTCACAGTCTCTGGGTAAAAGGGGTAAAAAACACAGGGGAGGGAGTGAGGGTGGGGGACAAAAGAAGGTAGAGAGTCTGCGTTGGGTGGAAGGGTTACAAAAACAAAGCCGGAATTTAAAAACAAAGTTTACCACCGAAAGAAAACAATACGGCTAGAAAAAGTTTGTGGGTGAGGAGCGAGAGACAGAAAAGAGAAGAAAAAAATAAAAGACAAAATGAGGTAGAATCTGGCCTGTGGTTGGCCGAGGGCCCGAGTTCCGCCTTCGTTTCCCCGTCCCTCCCTCGTTCAGTCTCCAGCCTTAACACAACAGAATCCCCCACAAGAGCAGCCACATCAGGAACGGCTGGCTACATTATAGCTGCCATTATCGTCTCTCAAGTCATAACAGCCAGAGAACACCCACCTCGACTGCAGCCCTGCCAGGAGGGGGAGGGGTGAGGGAGTGGCCGAGCAGGAATGAGCTGAGAGGGGGAGAGAGAGGGAATCAAGAGAGGGAGAGGGTGGAGGCAACAGGGAAGAAGAGAGAGAACAGGAGACAGGCGGAGATAGAGATAGAGAGCAATGGAAAAATGCAGAGGAGGAAAGTAGGGGATGGGGGCGAGATTTGGGGGGAGAGAGAGATAGTAGATCATCAAGCAAACACACAAATGAAAACACACTCATGAGCAAACATGTCGCATATTCCCATCTGAATAGAGGAGAAATGAGGCTAAGAAGAGAGGGGCTGTCATTAGATGCCGCCTCCTACATTGGCTGAGGAGGGAGCCCCGGTTTAAGTTACACCCAAGAGGAGAGGCGAGCAGAGTGGAGCAGGGCCGGATCAGGACTTAAGTCTGACACCAGCACTGACCTGTGGAAATGTCTGCCCTCCCCGGAGGCTCCCTGAGAGGTACTGCGACTGACGCTTTATGGGAATGTCACAAATGGCAAACCATCTAAGACTTAACAATGTCCACTCAACTTAACTCTGTACACACAGAAATATTTATACAGCACCTTTCAAAATAAAGTTACAGGTGCCTCCCAGAACAAAACACAGTAAGATAGTTTAATGCAAGAAATCTGAATGTAATACAAAATGATTTGTTTGATGGAGGTCAGAAAAGGTGACCGCTGTCCTTTAGGCACAGGTCGAGCGTTAGGAACCATCATCATCATCAGGGTCCTGCCAGGAGATCTCAGAGTGTCGGATTCTCTTAGTGTTTGTCCACAGATGTTAATAGCTTGGCCCCTCGTCTACCACAATAAAATGCAATACATTCGTATAATCTCGAAGAAATTAAAGCATGGATGACCTTTTTATAAATTTGGAGGCGAGAGGAATGACCATGAATGATTCATCTCCTGACGCAGAGAGCTCGGGCTGTGGGACAAATATGAACGTCAACCAAAGCAGTCAAAGCCCAGCAACAAGAAGATGGTGTTGTCTTTTTGCAAAGAAGGAGTTCAGATAATAAACTTTAATGTCATCACAAAACACGAAAGTGAAATTCTTATACCTCTGCTGATATTTAATTACTTATTTTACTCTGCCACAAGCGATTTCTCAATAAAAGGAAAAATACAGATGTAAGTAGTGTGGCATCATGGGAGATGTTGTCTTTATTGATAAATCTGACTAGCCTTACTCACGTTAAACCACCTCCTCTGTCTGTCAGAGAAGTTATAGAAACAAGCAAACAAATGAAGCTGTTACCTAATTAAAGTAACTAAGAACATTTATTCAAGTGCTGTACCTCCAGGAAAATTTTACCTACCAAATTATTTTCATATCCTGCAACTGTGGAAATGTTAATCCTGTTAATTTCAAAATCTTACCTTATAATACATTTTGAAATGCAGACTTCCTCTCAATGGTGGAATGTTGGGAAACAAAAAACACCATGTGTTTAAATAGCACGCCAGTAAAACAGGCTTGACCTTTACCATAGCGTCATCTTCTGAGACATTTAAACATGTGCTGAGCAGCGCTTTGTAAACAACGAAATAATATGATCAAAAATAAAATCATCATTTACCTTCCCGGTCATATGAAGGTTGATCACGTCGTCTGCCACAGGGGTAAGGAAAGCGCTCTAACTCCCCAATTAGAAGTCATTTTCAAATTAATTTCTTCTTCATTGAGTTAGCAGCTAACATGTCAGTATCAGTATATCAAACCTTCATCCTGTCGTTACCCCGTCGCCGGCTTACTCCGCGGATACAGACAAAGAACAAGATAAAATCCGGAACTCTTCGATCCTCCACTACCTCACAAGAACTGTACACCCACTAATTGCACAATTACATGACTGCACTGGATAATTTTGATGATTGATTTTTTTTTCCTTAGAGCTTGGACTCTATCACAATATTCATACCTTATTTATCTTTATTTAATTTATAGATATTCGTATATACATGTTTGAATGTCTTGATTGTTTTTTTTCTTGTTACTTTAGAAATGTTGGAGCTGCTGCAACACCCAACTACCCTTCGGGGATTAATAAAGTTATTTCTATTCTAGTCTGTTTTATACTATTCTATTCACCTCTTTTACTACCTCATCGGTTGGCTCAGAGACGGAACAACATTGACTCTTCGTTAGGCTTCTGTAACATTATAACAGATGCACAGTGAGCTGCATCAGTTCTCCTGTCTGGTACGACCATTAGACAACTCTAATTTTTGTAAGAAATCACATTCCACGCAAGGAATCTTCAACTTCAGCCACTCTCTTTTTTTGTGCTTCTGATATGGGGAAATCTTCACCTTGAGGTAAAGTAACAGATTTATGTCACATTTATTATTTAATGCAACCTGCCAGCTGCCACTTTGGCCATTAGCAGTAATTATAGGATAACTTAAATGTTAAAACATAGTGTAAATAAGTTACACCTTAAGCTTGCTTTCTTTCTGATTGATAGGAAGTTTAATTTGGGTTTGCTGTTTTATTTAACGGCAGTGCAGTGGTTGGCCTTGTGGCGGTTAATGAGTAATAATCTATCAGGGATATAAGAGCGTGTTTTATATTTATCAGTGGCTGGAAGTGTTGGTTTAGTGAGTAAGAAAGGAGGCTGAAATGTTGATTTACCAGACTAGTCTGCTGTCAGGATTTCCAGGGTTTGTCAAAAATGTCTAGACATTAAAATTAGCTCAGCTAATAGCCCACCAGGATACCATCCAACTTTCAGCAAAAAAAGTTCAATGCCCCAGAACTGAGCAGTAGAAATAGTCCGTCCAGGCAGGTACAGTATGTGTAGGAGGAGCAATGCCTGCAGTGTGAAAATATTTTGATATAAGTGATGATGATAGAAGTAAAGCAGACTGCAAACTATGCTCTCATCAAGAGTAGTGAGAAAAAAACAGCTCATTAAGTTAAAGCAACTTGATAAAGTACCTGAAGATGCAACACAAAGCAGAATGGAGGGAGTTTACTAGTAGTGGTGAATATCTAGATCAAGCTTTGCAGCAAACGCTGGCGGTAGTACACGTCCAGAGACAACCCACAGTATGCAAAGAGTGAAAGTAAGCATAAGTAAGCAAAAGTAACTGCATTACATCAGCGTGTACTCAAAGATAAGAACACATACTCATAATTGGTCCGTACAAAAAATTTGCATCTTCCCTTTATTGCTGGTGGTGCAAATTTCATCATGGTAATGGATTTCGAAATGTCTGACTTTAAGGTGTGGCTTAGTTGCGTGCGGTGGCGGCGTTTTGGGCTTGTGAGTCTGGAGTGTTTGAATAGAGAAGTTTTAGGTCTAGAGAGCGGCTCAACAGCCTGTCCTCCTCCTCAGATCCCTGGTTACTGCCCAGGTTTCTATGCCGCAGTTGACTGGATTTGTTTAGTTAGCCGTTTGATTTATGGCCTTGAGGTTTTTAATATGCTTGTGCTCCATCCCTCTCAAACCTTCCACCACAAAATTACATGAGTGAGCAAAGTCCCCGAATATTTCTCACAAAATATTGACACAAAGGAGCACAATGCAACAAGACATCTGCGTCAGCACGTATATAGAATCAGTCATTGGAGTATATTTACAAACATAATGTCCATTGTTTTTATGTATCTATACTCATTAAATATCAGCACGTAAGTGTCGGCATACATGGCGATGATGATGATGATGATGATGACGATGATGGTCTGTTCTTGCTTTTTAAAATGTAGCCCACAACACTATTTATCAGCATTTTTCAGCATTTTCCCCTTTTGGAATTATTTTTGCACTCGTTTAAACAAAATAAAAGGTGGGTACATGTAAATAGAAAATTAAAACTTCCCCCCCCCAAAAAAAAGAAGAAAAAAAAGCCTTAATTCTCACATTTCTTTTTTGCTTTATATGCAAGGATACATTAATGCATGTGTATGTGCACGTGTGCCCCTTTGTATGTACAGCATATATGTACATGACTGCATGTTTCGCACCAAGAGTCCAGATCAGATTCCATGTAAGGGGGACTTCCTTTAGCAATAAACGGTTTGCTGTACCAATTCTGACTAAAATGATCATTTAGAAGTAAAAAATATGTTCTTGTCACATATTCTGTACATTTACGAAGGAAAAACGAGTATTGAACGAGGTTTATTGGACTTACTGTAGATCAATATTGGAGATTAATTTCACTATTTTAGAGAGTCGGACATGACTGTCTACACTGTTTATTCATGTGAAGGAAATCCCAAATTTTTGGTACAGCACAACCAAGGTCGCTGAGAGGTCATTATGTGGGATGGTGAACAGGCAAAGTACGGGATAGGCTTAGGTCGACAAAGCCTTTGGTTCGAGTTAGGCCGAGATAAGATTAGGTTAGGTTTAGATGACTAAATTTTATAACAAAAAACAAAATCTGTTTATTAAATTTGCTCAATGCAAACATTTCCTCATGCTGATATAAAAGTAATCTTCATGTATTTTTCTGTTCAGGGTTGGTTCATAAGTGTTTATTTCTCCATGACAGGGATGCTCAGACTGTAAACATATGTTTGGTTGACTTATTCAAACATGAATTCTTTTACAGTAATTCACTGAATATGAGCATAAGCAGTGTACTGTTATGTTACAGCACCCACAGACTCACACTCACGCGCTGCCTTGCTCCCCGGAGACAAACCCGCAAACAAATATTTCAAAAACGTCCAGCTTGTTTATGCCGGGCGTGTCATTATTCACTCTCGAACTCAGATGCGCTACCATTTATCATGTGTAACCCACACACTCACACATATGCACACACACTGCGCTGTAATTCCACTTGTTTCCAAATGTCCCTTCTCGTACGCACCTGCCGCCGCGCTCACATGGGACAAACTGCTCCAGTATATTCCGTCACTCTCAGTCTTTTTCACACACACATTCTCAGTAGACATGGTGGCCACTGGATTATTCTGCTCCCCCCTGGTGAGACTTGACAGGTGTGTCAGTGTGAGTGTATGTGCACGTCAGGATGTCTGGCGACCCCCTTCTTGGTATTTATTAGCTCTGGACAGCTGAGTTACTCGCAGAGATCTCTATTTAGCACTTCCTGCTTATTATCATACACACATACAACGGCAGCGCTGAATATGTGCAATTAGGCCAGAATGGCCCATGTCATGTAGCCACCTGCTAACTTTGCCTGTCAAATCCCCCTTGTGGCTCGTGAGCCTAAATAGCTCCCCGCTGCCCTTTTAACACTTGTGCCACTACATAAAGGGACTGGGAACCTGTTGCAGTGATGCCACACACACCAAAGCTTTCATCTGCAAAGGACAGGAGTTTCCTCATGTTTGAGCAGAGGTTTGAATACATGCAGCAATGGAACATCGTGATTTGACAGGATTGAAATGTAAATTTCAAGATTATGGTATAAAAGAATCAGATTTTTGAACTACTTCTATAATGAAAACATAGATTTATTGTTGCATCTTTATTAAGATGTTGCTACAGAGTACCTTCAAGAGTCCTGAGGTGCAGGGGAATTACAACATCAAAAGAAGGATATTTAGGTTAAAAATGTTACAAGAGTATTTGTCAACACCATAACATGACATAAATGATCAACATTCTCCACCTGTAGTCGCGATGACATCATCGGTAACACTTTTTAAAATCGTAATTATTACTCTATAACCGTGTAAGTGCCCGCAGTTCTGACTATACCTGCACTGATGTGGTTGGATGTAATGAGCAGGTGCTTGTTCCAAAGATGTTACAGTTAGAATTACCAAACACATACGCTCCTGCTGAAAGATTCCATCTCAGTTTCAGCCTCGGTTTCACACAAAAGGCGGCCCTGTTCTTCTGTTCCTTTGTCTGAGATTGCATTGCTAATAGCCCTTAACCTTTTGTCTTACAAACTTTAAAGCCTAACTCAGAATTTACTTCTTCCTTTCACATGTTGTACTGCAAAAAGGAAATTTAAAAAAAAAGAATTGTTTCTAGGAAATGTATTTTTCACATCAAAAATAATCTCAATTGACTTTTACTAATTAAGATGTTATAGTGTATATTTAGGTAGTTTTAACCAGTTTACCAGTAAGGACAACAATGGTTTCCATAATATCCCCAGCAGATTTATTTTCTATATTTTAAGAATAAGGAAATTCAATTTTAATATTTTTCTTCGTATACTAAGTTTTTTTTAAATGATCAATCTTGAATGAAGATAGAGATTCTTAAAATCATGTCATTCAAGGGAATAAAATACAAATTTTAAGTAAATCGATCTTAAATAAATTACTTTTTCTTGCTTGTAATTTCAGTATTTTTGGTTAGTTTTATTTTAAGGCCCATTTCGGTGTTTCAGTGACTATAGATTCTTTCTGCTAGCTTAAGGAATTATAGCCAAGCAGAACTTTTTAACCCCATTTGCCAGAATCTTTTGCTTATTTCAAGACAATTTGATCATCATTTAAGAATATTTCCCTTCTTTAGTAGTATTTGAGTATGGCTGTTTTTGCAATCTGACAGCTACTTTGCTGGATTGTAAAGGTCCGGCAGATTTTCTATGTCCGTCAGCAGCATTTAAGGTGCACAACTCTGTTAGAGAAGGAGAGCCACAGCAAAGCCCACTTTTTCATCAAAGGGGTTTGCCTCATATGTAGGAGGCCACATCAATACTTCATGGCCAGTTTTAGACTCTCATGATAGTTAAAAGTTCCTTTTACTCCAATCATAGTTGGAATTAATATTAACGGTGTATAATCATGCTGTGAGATGTTTATACGTTTATGAATGTGTGAATGCAGAGGGGCAAATAAAGGTTACCCCTGATAAACAGTAGTTTAACACTGTCTGTCCCCACTCTCAAACCGTTAAGGGAGTGATAGCACCAGGGCTCATTTATTTCTGTCTACCTTTGAAAATAGATACGTTCTTTTCAAACGTTATATCTGTTAGTGTCCATATATTTCCATGCATCCTGCATATTCAAGTCATACTTTACATTTACAACCATTATGGCGTTCAGAAGGCTTTGACTACAGCAACAACGGTGGGATGAGGTTGTGACATCATGACTTGTGAAGTGATAGGTTGTTTTTTGTCCATGTACACTTTATTTTATTCTTTTTCATTGTTACCGTAGACATTTGTTGTGTCAAGCACAGGTTATAGCTACAGTGCCCCCAGTGGTCGTCAGTGGTACTGCTTCATTTTATTCACCTCGTTCATATCCAAAAGGTTTCCGAAAACGTGCACAAATACCTAGAACATGAACGCAGAGTCTGGACAAAAGGATTCATCTTGGCCCGTATAATTCATTAACATTGAGCACATATAAATGTTTTGTTTTTTTCTTTATTATGAATTGAGCATAAATGGGCCTTTAGAACCTTCCATTTCTCCAAGTGATGTGAACATTTAAACCACCAAACAAATCGTTTAAATAAGTGCCAGCTTCCGGTTGACATGTATAGAATATCTTAGTTATGTCTTTCCATTTATCCCCATTGTATATCATATGTGGAATCTTGCTGCTTTTATCCATATATGAATGATTTTGCAAATGATTACTAATAAAATCCAACTTCTAACCAATGTAAATTACTTAAAGTAAGAACGTTTTGAATGTCAGACAATTAAAGATGTAATTTTTTTGTATTTTAAATGCCTACATTTGTATTAACAGTACACTCAGTATGTTCTACTGACTGTTTAAATTAAGTATGACTCATTCAGAGAGCCTGTGTTTCCCTTAAACTGTTTGGTTTACTCTGTTATTTACGTCCTACATATTCCTCTCTTCTCCAACCACAATTGTTTTTGTGTGTTTGACTTTTCTCTCTGGTGTAGTTTGGTTTGGGTTGGTCAGGTTTGATTGGTTTTTCTCTCCTCAGCCTAACTGTGTCCTTGTCTTTGTGCGTCCGGTCCAGGGTGTACGGGGGCCAGTCATCCTTGGAGCTCCAATGCCAGTGGACATGCAGCCTCACCAGGGGCTGTATCAATATGAGACCTCACCAAGCCAGCCCTCCAGAGGGTAAGACAGCAGTCAAGACAGCATGTCATCTGTCCTCTCTTAGTACCCTGTTGTAGCATTTCAACCACTATTGGTCAGGGTTGTTTGGCTCTTTTGCATAGGAGAAATATAAGGAATAGTTCACCATGTGGGGAAAAATGTATATTTCCTTTTCTCCAAGATGACCAGTCAGCATGGAACCTGAGTGACGACATGGGTAATGTAGCTTAGCATGAAGAAGGCCTGACTTGGGCCAGATTTCAGATATAGTCCTTGTCTATATGACATGCTTCATTCTTTGTTCAATCTGTACATGAACAAAAATGTAAAAAAAAAAGAAGTTTGCGATTTCATACAGACATTGAGTCGAATCAAGCTGCATTTGAGGCTGATACTTATTTGATTGTCAAAGATAAATAAATTGGCAAACATAATTTTTATGACATAAACTCACACAGACAAACAAAGAGACTAAACAAACTAGATTTGTGACAAATTAGTGTGATATATAAGAGGATTGTATGTTTAATATAGATGTCTGAAGAGCAATATCTGTTACAGCATCAGCAGCTATGAAATGAACAAAATGAAGTTGGAACAGCATCACTTCAGGGTCTCATTTTTAATAGCGTGGTTTGGTTCCGAAAGTAAAAGAGTTTAGAGTGTTTTTTTTTTTTTATCAAAAAGCACATCATGTAACATGGATTCACATGGCAAAACAATCAGCAACCTACTTTTGATCTTATCCTCTGTTTTAAGGGTAAGAGTTCTTTGATATTGTACTAACTTCATAATTCGGGAGCATTTACAGTTGATTTTCTTCTTCTGTGAGTTAGCGGCTCACTGCTATTACTAGCTAATTGCTAACATCCAGCTGGCTCCAGCCCCCTTCTCCTTATACGTCTCTCTCCTTCTCAATCCACTTTGTCAAGGTAGAGGGCCGCCCACTTTGACTCATGATCTGCTCGAGGTTTCTGCCTGTTAAAAGGGAGATTTCTCTCACGGCTGCTGCCCAATCGTCGTTCATGTGGGAATTGTTGGATCTTTGTAGAAAGACGTTTTCGTCTTTTTGGAAAGTTCCACGACTTAAGTTTGGTTGTACACATAAAAGGCACAACTAATTTCTGCTTCGCATTTTTAGAGATATCCGAATCTTTATTTGTTGCTACGTCCACTGTTGTTATAGAGAAGGCGCAATTCAAAAACTCTACTAGCAACTATATTGCATTTATTCAGAACGCAGGAGAGGAATAAAAAAGAACCCGCTCTGCTTTTATTCAGCTGTGAAAGAAAGAACCGCTAATTGCAGCTGTATTTAAGTCCAGCACAACTTAATCATTCATTTTTTAAGGAAGGTACAGTTATAACAGCTTAACATTGAAGAACAACACAGTTATAATAGCTTAACATTGAAGAACAACTTAACATGGATGTTTTGAAGCAACTGTCTTCTTGACCCTTTTTCTACAATTTAGGGTGTACTTCTAAAATCACACGTTGTTGCGTAATATACCAATGAATCTCAAGGTTCGGTGCCCATAACTTCTAACTCAAGCCAGAACCGGGCGAGCTGTTTCTACTTGCTTGCAGTGCTTCTGAAATCTATCTTCTCATTTTACTCTTTGGAAGAAAGTGATGATTTCCAAAATGATGAATCATTTCTTTTAGTATTTGCCACTTGTGCAATTTCGCCGCATTGCAACCCCAGCTACTCATCTCACCTCATTATTTTTGCCGACAGGTCATTTTATTAACCAACAGTAATCCAAGTAGAGCTTCTTAAGGAGGCAGCGGCGATATTCATATGAGAGTCTCAGTAACTGTTCCAGTTTGAATCCATTGGATATCCTGAGCATAGAAGCCCAGTTCTCGCTGCAATTGTTATCGACACAGTACTAGCTCAGCCTGTCACTCCTCCCCCTCTCCTCCCTCTCCTCTGCCTCCCTCCCTCCCTTCTTCATGCCACCCAGGTTGCGGGTGGACTCAGCCTCTCTCTGACAGCTGCTAATTACAGGCTGACCAGGCCCTGCTGCGCTCTGCATGACTGCCTCGCGCTCCGCTCAGGTTACCCAGAGTGAGGGAGAAACGGAGAGCGATGGAGAGAAAGGTGGCCGGGCAGGACAGAGAGAGACAGAGGAGCAGAGGGAGGAGCAGGAGGAGGGAGAAAAGGGGAGAGGAGATAGAAAGTGACAGAGGGGGTTATAGAATGAGAGAGAAAAAGAGAAGTAGAGCAGAGGGGATGAATGGAAGAAGAGAAAGGGAGAATGGGAGGGAGGTAGATTTGGGGGGAACCAGCTCGGTGGATTAGAGAGGACAGATTAAGCTCCTGTGTGGAATACACGTTGTGGTGAAAGAATTAAAGAACTGAAAGGCCGACTTAGGAGAAGGTGGGTAGAAGAAGTCTGCCCGTTGAGAGGAGCAGTGAGAGAGATGGGGAGGCCGAGGAAAAGGATAGACAGGTTTGGAACTAACCAGTAAGACTGGAGTAAGGTCAGTGAAACCATTGACATTCAGGAGGAGACTGGAAAGTTCCAGTGAATCTTCCCTGCTCCAGTTTGGTAGGGGAAAAACCCAAATGAGTAAACTTCACAGCACATACTGAGAGAGGGGCGATGCCCCATCTAGTGGTGACAGTTAGATGTCACAAGAGATTCTCTCAAAGTCTGGAGTTCAGCTCCAGACCATTAATCTCTATCAGATAGAGTGTTTGTTATTAACTCAGATATGCATATAAGTTAAGGTAAGATAACATAAGATAGGATAAACCTTTATTAGTCCCAAAACGGGGAAATTGCAGTGTTACAGCAGCAAGAGCATATTACAGAATAACATTATATATCCACAGTATTGAAAAAGGTCCTTCTGCATAGTTAGAAATAAGTACAAACCCCCACATCTTTAGACTGGTTAAGGGCGCGGGGGGGGGGGGGGGGGGGGCAACTGTGGAGCGGTTTGGTTCTCTTCTCCATCGCATATATCCACATGTGGATAAATGGGTGGAGGCCCAGTAAAGGAATGGGGGACATGTCACATTCTGATGCATTTGTCGTCCATTTCTGTGGGGTGTCAAGGAGACGGATTTCATCTTGAAATGACTCAGATTACTTTTGTTGACATTATGAAGTACTGTATTCTCAATTATGAAATAAATGTCATAAATCTTCTAATTCAGTAGATGGTAGTAGAGATCAGTGGTAACAAATGTTTTCATGAATAGATTCCATGTCACTCAGTTATTGTGGAATTCTAGAGGACAGGGATTCAAAGGCAGAACTAGTTTAAATATAACATCGCCACAAGTATAAATGTGATTTCTTTTTTGCTGATATTCTGATGTTTTTGTAATGTACAAAACAATAGAAAACAGGACAGTGTTCTTTTCCATGCTTTTTACAAAATTTGAATTTTTTCCAATCATGTTTTGTTTTGTTTTTTCTTCATCTGTAGCCATGTTCCATCGGACCAGTCTCCCTACAGTGATGTTTCCTCGCTGCGTGCCCCACTCCTTAACGGCCCTCCTCAGGACTGCCGGGCCATGTACAATCCCATGACTCCCAGCATGACTCATGGCTCAGGACCAGGACAAGGGCTTGGCCACTGCATGGATCAATATATGAGGCCCCCCCAGGCCCCACCACCACACAGTATGATGGGCCACAGGGGTATGCCGCACACAGACGGTGAGTCAGAGTATCTTTTACATCACAGCTGCTACTGATTTGGATTTGATGTTACCTGAAAGACTGAGTAAGACACAGAGACGACCCAGACTTCTGCAAGAAGATCTGCAATTATCAGAAGGCCAGATGTTCTGCTGAGACTTAACTGAATTTGTTAATCGGCTGCAGCAACTCTTACCAACCTATATTACTCACTTAATTAACTTAATGTGGGAGAAACAAGACCTGAAAAAAATAGAACATTCTAAGATGTTCTTTGAAATACATTGGGAATGGTCTTCTTCATATGTTGTCTTAATTTTCCTCAAATGGAACTCAACTCAACTCAACTTTATTTATAAGTACATTTAAAAAACAACAGAGTTGTCCAAAGTGCTGCACAGTCAATATCATATAATGGAAGAGTTCAGATTATAAAATCAGCCAGGATAAATAATTGTCAGAGTTTTCTCATTTGGAGACCAATGCACGCAGAGAAAAGATAGTGGAATTTAGACAGTGAAATGTGAATTTAAGATAATTGAAATAGGAATACTAATACTACTACTAATCAAATAATAGCATTAAGATGACAAATTGCTCAAAATAAAAATGCTTATACATAGATGGTAAAATGTTAATAGAGGAAATGATAAAAAAAAAGATATAAACCATAAAATTAAATTAAGTACAAGTCAATTAAAATGGAATTACAATGAAATCAGGAGCAAAATAACATAATAAAATTAAGTGAATATTTAAAAAAAGTATTTAATAATATTAATACAATGATAAAGTTATAAGACACTACATAAAAGCCAGTAAACTAATTGATTGAGTTTCTAGTTTACAATTAAAAATATCTCCATTTTTAGCTCCTCTCAGATCCTCTGGAAGTTACATCAACGAAAGTCTTTTTCTGATTGATGGGACAACTAAAAGAAAAGAAGCAGAAGATCTGAGAGGTGGTCTTGGTTTGTAGATCGTGATCGTCTCTGGTCCAATGCCACGTAGTGCCTTATCAAGTTATAAACGGATTTTAAAATCAATACGAAATCTAACAGGTGGCCATTGTCCATGACTTTCAAATAGATGTCATGTGTTCTCTCCTTCTGGTCCTCTATAACACTCCTGCTGCAGAATCTTGAATGAACTGCATGTGTTCACACTAGCTACAGTTAAGTCAGCGTAATCAATAATGAGGTCAAGAGAAAACAGAAAGGAATAGAAGAAAAGAAAAGAAAGAAGTTGTTGCAGTGATGTGTCTCAGTGTTTTTGTCTGTCATTGATGTTCAACAGGTGGTAACAACGCCCCCTACTGTACCCAGAACAACATGATGTCGTCCCATATTAACTTCTGCCAGATTCAGTCCGGCTCGGATCAGGTCGGCACAGGCGATGGTGAGTTAACAAACCACATGACATGATAGGAACTTTCTGGATTCTCCTGTATTCTGGAACAGATTTCACCCGTGCTGTAGTTACCGACATTACAGAAAGATTCTTTGAAATCAAGAAGTGATTGAATAAACTCTTCTTCGGCATGATGTGGCAAGTTTAAAACTCCATAGGACTTCAGACATCAGCTTCTTCTGAATATATTTCGATTGTTTGAATAACTCTTGATATCTAGGAACAGTTTGGAATCACTGAATCTGACGCTCCTCTTCTTCATGTTCTCCGTTCCCCTTCAGGCTCGAGGTTTTCCACTCCTCGGTCCATGCTGAAGCTGTGTAAGAAGAGAGCTCTGTCCATCTCTCCTCTGTCTGATGCCAGTGTCGACCTCCAGACAGTTATCCGGACCTCACCCAACTCCCTGGTGGCCTTTGTCAACTCTCGCTGCAATCCCAACAGCGCCAGCTCTTACGGGCATCTCTCTGTGAGCGCCATGAGGTCAGATATGTCTATATCTATATTTGTGTCAAGAAAACATGTACAGTTAGTGATAGAGTGAGATTTTAAGCTTTGGGGAAACATTCTATGATTTCAAACTTTCTGTCTGATATACAGTCTCTCATGACTTATTTTGTTCCTCTCCCCTTTTATGGCAATAGTGTCACCCAAATGTTTCACACGTAAATGTCTCCTCTACTTTCAACTCCATCTAGTTAGAGTGAGGTAGCTCTTATAATAAGCCGGTTCAGATGGTGAAGAACAAACAGCAACTGTTGAACTGCAATTAAATAAATTATAAAGCTAGCTCAGCAAATCGGGTAATTTACTATAGATATATAAACCGGTGTTAATGAGGAAAAAGGAATAAAGGTGAATAATAAGACCAGCTTAACATTTTCCGATGTTAAAAGAAAGATTAAAAAATAATTATGGCTTGACTTGATTGATTCGAATACTGTACTTCACCACTTATATCAGCCTCTATCCT
This sequence comes from Lophius americanus, assembly GCA_037951165.1. Taxonomy (NCBI): domain Eukaryota; kingdom Metazoa; phylum Chordata; class Actinopteri; order Lophiiformes; family Lophiidae; genus Lophius; species Lophius americanus. The sequence continues at coordinate 5,160,352 of JBBDHG010000021.1, forward strand.
GCTGCAGGTGACATGTTGTTTTTTCTGTTGCTCCACAGCCCGTCTCTCGGCTATTCCAGCAATATTAATTGCCAATCCAGGCAACAAAGTTCCATGTATGGAGGAGGAGGAGGGACAACTCTGGGTAGACACACACCAGGTCCCTGCCAAGCATCTCGCTTACCCCCCCACAACCCTCGACTCCACGTTCCGCCCAAGCATGGACATGTAAGGATCCCGTGTCACTGATTTTACTGAGCAGTCAAAGCAGATGGCTGCCAGCGTAACCTGGATAGAAGGAATGATGGGATTAGGGAATCGTAATCTAAGATAAGGAGTAGTAAATTCAGAGGTATTTAAACAGCTATTAGCCATAACATTATAAACACTAACAGGCATTGGTTCTATAATTACAAAGGCACCAGTCAGTGGGTGAGCCATATTAGGCAGCTGGTGAACATTCTTTCCTTGGAGTTGATGTGTTAGAAGCGTTAGAGAAGGGAAAACTAAAGGATCTGGATGACTTTCACAAAGGCTACATTTTAATGGCTTGACAATTGGGTGAGAGCATCTCCAAAACTAAGGGTCCTGTTGGGTGTTTCTTGGCTGCAGTGGTTGGTACCCACCAAAGTGGTCTAAGGACAACCAGGGAATTGGTGACAGAGTCATGGGCTTTGTTGGGAGTGAAGGCTAATCCGTGTTGTGTGATCCCACTGAAGAGCTACTGTAGGACACATTACTGAAAAGATAATGCAGGTTCTGATAGAAAGGTGTCAGAATACACAATTCATCATAGGGTTGGCGGCAAAAAGGGGACCAACATTTTAACAGGCGGTTTTAATTTGATGGCATAAAGAGACAATGACAGAGTCAATATTGTATGTGTTCTGTCGTATAGCTTAAAACAGAACCAGGCCTGGGAAGTGTGATGGATGGACTGAATCCAAAGAGTCTGGAAGAGAGGTCAGAGGGAGATGTGGCCAGTCCTTCCTCCACTGGCACTCAGGTAAAGCGTTATTCTTATAAACTTAAATTGATTTATTTCAGCTTTGATGTGTAGGTAAGATAGAATAATATAGATACCATAGTACATAAGGCTTTCATTATTTTTTTTATGTAAGTCGCAGGTTGTATTTGCCCAAGAACCTCCATCATCTCAGCAGACTATGACTGATTTCTGATCTGTAAATGTATGTATGAACCTTTGGTCTGCACCCATGTCCCATATGCTTCATCAGGACCCTCTCCTGGGTCTACTGGATGGCAGAGATGACTTGGACAAGGAGGACGGCAAGCCTGAACAAGAAGCTGTGTATGAAACCAACTGCCACTGGGAGAGCTGCAACAAGGAATTCGACACACAAGACCAACTAGTTCATGTACGCGATAGTTTGAAACATAACATTGTTAGCAGGATGGCATCCAGCGTTCATTATTGATTGCTCTCTCTTCTTATCTGTTTTACTGAACAGCACATCAACAATGAGCACATCCACGGAGAGAAGAAGGAGTTTGTGTGTCACTGGCAGGAGTGCTCTCGAGAACAGAGGCCTTTCAAAGCCCAGTACATGCTGGTGGTCCATATGCGCAGACACACAGGAGAAAAGCCACACAAGTGCACCGTGAGTAGAAAGTTTAATATTCGGGTGCTTTAACTTTCAAAAAATTAAGAAATTAAACCAAAATCTTATTAAAAGTGATTGACCTTTGTTTTAGTTTGAAGGCTGTAATAAAGCCTACTCTCGCCTGGAGAATCTGAAGACCCACCTTCGCTCTCACACTGGAGAGAAACCTTACGTGTGTGAGCACGAAGGCTGCAACAAGGCCTTCTCCAATGCTTCAGACCGGGCCAAGCACCAGAACAGAACCCACTCCAATGAGGTACCAGAGTGCAAACCAATACAGTGAAGGAATTTCGTTTGAACTACGCCTTAGCAGCATGTTATCTTTGCTTTGTATGTTATTAAAACGTATCCATAATGTCAAATACTGCAAATCTGGAAAAATACGCTACCGTTAGTGCACAATGGTTTGATAATTGTAAACTAAAACCACTAGATATGAGAGACCGTTGAGTATAACCATTTACTGAGCTGATGCTTCGCTGGAAGATTTTATTTATTTTACCAATCAAATACCCACTAGTGTTCTTTAAAGTCCAACTATAATAAGTGGAAGTTCTTTGGTTGAAGTCCCCCTGATGGTCTTCCACTTGAAAATGTCATGATGATGTATGTAAACATATCATAACTTCATAAAGTGTTCATATAGTTTGCTTTGAAACCCAGAAACCCACTCCACTCCACTGATGTTTAGTGTATGTTATAGTCCACTCTTATGAACAGTATTGAATCATTTGGTTAAATTATCTCCAGATTAGAATGATCTCTAATGTAAATATTTCCAGAAAACTCTGTTTAGTATTCTCAAGATAACAAGGAAAATATTCATCAGTTATCACCTATGATAACTGAGGAATATCATATTAACTGATAACTGATGTGATCTCAAATTATAATGACAATACAAATTACTTCATGCACTCAAACTAGTTTCTGTCTGGTGTTTTTGCAGAAACCCTACGTATGTAAGATTCCTGGCTGCACTAAGCGGTACACAGATCCAAGCTCTCTGCGTAAACATGTGAAGACAGTACATGGCCCAGAAGCCCACATCACCAAAAAGCATCGCGGAGACACGGGACCTCGACCCCCGGGTTCAGCGATGACCCCTGGAGGCCAGAGCTCCGAACTACTGCTTGAGAAAGAAGAGACACGCAGGGAGGACTGCAAACTGTTAGCGCCTGAGACTGCTCTGGTGAGTGAAAGGTTGTATGTCTGTCCTGCATGTGCCTTTGAATATGAGAACTCCACTTATTTGATGTAGGTATGAATCGAATGCCTAACATTATGTTATTCTAAAGGGTAATCTAAATGATACTAAACGAGACACTACATCTCTCAGAAATCCCAGCCAAGTCCTGGTGGTCAGTCATCCTGCAGTAGTGAACGTTCACCACTGGGCAGCACCAATAACAATGACAGCGGGGTGGAGATGAACCTGAATGCAGCAGGCAGTCTGGAGGATCTCACTGCACTGGAGGACGGAATTGCAGGTGGAGGAGGAGGGGAACCGGGAAGTGTCGGAGGAACGATGGGAATGTCAGTACAGGCTCTAAAGAGGCTGGAGAACCTAAAGATTGACAAGCTGAAGCAAATTCGCTGGCCGACTCCTCCGACCCGCTGTGCCAATAACAAACTACCTGCACTTCCGGGTATGGTTTACCATGAAATGAAATATTCAGAACACTTGTAAGGGTTTAATATTTTATATAATTTATCATGAGCGATTTCTAATATTTTTCTTTTTCCTGAATGTTCATATCTAGGTACGGGGGAGACGATAGGGATGTGTGCACCTTCTCCTCTCCTCTCAAATCGACGAGTGATGGAGTTGTCCAATCATGAGTTAGGTGGCGGCACATCTATTGGCTGCTCTTCTAATGACAGGAGAGGAAGTGGGACCAGCAGCCTGAGCTCTGCATACACGGTCAGCCGTCGGTCCTCAATGGTTTCTCCTTACCTGTCAAGTCGGCGCTCCAGTGAGGTCTCTCAAATGGGAGGATCAGCAGGGGGAGGATGTCACCTCCTTGGCCAAGAGCACAGTGGGCCGGACCCCCTCTCGCCTGAAACCAATCGCAGAGGAGCTCCATGTTTAGGAGGAGGAGGATTGCCAGGACTTCCTAATTTAACACCAGCCCAGAAATACAGCCTAAAGGCCAAATATGCTGCAGCAACTGGTGGACCTCCACCCACGCCTTTACCCAACATGGAACAGACAGGTACACCATGCAGAAGAGGTGTTTTGAGTGAGTATCAAGGGCAACCTCTGCCTCCTTTCCTTCAACAAGGTGCCCAACGTAGGCACAGTGCCAACACAGAGTATGGCACCGGTGTCATGTACCCTCACCAGGCTCCAGGGAACAATAGCAGGCGAGCCAGTGACCCGGTTCGACCAGTAGCAGATCCCCAAGCTCTCCCTAAGCGCTTCAATAGCCTCAACAATGTAGCCCTAATGGGCCGAAGAAACGCGCTGCAACACCGTGGCTCTGACAGCAGTCTCACCCGCCACATGTACTCCCCTCGGCCACCTAGCATTACAGAGAATGTAATGATGGAGGCAATGGGTATGGAGCCACACCTTGCCCCGGTTGACTCCAGGGATCGTTCCTTGATGATTGCTCCTGGGGGCATGGGATACCAGCAACAGCATCAAACTCTTGCAGGAGTAGGAGGTGGGGGTCCTCTTTCAAACCAACTGTCTCCGAGTCATGACTCCCTGAGCTGCCCCGATCAGGCCTACATGCAGAGGCATTACCAGAACCAAGGAGGGGAAGTCACTTCCAGGGCTCAGGGAAATTCAATAGCCCAAGCAAGGCCTATTCAGTCAGAGGGGATGTCTAATACACTTCTCCAACAGGCAGAGTACAGTATGAGCACCTGTCAGCTCAGTCCCTCAGGCCCCCATTACCCCACTATAGGCCAAGGTGGTGATGCTGGAGGCACTTGGAGTGATTCCCATAGTCAAATCCAAACTTCCGGTCATCCTCTGCAGAACCAGCGAGGAATGCAGTATACAGATCCCAGCCTGCAGACTCAACAGACACAAGCCCACTTCAACAACCAGGCTGGTCTCTACAACAGTCCTGATGGAACACACAAACTAGTCATCAAACCTGAGCAGCAGTTCCACCCTGGGATGGGGAGTGGAGATGCCTGTCAAAGCGCTAAGCTTCTGCAGCAGAGGATGCTCCTTCAGCAGACTCAGAGTTACCCACAGCAGACCGTCCAGGTAATGATGAGGAACTCTAACAATCCCAGCTGTGACTTTCAAGGACAGAACCAGAACACTTTTCCCACTGGAGGAGGCTTGAGCTTGGGCTGTGTTGGTACCGCACTTTCAGATGGGCCAAGGTCAGAAACCCCTATGATGCAGGTAAAGGAGATGATGGTGAGGAACTATGTACAGTCCCAGCAGGCACTCGTGTGGGAGCAGCAGCAAGAACAGCAGCAGCAGCAGCAAAGTGGAAGAAAACCTCTTCCTCTGTCTGATAGCATGGATATGAGTGCCCAGACCGCAATAATGCAGCACAGTCCACAGCACCAAAACCAGAATCTTTATCCCAGCCAGCCCTATCCATCCTACCCAAATCAGAACCTGGTCATGAGCCCTCCGACCCCGAGCCGAGGGCCTAGTTCTTTGCCACCTAAAGATCAGCATCTTTCAGGTCTCCAAGGCTCGTGTTATGGCCAGGAGATGGTGGTCCCGAGGCCTCCTCCGGGACGGAAACCTCTCAGCCGTCAGAACAGCCTGTCACATGTAAGTGGAGTGTACCTGGGCAGCCCACCCCACCTAAGCCCTGTGCACTCCACTTCCAGCCCAAGGCGAGGGGTCCGACTTCCTCCGGTTCAGCATCAACAGCAGCCGCAAAATGAAATGTTCACTCCTTCAAATAACAACAACATATATTACTCAGGTCAGGTGAATATGAATGTGGAGAAACACACTGACCCCCAAAACGGACGCTGTCTCAATCAGCAGCACACTATGGGGTCCAACCTTGATCCAACAGGTGGGATAAAGTCTGCCCCATTGGCTCCCTACCCTGAATCTGGCCCCATCTCCAACGCCTTGGAAAACCTTGACCTGGACAATGCTCGCATAGACTTCACATCCATCATAGATGATGCAGAGTCTTCTTCATTCAGCCCAGTCAACAATCCCCTTCAGGGTCTACCAGGGTCTTCATCACAGGTCTCATCCCGCCTCACCACCCCCCAAACTTCAGTCCGTCTAGCTGCAGGCTCTGGCCTGTCCAACATGGCCGTGGGCGACATGACGTCTATGCTTACCTCGCTGGCTGGGGAGAATAAATACCTGAACACGCTGTCTTAGACGAAGACTTCAGGAAATATTTCCTGGAACTAACAATCAAGTAGAGGCCTCAGCCTGCTCTCGCCAGATCTCTGTTCGAGTTGAGATACTGCATGAAAATGTATGTCGCCCAGTATCCAGGGGCAACCGGCCTGCAGTTTCAGACACTTAAGTCCTGTCACTTACGGTGATTATCCCTGGTACATTGCAAGAAAGCCCAGTTAGGGTAAGATAAACCTCTGAATTAATCAGTTCCTGTAATGGATCATTAGTTTGGGCTGTTCTATGCATTTCCATAAACCCAACACATTAATCTTTGCCCGGGCCAGCCTCAGCCGGGTAGGGGTCCGTCGCATTAAAGATATGTTGTATTTTTTTGAAGTTGGCACAAAGTCACAAGTTTCACAATTGAATCTCCACCCTGAACCTTAGAAACCAAAGGTGCCTGATCAGCCTCCCTCGCTGTATTGTTCCTTCGATGCCATGGTACTTGGTGTTTCCTGTGCTACGTAAGGCACAACGCTATATGCCTGATATGAACCTGAGACTGAACTTTTCACAAACAGGCATTCCAGTCACATAAGGCTGTGGCAACGGTGGAGCGGAGAAGGATGCATGTAAATAAGTTTTATATACATTTATATTTGTTCTGTATATGACAATGAGGCAATCCCCTGTCTTGTGACTGCTTGGATTCTGAAGGCCAATGTTCTGACAGGAGATGTTTTTCGAAGAGCTTAGTCAAGACTCTAAATATGTGTTTTTTAGCGATGGAGATATATTTTCTCATTGCAGCTAAAAGTTAACCCGTATTGCTGAGTATCTGTTGCTTGTCCTGAACAACACACTCTTAAGGGCAGCATGTCAGTATTCCCAACATGCACTCATAGACACACATAGCCTAAATAGACACTCAGGACTTGTTGGTGTTTGAGTCTTTGCTGTTCAAATGATGTCATAGTTGCCTTTCCAGAGAGAGTTTGCACTCTACACGTTTACTGTAAGTGCTCCCGAAGCAGCTGTGTGCTTTTTTGTCAGTGGTGTTATTAACTGCAAAGCAGGAGAGGTCTTCTCTTTTTAAGGTACATGCATGAGGAATAGTGAGTAAAACCCAACACAATGTGGAGAAAGAACCCTCTATACGTAACCGTGTGTCTGATATATTCAAACATAAGGCATTTCCTCAACCTTAACCCAACCTACAATTCGTAGGTGACGGCTATTTTAATGAAATGAGTCATCTGGTTTGTTTGTGTTAACAGATCAGTAATAGCTGACAGTGTTTGAGAAACTGAGGTACATTTGTAGAACAGTGTTGCTGCACTTTGGCTTCAATCCCAAAGAGGAGACATTTGAAAAGAAATCAGCATTTTTAATTCAGGAGAGGGGATCAAGAAATGTATCACTCACTACCACTGTATTAAAACATTGTTAAGTGTACACTGAGGTACTTTGTGTAACTTTTGAGCTGTATCACATGGAGGAAGGGTCCAGCTCTCAGTAGGAGAACTAATTTTACACTGTGGCTTTGCACTGACTGTAGCACTGTGTGGAAAAGGTGTCTGTCCTTTAAGACTATTTTTATGGACCTCATTTCTATAGCGATAAAGAATCATCCCAGTATTTCTTTTTGATTGTCAGTGTACAACACGTGTGAGCACAGCCAGACCCAATGAGGCCACATTTAGACATTGCTGAAGCATTTATGTGACTTTTCAGAATGAAATGGCAGCATCACTTCATGTTTACTAAGAATTAGCAGGACTGAGCATTTCAGCATTTTGTAAAAAAGCTTACAACCTACCAAAGACACCTTAAAACGACTGAGAGGAAAATGCACAAGTTGTCCATCTGAACACAACACTAACACTAGCAATAAGGGCATGATGAAAATTAACCGATAGTTCTGTTCTTTAGAATGTATGAGATGTTTTGTATAAAACTTTTTATATCAATGATCTTTATGGACGTTGCCTTCTATGTGTGTGTGCGTGTTTTCATTCTGACTTTTTTGCTGGCAAAAGAATATCACCTTTAGCATTGGAAAGCTATAATAGTAGCATTAACTATAATAGACAAAAGCCAAGTGTTATATTTTGTGTACAATTTTCTACATTTTTATACAAATGTGCTATATTTTACCAGTTTATGAATAAACATGATCATTGAGATGGATGCAGAATCATTGTCAAACTTTTCTCTTCTTGCCTGTTTGGGAAAATGAAAATTCTGTCTGTTGATGCGTGACTCCTTTACTCCAGTAGAGGGCAGCAGAGCCTGAGCTCAAGCGCTGATAGCTCCTCTATAGAATTACTTGGAAACTTCACGCTCTTGGTAATCTATTATCACCATAAGCAGTTACTCTTCATTCTCCATAATTGTGATCCAGTACCTTTTTACCCCAACATAATTGCAAGTCAAACCAATTGACCGATGGGAGGACATTCACCTTAAATCAACTTTTCTCTGTCCCGTTGGAAACTCCCTGGTTATGATTATGATTTAGATGTGCCTGTCACAGCAGCCTGTTATGAGCTATAGAGATCCGTTAGGCTTCTACAGTGTGTAAGTGAATTAGCATTAAAAACAAAATTGCCGCTCTTGGTGACATCAGAGCCTGGACGGGCTCTCTGTGGTCCTCAGCAATGAGGGCTGCCAAATGTTGGAAGAAAGTAAAAGTTGCTTTACAAGCAAAACAAATTTGACTTCTAAAATAATATCAACACGATACTTCAGCTTTATAAGACTTTTGGAGAATAAAGGAGAAACGTCTTACCCACAATACTGCTCACCGAAGGTTCACATTGGCTGTGATTCCTCAAAATTAAGTCACTTCTATTTATGACCTCACATCATGGTGGTGTTGAAGTGAGTTATGAGCAGTGTGGCCAACGTGGTTCGATTTTTCCTCAAGTAAAATGACAGAAAAGACAAAAATAACCTACTTCAATCACCTTGTGACCCCTTGGATTCATCTGCAGACCCAATGATGGATCCCTCGTCACACTGAAAACCACGGCTGTGCGAGTGGTTAAACTGTATGACAACAGGGTAAAACGGATACCCCCTTTATAAATAATTATATATTTTCAACGTTGTACATCCTGGATGCATTTAAGGTAACACGTGTCCCGTCCATCTATAACACACGTACCACGGAATGGTCCATCCACATCTTCTCAAACACCACCTGATGGAATTCAAGGTTATGTCACACATGCTATAATCGGGGCCATGATGGTGTGATTCCCTCTATTAGCCATTTTTCTTACATGTTTTCTGCACATAAGAACTTGATTTTGAGTTTTGTTCACATTTGTCTATGATAGAGGTAATGGTCTATGCAAATCAGCACAAATAAAGTTTTCTTTCCTACAAATTCAAACAAAATTTTCTGGCAAATCTTTAAATATATATAAGGAAATCTGCACTTTTTACTTAAATAAAATAAAAATAATATCTTGATGGTCTGAACATCAAGTAGGGTAACTAGCAATACATTCAAATAAAATAATACTTCCATATCGTGGAGCAGACATCAAACATATCCACACTTCACAATCTGATCATTATAATTTACAGTCAATTTCCAATGTGATTTTTAAAAAATGGTATCATCACCATTACTTTTTAAAGTGTTGCCCCATTTTGGTTGAGAAGCCCCAGAGTGCTTAATCAAGCCTCTATTGGCATTGTGGTGTGTGGCATGGCACAGTGGAGAGTCAGTGCAGCCACTAGCTCCAGCCTGGCGGCAGAGATGACTCATTTGCTACGAGGTAGACTACTGATTTGGAATCTGGCGTATCCACATTTATTATTTGCAACAATAGCTGAACCTTCACCACAGGTCAAGTAGGGTGTTTTCAGGAAGGGCAGAAAAATGAGGGCAGTTTTATGACTCCATATAAAGTAAACATATGTGTTGAGGGTAAAAAAAAACATTTTTACAGCTGTCATGGGTTCACACTTTTTACTACATTGGGCGTAAGAAGGAAATTGTGTTGGTATTGGCCGTATTTGTTGGAATAAAAGTTGATGCCTTATATGACACATTAGAAAACAGACATCTTCCCCAACTCCTCTCAGTAAAACAGACATCCTGCCTCAGGCTGAAGTAAGACCATAGATTTTTTCTCTTTCTCCTCTGAGTGTGTGTGCGTGTTTGATCAGGACTCAAATGTAAAAAGTTAGACAGCAACGAGGCACAGATCATGTTGTCAACTGAGCTTACCGCTTTTCTGTAGAGTAACAAATGGAAATGCCAAAATAAGAACTGAGTTTTTCAAATGCAAAGAAGTGGGCAGCATAATGACTTTTCTCTTTTCTTGTCTTTCCATTCAGGGGGAGGCTTTTCTTTTCCTTTGTCGCTTAGTTTGGCATATAATTAACTCCTGCTTAATATGCTGTTTAAGGGCTCTCCTCCCCATGCAAGAAGCTTTGAACCCATAGACCACAGTCAGGGACAAAACCCCAGTGGGACAGCTTCCTCCATGCTCCTCCTTGTGTGTGTGTGTGTGTGTGTGTGTGTGTGTGTGTGTGTGTGTGTGTGTGTGTGTGTGTGTGTGTGTGTGTGTGTGTGTGTAGATGTAGTTATTTTAACAAGACAGTATAAAGTTTTAACCAGACCAACACACCTTTTCCTTGGGCCTTAGTCCTTGTCTTTATTTTACACCATATAATTATGGAACCAAAAATTAAACCAAAACAATCCGAGTTAGCTAGTTATGAATAAATGAAGAAAAAGGTTTATAATTAAATGCTTCTAGAGGAAACACATTAGAGGAGTGAGGGTGTGTGTTTGTTTAAGTTTATCCTATCTTAGAGTGGTTGAAAACATCAAACCTGACGCTGTAGTAAATTTTTACAAACAATAAACATCACTATATTTCAGGTTATTCACCAGCATCCCTATATTTCATCAGGCTGTCGTTATATTTAAACTGCACATTTAAATAAAGCAAACCTCGATCAGAAAAATACAATATAGTTCAACTGAAATTTACAATGAAAAATATTTCCTCTCAACCTGGAGCGGTGGTAAACCATGAGCATAACCTAAATAAAGCAGCTCCCAGGACCCCTGAAGCACCTCTGCACCTCCGTGACCCTCATCCATAGCAAAGTTTATATCCCCCTCCTCACCCAGTTCCTCTCCTCCCTCTCTTCTATCCATGCCACCACAAAGAGCCATGATGACCCTTCTGTCCATCTCTTTCTTCAGACCCCTTCTCCCTCCCCACCTTCAGGATGCTTTCTCTTCCAATCAATTAGAGACAAACGCCAGCAGTCCAGTGGGTGAAGAAATTAACAGGGTGCATTACAGTTTTTCAGGCGAGAGCTAATATTGATTTTAATATTATTTAGAGTGAGTTCTTGACGATATATACTACATTACTTTTTTATATTGAATACATTCCCTATTGCCTATATCAAACTTTAACAATGACTGCCAGGGATCTGCTCTTTTATTATGCATTGGAAATTTTTAAAAGTATTTCAATGTCATTACTTGTGTCAGAATTGAGCGATTATGTTGGTCTAACCTAATGTATTTGTACCTAATACATTAGTACCTAATATAATTTAATAGGGTTGATTCGACTAAGTTACTTGGAAGCCATTTGATAATTAAACCGCTTTCTGTGATTTAACTAATCTGGTCCAAAGAGTTTCAACGGTGGACACAAAGCAAGATAACAAACGCAAAAACTTGAAAATATTAGTACATGTCAACTTAACCAAATGTTGTAAATGTTACTTTGACTGTCATGCATGTTGTACATGACATAATCAAGTTTAGGTCACAAACAAGAAATTCTTTAATGCAAAAAAACATATTACATTCTGGTTAATGTAACAGCCAGACAGTCCCTATTTTTATTTTTTTCAGGGACTTTACTGTAATAATTTATTGTAAATAAGAATAATTAGACCGTGTAGTGACCGTATATACATGGTAGGCCTCATTATTAGGCATGGAGCGTGCTGTGGGTTAAGGATTTGAACCTCCTGTTTCTAAAAATGTCGGGTAATCTTTGTTTTACCTCTCTAATCTTTTTCAGCCCGGTGTGTTTATCCCGCTGACACCCTCTAAAGTAAAAGGCATGCCACGCATGGCTTATTCTGCAGAATTACTAAGAGGTGTATGGGGACTAGAAAGCCAAGGTGGGGGTCCTGAGCGCTACGTTAGAGTTTATATCGGATGTTTTTTTCAGTTGCAAAACAGATTACGGTTCAGGTTGCAACACAAAAGGCTGTCAATGCAGCACTTCCTACAGCCACCCAGGGGTGAATGGGGCGCAGGACGGGGTCCTCTCCGGGGTTCTGGAGCGCAGTTGCGAGGTTCATAATAGTGAAGCCATAAAACATGACGGAGAGGAGGAGGGTGGGCTTATAGGGCGCACATGCACAGGCCTACCTGTTGCCGATACCTGTTGCACAGACGCGGCATTAAGTCAGGAGCGTGAATGTGTGAGGAGCTCGTGGCTGCAGCGGCGCTGAGCTGCAGACGCGCGAGTCCGTCACGAGCTTCTGCTATCAGTCTGAGCATCAGAATCACACCGACAAACGAGGAGAAATAAAAACACGGGGAACCAATTCAGCATCAACAAGTAGATGAGTCGCTGCTCACCCACCAAGTCCTGTGACTACACCCTTATAATTCCTATTACACAGCCAGATTTATTACATAGATCAGATTCCACGGATTCCACGGGGGCATTAAGTTATTTTCTCTTTGACGCAAGTAAATGGCTTTATAGGTGAGGAGAAGTTAGAGCAGCTCCTGTTTGAATGGAGGGATGAGGAGGAAAGACAACACAAGAGGTATTAGTGTTGTTGTTGTTGTTGTTGTTGTTGTTGTTGTTGTTGTTGTTGTTGTTGGGGGGCTGTGAGCAGGTCACACAGACGCGTATCAGCCCACTGTGTCTCAGAGGATGGTGTTAGTTCGATGCCAGGACTGACCTCAGGGCCAACCTCTGCTGCTGACATCACTCCTCCTCACTGCCTGCAGTCCCATCCAGCTCTGAGTCTCCCGCGGTGACCGAGGGCGATGCTGCGTTACCATTCATTCTCAGACAGGACCGGGACAAACACATAACCGCACCGATTCCCCCGGACAACTTTATCTGAAACGGAAGATGACAGAAGAAAGTCGGTGCAAACGGAGGAAACAAGCCAACCCCCGGAGAAACCAAGGTAAGGAAAGTTTGGAGAAGTTGGTTAATGATGAAAATCTGCAGATTTCCGGAGCTGTCCTAACAGAGTTGAGAGAATTTTAACGCTATCGGTCGTTTTAACCTAATCTCTTCAAAACTCTACATTCAGACCAGCGACGTGCGGTTTGCGCGTCATTTGCGCTCATGACTTGTGATTGTCTCGCAGCATAAATTGCGGGGATGAGCTGTGGACTTTCGTTAGGTCGGTAGTTACTGAGACGATTCTACCTGCAAACATACCTGGATTAAAGAAATAAAAGGTGTGAGGTAATTATCAAGGAAAGCGCCTAAAGAATTGAGTTTTTTAATGTGTCTTTAGCCAATTTTCAAAGCAATTGGTTATTTAACACAAGCAAAGAATGAACGCCTACTGTAACACTTACAAAGTAGGCGAATGCAATCTGTATCTACTTCAGTGCATTTCGTTATTTAGAGGTGAGCTTCAGTTCTGTTCCTGATCATACTGATAATGAATCCTTCAAAGATTTTGTCAAGATCATATCTGAGCTGGTCTGGTATTTTACAACAAGCTTTCTCACATTTCTTTACAATTGAATTTATTTAAAAGTCGACTGCATCAGAAGAAAAATATATTTGGACGGGTTTTCAACTGATTTTGGTATGGTAGTATTTTTTGGACTTATTTTTTTTGTTATATTTAATCCTACTTGCGTGGTAAAATCTGAGCGAATAAAACCAATAAAAGAAAACTTATTTTAACTTTGAATTATTTTTTGGCAAAAATAAATGCTGTAAAAGTTGACGTATTCATTCAGAGTTCCCTAAATGATTCTGCTCTGCATTTTACAGGCATTAATCTCACATGACCATCACTCAGTCAGTCAAGAATTAGCCTAAACCTCAGCTGACCTAAAGCTTTACATGATGTCTGACTCCCCACACAGCCCAGGGCGTCTTTCTCAATTAATAAAAGCCTTGTTGAGACTTTGTTCTCCATGCATCAGGTAGTAGGGCTTTTAAGTGGGTGATTCCAAACCCATACGAATATCTGTGTGTGAACATACACATATAAGCATTACTTTTTTCGTCCCGCTGATGAACACTGTTAAATACTGTCAAAATCAAAAATCCCATAAACCCAAACAGAACCAACAAAAAAAGGGATTAACCTGATTCATTTACCTAATAATTCCTTGCAAAAATGGAGCCCCGACCATACATCCTTAAATCAACCTTATTGTAAAATGTTTTGATGGGGTTTCTGGCTGATTTGTCACAGTTGTTTCCTGTTGTTACTGGAGCTCATGAAGGGAAAGCCATGAGATCTCCTAAACAAACCATGACACAAAATGTCTTAAACAGGAGAGTGGAGACCTAAAGTTTTTTCATCTCAGAGAGGATTTTTCTTCCTTCTAAATAAACAACATACAAACATTATTATTTACTCCTGAGGTTCACAAAAGCCATTGCGAACCATGCAGCCAGCTTGTTTGTCTCTGATCTGACATACGGCTGCCCTAAATCTATTTGCTGTAAGGAGGCTGTTGATTTTCTTATAGTTTATTAGTTTGCTGTAAGTGTTTCCTCATTTTATCCACAGAGGTGTGAAGCTCAGCCTGAGCATCACCAGGGTGTGATCCCCTCTGACTGCTTAGTGATAACGGGTGCTTGAGTGTGCATGGTACAAACACACTCAACTCTGACTGTCATGTAGAAGTTTGTTGACTTAGGGCAGCCTGCTTCACACATCAGCACCATCGCAATAGTAAAGGCACCCTTACTAATATGACCTGCCAATTATCAGATTATCATCAAAATGGCCAGCTCTCTTAATTCCTGCAGTGACCTCAGAGGAAAGATAAACACCAGCCCTGGTCCGTTTCCAGTGGGGTCTGCCAGAGAAGCTGTGATATAGTAATGAAGAAGGAAACAAAAATGTTGAAGCCAGTTTTCTTTAATATATTGCACCCTATTTTATGCGTTAGGACATCATTTTGGATTTTTTGGCCTTTTTTTCAGTTGCACTTTGAACCGTGTGGGACTCTGCATGCATGCCTGCTGTGATGGCAGGATTACACATGGCATATGTGTGTCATGCATGTGTCAGTGCATGTGAAGCGTCTAGGTGAGCCAGTGCTCGCTGCTTCACAGCCGCACGTCCGTGTAGAAATGTGTGTATTATAATACTGTGTATGATGTGGAATGTGCTGGGCGGGAGGCGGCGGTGTGAGCAGGGAGTTAAAGGTCCTTGATAAACCAAATGAATTTGGCAGGCCAGACTCATAAGACAGAGATTTGGGGATCCTTTCCAAACCAAGAGAAAGAGAAAAAACCCCAGAGAGACTTCTCCTCTCTCTCCGAGGCGCCTATTGATTAGGTCTCTGTCTCCACCAATAAAACTGCCAATGTTCACCAATCTGCAGCAATGTGAGGAAATTACTACTCTTCATTCCTGGCAGATTGAAAACAGCCCTGAAGGAAACATATCCAATTGAAGTGATGTCCTGTATTTAGTGTGTGGGAGATTTATCTTTCAGAGAGTGTAGTCAGTGGTTAGCCGTCAGGTTGTAGTGAATTAAATCCACAATTTCTGACATCATGGTGTCATTTTCCCCCAATGTTGTGTTTCATCTTGTATTTTGATAATCAAAAGTTGCATTTTTTTTCTTTGCTCAACCCAAAATCCCTAAAAACAAATTAAGGAGCTGACATGGATATTCTCCTCCTTTAAAAAAAAATAGGAAGAATTTCCGATGTGAGCAGCAAAATCTTTATTCAAGTTTTTGGAGGTTAAATGATGTAACCCTTTAATACCCATTCTCCATCCTAACTAATTTCTGACCCGTTGGTGCCGCACAGCATCTTTAGAGAATGTTGTCATTTATCTGAGCTCTCCCTGCTGTCTTCTATCTACTCTCTGCCCTGCCTTCAGACTCTGCAGGTATCTTCTCCTGAATGACCCCCACACGGCTGATCAGACTCATTCTGTTTCTTGAATCAAATTTAATTTAATGAGTGGCCTCATAAATGTATTTTGTCCCGTTTGCCTCGTTTGAAAATCCTGCCTCTGTTGTTGACTTGATGTGCTTTTTTAAGAGAGTGCTTTCTCTGTTACCCTCAGTCCCTCTTTCTCATTTTTCTTCTTTTTTCAAGTGCCAATTTATTTAAACTCCTTTTCCCTTTTCTTCTTTCTCCTTCATTGATTTCCAAACCCCAGTCTTTGTATGCAGCTGGGGCCCAGCTGTGTGTGTGTGTGACTGTGTATCTGTGTGCATACATGAGTGTGTGTGTTTGTGTGGGTTTTTCTGGCACAGGGCTGCCACACCGAGCAGAGCACACTGTACACAAAGGACTCGACCAGCAGAAAAGAGAGGGAAACGGAGAAACAGAGAGAATAGGGGGAAAACATTTCAGCATTTAAGACTGACACGCTTGTACTGTACAGAGTGGAGGGGCTGGGCCTTTTGGATCGGGCCTACTCAAACAGCAGATGTATCTGCGCTCTGGGATGAGGGTTGGGGAGAGCGAGACAGCAATGTGGAGCTCAGGCACCGCAGTTTATTACCAGGAAGCTTCAAGAGGCTCAGCTCAGGCGTCAGAACCAGTGGGTGGGAGGGACAGAGGAGGAAGAAAAGAGGAGGATGAGAGGTGGGAAACTGATGGGATTGACAGGACTGGAGAAAACTGCTCCTCAAGCTGAGAGTACAAGACATGCAGGCATAGCTGATAGGTGTGAGGGTGAGAGACGGAGGAGACCAAACAAGAGACATGATCTCTTTCCTCATTTGCTTCTCAACATCCCCACATCTCAAACTATCACAGATTTTTCCCATCCCAGCTGTATGTTTGATGCCAGATCTGCACAGCAGTAATAGGGAATCCCTTGATTTAGTCCCTCTGGTATTTTTCACATGTTTATTCAATTATTGCTCATTTTGATGGTTCTCATGTAGCCATGCAGTCGCATGTCTTACTCTCCATTCTTGCCGCGTGGCTGCCACACTGCTGATCCACTCCAAGGGGAATTATTTGGAAAGTTTTTTAGTGCCATTGCAGGATTAATACACGCAGAGGGGTTTTCTGCCATATTAGCTCCTACACGTGACTGTTTGATGGTGCAGAGTATCTTTAGTTGCATTTCTGATTGAAATGAAACTTTAATGTAAAACAAAATGATCTTATCCATTAGTGGATTAAACGCTGATCAGGTTCTGTATTTTACAGAGGTGAACACATGAGAAACCTGGGATCTGAGTAGATCTCTGAGGATCACTCTCCTTCACAGTAAGACAGTACTAATATCACAGAGCTCATAAAGAGTGCATAGAAAGTAGGTGTCTGCAGATGCACTTTTCACACAATTAACACTAACTGTAGTCCTTGTGGCTTCTCACACATATACAGGCATTTCTATTTTTCCATTAAAGGTGTTTTATGTTATAGAGGAGGTTGACATAATGTGTATTTTAATGTGGCAAATCGATCCCTTTCATTCTCAACATATTCCATGTGCAACGTTATTATCACATTCTTTGTCTTTGCTTTGGCAGGACTTTTCACCATTAAGCCTATTTGTGGCTCTTCCTTTTGTGCAGACAGCCCGGGTATTATGCGTTTGATATGCTGCACATGTTTGACAGAAGAAAGAGACTGAAGCAATCCACACAGGCAGGCTCTCTGCACACAATTTATAGATATGTGCTATTTTATCACACCTCAAATTAAATTTGGAAACCCTGCTTCAGCTGTCATGTATTACAAGGCCCATATGGGTGGCAGAGAAAGAGAGAAGGGAGAGGAAGAAAGAGACAAGGAAAGAAGGGAGAGCAGCTTGGCAGGGAGGTAGAGCCACTCAGCTGGGCCGACATTTAGGAGGGTAACTCAATATACCAAAGCAGCAGGGTGAGAGGTTTGATATGTGGTGAGCATCAGCAATAGACAGGAGCAAGGTGGCATTTTATTAGTATCTGTCATGATCATCTCTGAGGCTTGAAAGATTGGCAACCTCCATGGTGTCTTCACTATTTTCAAGATTCAAGATTCAAGACGCTTTATTGTCCAATCTGCAGTTATGTACCAGACATAGAGAGAATCAGAAAATCATTTCTTCTCTGACAGATTCACGGTTCAAAAAGTGTTGAAGAGCTAAAACCCCTTTGCAAAATATCTGATAAAGGTGAAACAGGAGAAAAATAGTAAATTACATAGCAGGGGCAGTTACGGGAGTCTCTTTAAAGTGACTGGTGCATTTAGGGGGTTATGGTCCAGAGTACCTAACATAACAACTAGTTGTTGTTTTTTTAGTATTTTATTTACTATTATTTTAACACTCTTGTTGTTTTGACTTCTCCCCAGGCTTTAATTCATCATTTGTGTGTCCTCTGTGTCCAATCAATCTTTGAATGATTTCTAGCCAAATATAAGTCTGTTTTATTTTATGTCATGTGCACATGTCCTCAAAGTACCATCGTCTCACTGGAAAATATTTTAGATCTAACCAGCTGTTTTGAAAGAGGAGTAATCAATTAAAATATTAAGCTGTGCATTGCGTTCACATTTTGACGTTGATGAACAAAGAGATATTGTTTCTCAGGATCGGAGCGTAGCATTTGGAGATACAGCAGCGCTGCCTATAAATTAGTAGCTGGAATGTTACAGACAGAGTGGGTGGTTTGGGTCTTTCATGGCATATGGTGTTTCACAATAAGATATCAGTGTTTCGCTATGATATAGGATAACTCAAAAAGAACTGTTTGTTCACTGAAGAATGAAAATAGAAAGTAAACTAAAATCATATATGTTATTTATTGGTGCCTGGAGCTCTTCGATGCTTTAGCCTACTGTAGACAGTAGCCTAAATAATACATTCTTTCAATGTGGTTCTTCATTGAAGGGAATTAGTGAAAACGTGTTACGGGTATAAATGGGGGATCTCTGCAGCTCACCCCAACGAACCCTTGGAGGTCCTATAACCCCATTTGAGAACCACTGGTCTGTAAAAATTCAGTGAATAAGTTCTCAGCCAATGATAACAACTTCAGACTGCTGGTTATGTCCAATTAACTGGCCCAAACTCAAAGTTATTCACTTTAAAATGAAAACAGAGGAAAAAGCAGCATCTGGCTTTAACAGAGCGGGAAGCAGAGAATGGTTTGGATTTTTGGATTGTGAGCTCTTTTTGTGATTTTTGAGTATGGATCTGATTTAATCCCAACGATCAGAGGAGAAATCTTTTACTGAAACCATGATTGGTATTGTGATAACTATATTCAAGATGGAGCAAAAAAACATTTGTAGAGAAGAAGATAACATTGCTATCAAACAATAAAACTTTTAGCCCTTGAAGCTCACGTTAGCTAACATTCTACTGCCACAGAAGCTGAATCTCACCTCCAGTTTACCCGAGGAATAGACAACACTTGTTTTTCTGACTGTAAAATTTTACAAAAGCCAGTTGTTCCTCCTATAACAGCACAGTTATTTCTTCCCTTTAACAAATTGATAGGTCTATGTAACCCAAACACATACAAGGTGGTTAAGGTTAGGGTTAAGATTTCACTTCTATGTGATCTTAAGATCCAAAGGGTTAATTTACATTTCTCCATTAGATCACATGAGATAGGTAACAAAAAATCCTGTAGAGTTGAGTATGCAATTATTTTCAAATCTTTTAGTGATTGCAGGAATCAACCTAATTTTGAGATCCCATTTTAGAATCCTTTAAGTCTTTGCATTGCTTTAATGAATTTATAAAGCTTTCAACACAAACACTGTCGCTATTCCACTAATCTGACATTGAAATACCTTACGAACAAAAGCTTTGTCGGCACAGCCTGTTTAATGAATGAAGGGTGAATGGGGGTTGTTCCATCTCCGAGACTGCAGCGCAGGTACTAACAGAGATACATTTGACATCTGTATGAATGCAAGGAGGAATGGCAGGAAGAGGCGTAGCATTTTCATGGTGTGGTTTGTGTGCAACACAAAACCCAAAGCTATAGGGTTTCTTAGCTGCTAACCCAAAGAAGAAGAAAATCAAGCGAAGAATTTTTTCAAGCTGGAGAAATGTCTGACAGCTCTTCAACATCCGTGCAGAGAACGAGATAAGCTACCATGTAACACTGAAATTAAAAAGGACAAATGATAGAGTATAGACTTTTTTTTGCCGTTTTAATCCATTATATCCTTGAAACATATTTATGATGTCATAACAGACGCTGGCACTGCAGTAGAATACATCAACTCTTATGGAATCACAGCACCCAGTTTTGTTCACTGCAAACAAAACTAAGGCATATTTGCTCTGCTGTTGCACAACCTGTGCATAAATAAATCAAAACATCCATGTTACAGAAATGCTTCAACAACAAACACTTAATATTGCCAACAGACATGAAATGATTGGCTCAAATGGTTAAAAAAAAAAGATGTGTATTTTATAGTAGTTATACATTGTAATTTTACATCATAACCCCTTAAATGGATATTGTTGTAAGACCAAAGTGTTTTATTTTAACCACATGAGGGTAATGTCAGCACCAACCCTAACACTGAGCCTTTTTATACCAACGTGCCAATGTTTCGTCTTTCCATTAATATGTCTTCTCATTCAACTATTATTTTTTTAATTTAACATACGGTATGAACACATTGAACCCCAAAACTTGCCATTTTAAAGTTAGAATTAGGGATCACACCAATGTAATCTTAATCACCAGAGCTTTGAACCATTATATGATCTCATTCCTATCATAAACTCAACTTGAAAAATGGTTGTTTTTTTCGAATCAGCCCAGGTGAGAAAAAAGTTGCACTTGGACTTAAAGCAATGAAGGCAGGGTAGAGGTAAGCAAGAACAACTCCCCCTCTTACCCTCTTTCTCCTAGTACCTGCGGTCACCTAGCACCACCACCTTTATCTGACCTGCACATCCCACACACACACACACACACACACATACACACACACATACACACACACATTCAGAGAGAGAGAGAGAGAGAGAGAGAGAGATACTGCCCATGCACTGCACATAGTTACCTGGGAGGGAGTAAACACATTCCATCATGGAGCAAACATGCTTCACTGATTTTTCGGCCCACCTGTAACGCTGAAGGCATTAGCTGTTATATTTTACACTATCGCAATATCTATCTGACTCCCTCTCTCTCCCCAACTAAATCTCACCCTCACTCCCTCTGTCTCACTCGCTCGTGCTCTGTTTATTTTATTGGAAACATCTCATTTCAGAACCACGATTCCAAAAAGAGTAAGGATGCTTTCTAAAACATTCATTTATTCAGAATGTGATAATATTGTAATACTTTTCGATACTAAATTGACACTACAAAGACCATACTTTATCATATGTTTCACCTCTTTAGCTTCATTGATTTTTGTTAATATATGCTTATTCTCAATCCTTCAATTTAGAAGCTGGGGATAGGGGCAACAAAAAATGCTCAAAAACACCGATTATATTATAATGTTTGAGTATTTAAGTGGCATCCTCGAAAGAAAATTTCTGCACGTAAGTGGCAAGAACAAAAACCGGCATTGAATGAGCATGACTCTAGATCCCTCACGCAGCACTGCCTTGGAAACTGATTGTTTCTATGTTACTACTCATGAGAGCTTTGAAAAACTTTCATCAATGAACACAAGCTAACTGACGAAAGTAAACTTTTGCATCAATGCAAGTTTAGACTCTACATGCCAACCATGCCAAGTGCAAACCATGTATAAACTACATCCTAAAATGGCAACAACTTCTCTGGGTCCGAGCTCATTTCAGATGGACTGACCCCAAATGTCTGATCTGACGAGTTCACATTTGCAAATTTCATAGGTTTTTGGAAATCATGGACTTTGAGGAATCCAAATGGTTTCTATTTCAATCGCCAGCATCAGAGAAGGTGTGTGTGGGGTTGTTTGTGTGAAGGCATGCTGAAAAGTTAGCATACGTTACATAAAGGTCAAATTTAGCGACAATAGGTGGGTGAACATGGACAGCCTCATTCCGATTAGATTTGGAAAATACGTCTAATCGGTTCCGAACGGAACAAACGTTTCCGAATTAGATTTCATTCCTTTGCAAGAAAGTAATCAAAATGCTTTCAGAAAGCCTTTCCGATAGCCAGTCGCTGCATGTAAATGCTGTATCCGAAAGCTTTGTCTCTGCCCTGGGCAACGTAATGAACCGCTGAGTTTTTTCTGTGCCACGACGCATTTTAAATACGCCGACTTCAAAACAGTACCAGTGTGCATTGGAGAGTGATTGATTCATTGCAACTTTGAAATATTTTAACATATTTGGACGGTAGATGGGCGAAAAGTCACTTCCTGTCCATGCCCCCTTTGTCATATTCTTCTTCTGGGCGCTGGTTGGCGGTCGGCACCCAACGGGCCGCCTGCAGTCCAAACATCTACTGCACCAAATGGACCAAAGCCAACCTGAGAATCTGAAGTTGTATATCAAGCAAGAATGGGACTCTTGTCTAAAACTTTGTGTGTTGATAAAAGAATAGAAGAGGTCTTTCCCTTAAAACATGTTGCAGAAATTTATAACCTGCTTTTATTTATCAAAACTATAAATCTTATCAGTTTGAATTTCAAAGATCTTGTAGTCGTACTGTAGAAAATTGAAAATTTAGCAATTTTGACAATATTACAATAATTTTTAGCAAATTCCACATATTTCAAAAGTTGTTTAGAATTTGACTTGTTGCATAATTACAGTATATACATATATGCAAAGAATGTGTCTCAGAAAAAGACTGTGTCATGGGGAATACATTTGTGAATCCTTTCATCCAATAAACCGTTTCTCTCTACATTTTGCTACATACTGTAGACATTTCTTTTGCATACTGTTAGTAGAAAAGAGCTGTATACGGTGTAGGACTTTTTCACGTCTTGAAGCCACTCAACACACTGGTGCAGTCTACATCAGATGAAGCAAAGACTTGATGATTGCTGCAAGCGTAAAACATAAGATCATTCGTTTCAATTCATGGTAGCGCAGGTATGATAAGTGAAAGGAAGTATTTGGGGCTGCAAAGGAAGCAACTCAAATAAAATTTCCGTATAAACTGGCAGATAGTCTTATCTCACATTTTTGAAAGTGGCACATCACAGTTTATCTTTTTTTGTCAGTATTGCAAAATGACAGGACCAGGCAAGAATATATACATTAAAAGGCTGGTCAAGGTGAAGAGGAAATTAATAGGCAAAGGAAACTAAAATATTCTGACGTTGTAGAGAATGTAGTTATTTATACTTTTTGGCTGTGTTCTGAACTGAGTACCTAGCAAAAACCGAGCAGTTTTTTTGATTATACAGGGCATGCGTCCAGTGTGGCGGGGATGGAAGAGGGAAGGAAGTCATAAGGCAACCTGGCAGTATATCAGAGGGAAGTTACGTCATGTAAATGATACAAGTAATAGGTAGGTGTGAATGTGTCCAGGCCTGATATTGGGAAGGGGTTCTGAATTTCAGATACAGAACTGGTAGTTTGACTTTCTCCAGCCATTCCCAATTGTTCTTTCTCTTTGTGTTAATATCTCATACTTTTTCTGTCTACTCTCTTTCTCCTTTCTGATTCTTCTCCATCTCCATGAGTCTCAACTCTTCCTTCCCTTATCCCTTTCACTCGTTTTCAGTTTTTAATCACCTCCTGCTTTCTTCCCCTCTCCTTCAATCCATCTATCCTGCGCTCCTCCCAGCCTCGCTTGTCCCACTGACACCACACACTGCTCCCATCCCCCGAAAACCACTTCAAACAGCCAACGCCATCAAAGCCCGCAGTCAGTCAGCCAGGCAGCCAGGCAGCCAGTCAGTCAGCCAGCCAGCCTTCTGCTTCGACTTAAAATTACTGTCGTCCCAGTCGCAAGGCTGCTTTCCTCTTCTGATACACATCAAAGATCCTCTTAAACTTCCCAAGTTTGCTTTTTAAACCTTTCTTCTTATTGAGTCTTTTTTTTTATATACATTATTTTTGTGGTTGAGGTTTTTATTCTCTCTCTCTCTCTTTTTCTCTCTCTCTCTTTCTCCCTCTCTCTCCATCTTTCTCTCTCTCTCTCTCTCTCTCTCTCTCTCTGTCTTTCTGTCTCTGTCTCTGTGCTCGCCATTGTTTTATTATTTTTTTAATCCAACTGGGCCAGGTCAGTAATGACATGCACACACTCTCTTGGTTGTTTCTGCTGCCTTTGCATTTTTATCCATCACTTTAATTAGTTTCTTTTTCAAGGCGTTGGTTCAGGCTTGACATGCACAGCACACGTTTTGTTCTTTCTTTCTTTCTTTCACACACGCACAGAGAGAGAAAGTCATGTCTCCATCACTTGAAAAGGCATTACATTCACTTACATTCATTTCCTGTAGACTTATCCTAACCTAAACCTAAACCTAAGCTTACCCTAACCTTAATGAAAGTCTTCCACCTAAAACTCAGTGATTTACGTTACATGGGCCGCCTGGTCCCGAAAAGGAATGCAGGTCCCCGGTCCCCATGATGTGTAAACAGATATATGTCCCCACAACGTGTTTATATAGACTCTTTCTCATATATCTTACTATTCAGACCTACCTAATTGAGAAGACCAGTTAAGGCTTATGTTTTGCGTCTATTTGTGTGTGTCTTCCTCTTTTTGCTGCCTTTGTTTCTTTATCTTTGCATGCTTAAGGGACAGAAAAAAGTCAGAACAGAGAGCAAAGCAGCTGGGATAGAGAGAAGACAGCGCATCGTGTTTGCAGACATGTGAAGAACGTCTGGGAGAAAATAAAAGCGCAGTGACACATTAGAAAGGCATCTCTTCTATGTTTCAAAATCATGGAGGTCACATGTGGTCACGGTGTATCATCATCTCTTGGCTGGAGGATGTAATGTCAATTCATGCCAGATGATGGCGCCCTGTCTGTATGTTAAACTCACATACGGACAGCTAGGTCTCAACCATGAGGATGTTGCTCACCTATTAAACAAGTGTAAAACAAGTATATATTTCATTTTGTGCTATAATTTCTGATTTTACTGAAAACAAAATCTTCTGTTGTCTTTCATTAAGTCCCAATCAGGACATCCTCTCTGCTCTTTTGTTTGTAGTCAGTTTAGTCATTGGAGGTTAGAGGATTAACAATGAACATTTACTGTTATTGTTCTCATGACAATAAGAGGTTTACTAATAGTTTTATTATTATTGACATGCCCAAGTATAAAGTGAGCACCTTCATATATTCACACATCTTCACACATCTTCTATAATGTGGGTTCCTCAGAATTCTTTTAGAATAGAAGAGTAGAATAGAATATCTTTTAAAAAATGCATTTTGAATATCTCTTGAGCGCGTATGTGAAGACATTTGAGCTTTAATGCCGAAAATGGTCTTTTATAAGAACACCACATCTCTTCAAACACCTTTAACAGATCTTATATACAAATGTTTGAAGTAGACAAAGTCAGTGGGATACCAGGCATATTTGTTTCACCCTTAAAACAAATCTCCCATAGTAAGAAACTGAAGGTTGCAGCTCGACTCCAGCTAACCAAATCCCACATTGTATAGCTGTTAAGCTCAAAGAGAAGTTTTATTTAGCATGCACCCCTATTAAAAAAAAACCTTCAGAACCTTTGTGCTCTGTCAGAGAAAGTTTTAATATTCAAAAGGAGCCACTATTGTGTGGTTTCTTGCACCAACGTACAAAATAAAGAGCCACATCAGAAAGCTGGAACCGGCCCTGAGCATTTTCATGTGTAGAGAAAAAAGAGGGAAAACAAATTTGGAAGGGGGAGACAGGGGTATTTATAGAGTGGTGTGAGAGTCTTTGCAATGACAGGACTCTAATGAAGTGGAGTTTGGGTTTTGATTCACAGTGTGGTGAGTGCGTGGGTCCCTCTGTGCATTCCAGCACCGATCCCTCGTTACACGGAAACCAGTGAGGGCCACAGGAGGAGGCGGAGGGCCAACTCAAAATAACGTGTTCTCTAACCGAGCTAACCTTTCTCACCAAAAGTATCCCTGCTTCCAATGCAGTCGATGGACAGAATAGATACCCAGTGACACAGCTGACTTGGTTAAGCATGGAAGTTCAGGGTTTTATCACTGTTTTATTTTACATTTTAACTTTGACTGGTCCCTGTCAGTCATTTTATTGGAGATGTGCAGTTTAAAGAGGAAGTGAGAAACAGACAAAAGATAAATGAGATTGTTGGCTGTATACCATAGCTAAGATAACTATGGTCTGTTAAATAGCCAAGAGACAACTCTAGAAAATTCAGAAACTGTACAAAGTTAAAAAAAAAAATGAAAAAAACCTCCTCTGCCGTACATAGAATACAGTCACAATACTCAAAAATTTCCAGCTGATGGCACTAAAGCAGAACGCCTCATGTCTCTTTGATGGCCAGTGTCAAACAAAGTAAGTTTTTTCATGTAAATGTTACTGTGGTGGTCTGCAGGACAGGTGAACACGGTGGCAAATATCAAGGCAGCAGCATACAGGAAACCTACAGGAAGAAGACAGGCGACCACAAAAGCTCTCTACACACCTCTTCAATAACACCTTGTCATACTTGCAAAGAGAAAAACTGATTGCTGCATATTTGACTCACATTTGATAAACCTGCTGAACAGTTAACCGTATACCCATGTGAGTGTTAGAATGGTAATAATATTCTTTTAATACTTTTTAAAGCTCACAGCAATCGGGTTTAACAAAGGGATTGAGGCAGCAGTTTGTAAAATACACAAACATTTTCCTCACGCTCTGGTGTTTCTAGCATTTACCAGACTGAGTTAGTCATTTATTTTCAGCCCTCTGGGGTTTGATTTGTGTGATCCATTTTAGAGTCACTTTATGAGACAGCAAATTGTCTCATAATGGGCGTCACTGCCTGTGAGAGATCTAAAGTTAATCATTTTGAAGTTGATATCGAGACTGCTGTCCACTCAGTAATCATTAGGGAATTCAAAAGTAATCATGGATGGAGCTGACTCTCAATCTAAGAGTACTTAGCGTTATGTACAAATGAAGAAGACCCTGATAAAGCGACACCTTCGTCGAGTGTATTTGTTTCTGCAGGTCGCTGCACTCTACCTCACAGTGAGTCACGGTTGCTAACGGTTTCACCAGCTCATACTCTTACATGTACCTTTGTTGTGAAATTAACGCTCTAGGCCAACGTTATTCGGGTCTCCTTCCACATCCAGGTTCACTCCGACGACTCCTATGTTTCGCCTCTCTGTATGTACTCAAGTACATAGACCTCACAGCATAGAACACTTACAGTATGAAGTCAACTTCAAGCTTATTGTTTTTATCCTCAACATTATGCAGAGTGTTAGGAACCCCACATGTTTGGCAAAGGAAGCTCGCACATATTCTGCTGGCTTTGGAGAACAATGAAAGATGTGCGGTGTGCATGTGTAATGGCCTAGGAGATGCAGGAAAGAACAAAAAGAAAACTCTTTCCGAGCACTGAATGTGAAAAATTAGGACAATAGCAGCATTAGCCTGTCAGCAGTGTTGGAGAGTAAATGATTACATTTTCTCAATTACTCTTCTTTTTTGTTCTGAATACAGACCTGTGGTGCTTGTGCTATTTTATTCAACTCTGTATTCACACTACATCTTTTGAAGACCACATATCTCCAAAGTGTTGATTTTGTTTGTGATGAATTGAAGAATTCGATTTATTGTTGTGCATGGAGGAAATGTTCCTACTTCTTAAGTTAAATAAACTATTTCAAAACCACTGATGAAGAACAATCTTGTCTTCTGATCATTGGAGGGAAAGGAATTAACTGGAGTCTCACATGGGTTTGTCACAGAGAGATCGGTTATAACAGAGAACACTCAGGTGGGATTCTCATACCGAAACCTTGACACTGAGATCCAGCAGGAGTATTATAGTATTATAAGCTTACGGTGTCACGACATTCCACTACCTCGCTCCCTTCACACAGAACGGCACACACTCACTTGTCAGTCATAATATATGGAAGCACATGAGAAACAAATGGGTCAAATGTAGTGTTTTGAGATTCTCTCTATCAACCACCCTGGATTTTTGGAGAATGTCACACAGCGCTTTAGAGATTTGTGGATCTTAGAGGAAAGCCATGATGTAAATAGTTTAAGGCGTGCAAAATATTAAATTGGTCAAAACAATTCAAATGTCCATCCACAGCAGTAAAATGCCTAATAGACCTACAATTGAATGCAGCAGTAATAGTAATACAAATGTAATAGTAAAACACCAAGAAGCACCATTTTACCATACTTTTATACATTATTTTACTGAGGTAAGGTTTTAAATGCAGGACTTTTACTTGTAGTAGAGTATTTTCACAGTGTTGTGTTAGTCCTTCTATTGAAGTTGAGGATCAGAATGCTTCAGCCACCACTGCCTGTCAGGTTGGTGAGGCCACATACTTCATCCCCCAGCATATGTTCTGCACAACACGCATTTGTTTGGGGGTTTTGCTGCACATCATTTCTGCTTATTTGCTGTTTTTTCATGTGTCACTCCAGAGCAGGTTTCCACTAAGCAATTGCTGTTGTCTCTGTAATGAGGCATATAGATAGAGAATAACAGATCAGTGCTACTGATTTCAAGCAACACTCAGAAGCCGGCACCCTCTCAGAGGAGGCCCTCAGCAGCTGTACTCAAGAGCGGAGTTTGTTACAGTCGCTGTCCAGGGGGCTGTGCTTTGATTCACAGAGGCTCCACTGAAATCGCACTGGGACTTCACACCGTACGCGAAGAACGAAACTAACGCCTGTGCACTAAAAGTGCAACTTGTTGACAAATCCACTTTGTTAGTGGTATCAGTGAATTGCTCAGTGGCTTTGAAGTTGGTAAAATGCCCTAGGTTGATTCTGTTTTTGAGTCACAAGGGCCCTAATTGTGCCCAATAATTAAAAGCCAGACTCAACAGGGCAGAATAGTTCAATGCTGGTGGTATTTTCTGCCAATTTACATGCAAGTGCGTAGTATGCAAAACTGCACTGCTATTGTGTCTAATCAATATAAGGAAACGGACTGTGTTTTTCTTTTCTTTATCTGATTGTTCTGTGTGTCTCTGCCTGTTTCAAAGTGCAGATGTTGCCCCTCGGCTGCACATTCTGTGGTGGTTTAAATGCTCTGACAGGGTGGTGTCTACTAATGAGCGGAACATCTAAAGGCACAGAGCCGTGACTTTGCTGCTGTGGCAATGATTTAACTTTTTTCTGACTGCTATTCACATCTTCACGGAGTATCGCGTGGCAGACAGACACACACACAGAAATAAATACGCAGTCATTGTCATGTATTTCTTCTTGTGTTTGATCATGGTATAGTCTTTTGCAGTGGGAGGCCAAACTGGTTCCCCATTCGTGCCGACAATACTAGTTGTGTTGAGTGCATGCATACGTGCATGGAGGGAATTTCCCTCCGTGGCATGTTTTTTTCACAGTTTGACATCAGTTGGAGGATCTAAGTCGGGGACAGTTTGACTCTGGCTTTCTCTTTCTTTCCTGCCCTTGTTGTAGCGGTAGACTGCTGTTCTTCATGCTCCGGTGTCGGTGCTCATCAATCTCACTCCTATCACCGCCATTATTTAAAAAACACATTGCAATACTGTGTACCACACAGAGCACCATGTATCCCATTTTAGCATCTCTTCAGTCACACTGACCTTTTAATCTCCAACCTGGTATTGGGGTGTTTCAGTCTCATTTATTTTTTCCTGCGGCTGATCCTTGACATTTGTGTGGCTCACTATCCACCAGAACTCTGACTTAGATTTCCAAATCGAGCCTTGCTTATTCTCATCAACATGAGGCAGAAATATTTGAACTTCCTATTCTCTGGGACAATTAAAGTGCTTCAAAATATTGCATTATCAACACTCCTATTGGTTAAGATGTCTTTAAGAGTATTAAATCCTCAATTTGCTGTCAACATTCATGGTGTATTACGAAAAAAACATCTGGATAAATTGAAATTAAACTGAAATTACAATCAAAACGAGAAAAACCACAGTGGACATTTCTCCTAGTCTTTGCTATATGCTTACAAAATCTTAATATTTTGAATTTATTAAATCTTGTATGGATTGTGAGGTCCTCATTGTGTATTTGTAATCTATGCGATCAAACAGGTAGATGAGAAATGACTGGCATGTTGTCATCAGTGCATTTTTAGGGCACTTCAAACCAAACCAAACCAGAGCTTGCCTAAAGGTGTTAAAGTCTGAAAGAAAAACAGAGAACCAAGCTAACTGCTGCTCAGATGATGGTGATCAGGTGGGAGGTGCGTGTTCTTGGTTCCGGTCTCCCTCTGACTCATCATACGAATGTCAGTTTTGAGTACCAGGGCTGGCTCAGTAAGATTTTTTTTTTTTGTGAGAATGCTTGTTTGTTTCTATGATGTGTTCTGTTTAAGAGAGGCCATCATTGTCAGCACCCTGCCGCAGCTGAATATGGACCCCTTCATCTTTGAACTGCTTTTGTAGGTAAAATGACAAAACACACATCTTTCACAGCTGGTTGTTTGTTTGGTGTGTGTCTTCCATGACCCTTATGCGTTAATATATTGAATTAAAAGAAGCAGCTGTTGCTTTTCTCAAACCGGAGAAACCATCACAGTACTAAGAGCATGGATGAAGCATCACTTCACGTAGAAACACAATTGATTATTGTAGTATAATATTTAAAATGCCTTTCATTTCAATATTAAGGAGAATGTTTTTATTCAGTTGTTTTCATGCCTGCCTCTGACATCTTTTCTGCCTTCATTTTCTTTCACGGTATCGAATGAATCAGACGTTACTGTATTGTGGCACATTGTGTCCTCTGGAGAGCAATGTGGAATTATTTTATTCTGTGTTACCGGACAACTTTCAATCATCTTTTAGAAAGTGATGACATAAGAAAATGAAGACTTGAAACAGGAAAAATGCTTTTAATACAAACCTATTCTCAGGAATGAAATGTGCAGTGTGTTTCTTCCTTATGATAATTTTAAAAAATGCATATTTTCCAAGTTTTAATTATGTCATAAATCATCTGTAGAAAACATTTATGAATTATTTATAATTCAGTATTTGTAACAGAGGTGTATTAGAACTTTTATTACTATCTTATTACTACTTCTATTTAGAAGTACTAAATTAGAAGTATTGACAGCACTATAATAATGATAATGGTAATTTACTGTGTTTATAGACAAAAATAGTACATACTATAATATAAACATGAAACGCCTGGTAAGGTCACTGGAAGGCCTAAAATGTATGTTTTGTAGAACATTACAGTTAATTGTCACATACGGTCAGTAATTACGGTAAATTCTCACAAATTTTTGTTCACTTTGGGTAAAAGTTATTTATCGGGCTGTCAAAATCTCATGTAAAAAATTGATTGAGAATTGATTAATTACATTTGCCAATTTTGCGTTTCAGTTTCTTCTATATTATTCTGTCTTTTTTGTGACAATCTTGAACTTTACAGACCAACAGAACCATAGCGATTCCATTGTGCCGCAAATTGACCTTTTTGTTGCCATTTAAAACAAAGAGAAACAAACAAAGTTGTTATTTCTTCGTAATTATTGAGTCTTTGCTATTGAGCCACGTAATTACAAAGTCAACGTCACATGTGTGTATCGTAAAAAAAGCTGCAGTTTATTGTCTCATTGTACAGTAGATGATCTCGGTTCAGAATTAGACGTCTTCAGAGGATTCTTTTCTTTAGCTCATGTGACTTTATGTTGTGTGGTTTGCATTTTAATGTGGCCGTGTAAAAATCTTGTCCTTCCATGTGCAACACATATGTGCTTAAGAATGTATTCAGGCGTCTGTCACTGTCTGGCTCTGGGAAACTGACTAAACTATTCAAATAATGAAAGAGTGTCATAATTTTTCAGGCTTCGAATGGCAGACATCCCATCAGTATCTCAGATGTTCAGTCACTATCAGATGGACGGATTGAAATAATGCTGCAGCGTTTCATCTGAACACATTATTGATGTCAAAGGATTAGAAATAGTCAAGTGATTGACGCAGTCCAGTGTGATGTAGCTCAGGTCGGTTAGCTCTCTCCCACAAACTACAGCAGTGGACTGATCTCTGCTGAGAACTCCAACTTAAAGATTTTTTAGTGCATTGCATGAATTCATCACTTGAATGTACCTTGACATCCACTCTTTACTTTCAGCCAATCCCAAACCTCCTGCGCTGTTGAAAGATTTAGCTGTCCTGCTATAACAAAAGAAGATCCACGTGAGGGACGTGCTCGCTATCCAAGTAAATAAATCAATGGCCCTGATAATGAAAGCCATCCCCCTGCGCTGCAGCTTTAATAACAGCACACTGAGGCTCAGTGCCATTCTCTGTCCTGGGAGGGAGTATTAGAGCCAATTTAATGCTGATCTAGACCAGATCCTGCTCTTTTTGGACGGGGCAGGGACTCCTGCTGGCCTGATAGGTCGACCCCAATTACATCGTGTAACTGTCTGCCGTAAAAGCGCATTTGATGACTGTTGTCACCCCCGATAAGAGTTCCTCCTCATATCAGCAGACCGGCAAGGCGCAGTAAAGAGGCTTTGATGACTGGCTGTGCTTTTTAAGAAGGGTTTTAATGGCGACACAACCGGCTGATTCATGTCGGAGTTACACCTCTAGATTAGTTTTACTGTAAAAATGGCTTTGAAATTCACAGTAATCTTCTGTGTTCATGTGCATAAATAATACATACTATAATATTACCATTAAGGGCACAGTAAAAGGTTATTGGAAGGCCAAGGTTAACAAGTATGTAATGTAGAAAATTACAGTACGTTATCAAAAACAGTACCAAATGACAGTGAATTATCCCATGTAGCTGAGAATTACAGTGAATCATCACGTACTGACTTGTCGAAAATCACAGTTTCTGAAAATATACTTAAAAAGAATGATAGTAATTGAAGTCATAGACACAGATCATTTTTATTACTCTGACTTTCTACATATTGTATGACGTCCGTGTAACAGATAATAAACTGTATAATGTAGACTATTCCAGTAAATTATCAACACCCTGACTGTTGGAAATCCCTATAACTGAAAGTAGGCTCAGGAGAATAATAGTAGAAACACATAGTTCTGGGATTTTCCAGAGGTTGTATAACATCATTGTAACTGATAATATACCATAAACTGTAGAGAATTAGAGTAGATCATCATCTTACCTTGTAGCACATTAACATTTGATCCAAATGTAAAAGTGCGTTATAAATTAAATGTATAATTATTATTATTATTATTATTATTATTATTATTATTATTATTATTATTTTCTACTAGTGAGAATTTTCTTATTTTTTCAACCCCTCAATCATCACAAAGCATCTTCAGAAAGAAAAACATATTTTTTAAATACACGGAATTTAGCTCTGCGTCATCATTGATTAATTAAACGACAAACTTGTTTGTGTAAAACATTAACAACATACCGTTAAATGTTCACAATCAATCAGTAAATTCATTACAAACTAATTCAGTTTTCAACATTCAATAACAACATTTTAGTGGAAGAGACTTGAGTAACCAGCCTAAATTAATTGCCTTTTATCTCATTCTATGTTTTCGTGGGTTTCACTCCCACACTTTAAAATGTATGTTAAGTTGACTTAAACTCAAGTTTAATTTCAGCTCTTAAGTACATTGTCAGATGAAGTTGAGAAAGAGTTAAAGATGGAAAAAAACCTGTATTCAGTTGTAACAACTCAAAATGAATGATCGACTAAGACAATTGGTTTACTCACTTTTACTCCTTTTTATACCATTTATTCAAACATATATTTGCATTTTAGTTAACCTATTACAGTAAAATATATTCTTTGGATAAGGTTAGGCTGTTTTTTTTTATACAAACAGTTAAAATGTCTTATGTCCCCCATGCAAATCTCATAGGATTTGGATTATCACAATTTTTCACTGTGAACAATTACTGTGGATAATTACATTTAATTATAACCAACTGTAGAGTAAGACAGCAGATCATCACATATGTAAATTAGTTTATTGCCTAGTCCATTTAGTTTAAAATTATTTATACGACGTTCGTACCGTAAGAGCTCAGTTAACCGGAGTCAAATTCCTTGTATGCATATACATGGCCAATAAAGCTGATTCTGATTCTGATTCTGATTCTGGTCTGATTCTGATTCTGATTTTGATCTGATTCTGATTCTGATATTGTGGAGAACAACACATAATTCAGACGTAATATAGAGGGTTACGGTAAAGTTTCAAATACTATAGAATATTACTGTAAATCCCAATATGCTATGGATGATTACAGTAGATGATCACAAACTGTATGCAATTACAGTAGATCCTGACATAGTGTAGATGATTGATGTATCTTATCACACACCTTAAGGTATTATAGTAGATCATTACATATTGTAATTAATTACAGTATCTTATCACACACTATAGGGAATTGCAGTAGATCATAATATACTGTAGATAATCATGTTAGATTATCACATACAGTAGGGATTTACTGTAGGTCATCACATGCTGTAGATAATTACAATGGCATATCACACACTGCAACAAATAACAGAAGGTAACCACATTACTGTAGAATTTCTGAATATCATCAAATACTGTAGAGAATTTCTGTAGATCTATACACTCTACAGTAGATGATCACATACTATGGAGAATTTCAGTAGAAAGTCAAATATTGTTATAAATTGGAGTAGATATCACATACTATAGGGAATTACAATACATTTTCACATACTCTAAAACAAAATACAATCACATATATACAATCACACACCAGCGAAACCTACTGCACGTTTCTGCATACTTAGGTAAAGTGTGGTATATTTTCACATTCTGTTGATAATGTTGTGTAACTTTACAATAACCTACTCTACGCCTGGTGGTAAATGACTGTTATTTTTTCGTATTAGGTTTTTACAGTTTAATACACTCATCAGATGACTGTGTGTTAATTGAAGAGGCTGTTTCTCAGTGTTTAAGTGTGTGTGTGTTTGTGATTGTGGGCTGAACCCTACGCAACTCTCACCCTCATCTCCCAGAGGGAGAGAGTGTGCTTCCCCTCTCTAAATCGTGTAGGTGTTGGGTTAGAGGAAAATATGCCAACATCTCTCCCGCCTCTCCCCCAGAGAGAGGCGGCGTGAGAGTTGAAAGCCAAACACTCATCGATTATTGTTGCGGGCAGCCGAAGAGGATGCTTTATGGAAAAGCTCACCGAAAAATGAAAATCTTTTAAGAGTGACTGAAAGTTGTTTTGACAATTTAATGAATAGAAATTGTGTTTGGTGAAATGTAATGAGCTGCGAAGCCCTATGTTCACTCCGAACTTATGAGGAAAGCACAAAACTCTCAAGGCCATAGAGGAAAAATTAATTAAAACCATCATCAGATACTGATCAGTAACCATCTTTTTTAACACAAAAGGAACACTCGGTCCTCCTTATTTTGGCACGGTCTTCATTCTGTTCGGTTTGGCTTTCGCTGATGATATTTCAAAGATGCTGGCAGGGTATTTTTTTGTGTTCTTAAACAGTCATTACTTGGTCATGATTAGATATTGCCAATCAGGGAGAGCGAAACGGAGAGGCCTCACAAAAGCCTTGGAAATCAGAGCGTACAGCTGAAATCCCGAGCATGTGTTTGTGATTGTCATTTATTGTCTTTGCCATGGGAAAAAGTCATGGGCCTTTCCTTCTTCTGCTGCAGAACTGGGCATCGAAGCTTCAATTCTAAATTACACCATCCGATTTATCTTTTCTTCCCACTGCTGCTTTGTGTGCCTGCCGCATTACAGGTCCTGCACATGTGCTAAAAATGCAAATTTAAGCAAAGAAAAATTTCTCTGTTCATAGAAATGTTGCTCTTTAATTTCTGGTACATATGCTAACAGATTTAGATCAAAATTAAAATGTTGGATTTTGATTTAAGAAAAAAAAAGGAACATTTGAAGAGATTAATTCTAAAAAAAAAATGGCATGCCCTCTATTTGACGAATCATTAATGTTGTAATCAATATACACATTTTGAAACTAGCTGCAATTTATTAATCTGACATTTTGACATTTTATAGTCATGACATATTTTTAAATTTAATGTTACTATTTTTTATGCATTTTAAGTATTCAAGAGAAAGAGACATTGGGCAAATCAGAGTAAAACCACACTAACTCTGATTAGAAATGACTTTCATTATTTTCAGTTCATTTCTATGTCTGCTGAGTTATATTTTGGAGAAAGCTCAGAGGAATATTCTAACAGGAATACCTATTTTACATTTCTGACTCTCAGCATACAGATTATATGTTTGGGTATGCCGCATGCTGAGTCGGCCTATATTAATCATAATCTACACCAAACAACAGAAAAGTAGCTGATGATAGGAAAAACTTCACACAACGATTATTTCATTCCTCTTGTTTACAACAACACTATAATAAAGATCAATAGATCAAATACAGAAAATAGTTATACAGGGTTCCTCTGTGTGTGTGTTTTTACTTGTATCAATATGCAAAATTGTGTTTTTTTTATGTTTTTGAAATTCTGTTGTGGGTTTTCCCTTTTCTCTCTCACTTCCTATAATTGTCATAATTGTTAAAGTTATGATACTGTGCTTTCTTATCATAAAAGACTACCTATCCAACCATGTGAATGATGGCCATGATGACTAAAAATTCTAAATATGTATTGTTACTTAGCATAGATATTTGAACTAATCTTACCTGATTTTTTTCTTAAACAATTTAAAATATAATACACTATTAAAAAATCCTAAATATCCGATGGGCATACTGGCGCGCTTACGTCATTGTCTTAATGAACCTTCACAAACCTTCTCTCCTCTCTCCTCATCACAGTGGATGCTGAACACGTCAGTTCACTGGGATCTGAGGGGGAAGATGAAGTTGGTCCGTGGACCCTGGAGCCCCAGGAGAGCCTAGACAAGACAAGCCTGACGCCCAGTGAGGGTACGGAGGAGCCCAGCAGCCCTGCTCAATCCACACGGCTACACAGCTTCAGCCCTGACAGCAGGAACTGCTGGGGGCAGGTTGAGCCTGAGGGTGAGGCCGCAGGAGACAATTCCACGATATCGGCCACAGACAGGGAGGGAGATCAGGAAACAATAAGGATGCACTGTGAGTTCCAAACCTAATTATAGAGCGGTTGTGTTGCAAAAAATTGAGACATTTTGCTATTTCTAAAATATCTCTGCATTCTTCTTTTGAAGAATTCTAACCTGGTGTAGGGGGAAAAAAACAAAGCACTTTAACATGTAATGTATTCCCAGTACGACTCAGCCGTGTAAAATGCTACTGTAAGAATAAACAACTTTAATTTTTCTTTTCTGATGCAAGACACCTCCAGGCCCATGATGCCTCTCTGAGCCCTCTAGAAACACCTTCATATCAGTTCCTTCTGAAACCATGCCTTCCCTTGAAGCTGCTCCTCTTTTCAGCCTGCTTTTTGAAAAGGCGGCCTTCTGAAAGCATGACAAAAGAACTCATCCTACATTATTTCACAATATTTCCATGCATCAAAGAGGTGATGTTACGGCACTGAACTCAGCGCTGCGTGACGCGAGGCTTTCCCCTTTTATTTAGGGGAGATCAGAGGCTCACAAGGTTTGCCTACTAACAATCACTTAGCTCCCTCGCCTCGTGTGATTCTGCCTTGCCTGAAGAAGGCAAAGCTGAGTTTTTACAACACTCAACCACACAGGCTCTTCCACACACCACATAAAAACGCTCAAAAATATGCCAACATCTGCAAACATTTGAAAAATCTTCCTCAAAGTCACTGTAAGCTGACTGGCTTGATTCGTGATAAGAGACACCCTCTCTCTTCTCTTGCGGCTTTCTCTCTCTGCCTGCCTGGTGCAGCGCTCAAGGCCATGAATTGGAAAGAATTCTCAAATTCCACGTTCCTATTTTTCGGCCATTTAGTGCCCTTAAGTATGTTGTTTATCTGCCATCCAAGTAAACTATTTGGTTCCATAAGATTCTGCTGCACAGTGTCAGTTCACAATGTATCCCTATTTCCCACAAGGCAGATTGACGCCCACAGAGAGAGCCAGGTTCAACTCAGAGGTTTCTGCATGCCGCTTTTTCTCCTCGCCACTGTCGCCAAGTTATTGCTCATGTGGGGATGTTGGCTCTTTGTAAATTTAAGAGTATGGTTGAGACCAGCCCTACATGAAAAGTTTTATGATAATGTTTGGTGTCATTTGATACTGTGGCAATAAAATTGACCTGGCTTGACTTCCTCTGCACAAACACACACTTAACAAAGGAATGTACATTCATACAGAATGAAAGGGCAGCCCCCTCCCTCAAGAATTTAACACACAGTTCATGACAGTGCCGATGCGCCCACTGATCAGAATACTGATGAAAATAACACAAAGCTCTTTCCAGTTCTAAAACAGACAACATAGTCCACACATTCATGTGTTGTCATAACGTATACTGTACAGGGTTGCAGGAGGGTTGGAGCATATCCCAGCTGACATTGGTGAGAGACTTGGCACACAGGACGAGTTACCCGGATCAAAGCAGGATTAACACATAGAGACAAACAGACACTCACACACCCTTTTTCCACAGTCCAATCTTTACCTAGTGGAATTTCAAGGTCACCAATTCACTTATAATGCATGTTCCTGTACCACATGAAGAATCAAATGAATAATAATGTCAGATCATACTATCACTGAACCAGGGTTCCCAGAAGAACCCATATGAACACAAGGAGAACAAGGAATCCCGATATAGGAATGGCCATGTATTTATCTGATTTATAGCTGGGTGTGTTTATACTCGTTTACACAATCTGGTCCCTATATTGTAATCACTGTCACGGCAACTATTTTCACAATAAGACAAAAATTGCTCAATAGTTTCATTTAAGAGCCTGCATGGTTAAAAGTTAAATATATTCACTTTTTATGACTATATCAGTTCCTCTGCATTGTTTCCCCTCTTCCCAGGTAAGGACTCAGACTCCCAGAATTCCTCAGAGAACCTGGCCCACTATGAATTTCTGACCCACCTCAGAAAGACCTCCTCCTCAGCCCTTGTGTTGGACCACAACGGCGTGGCAGCTGTGTACCACACCGGCAACAGACACGATGAGCTACCACCTGCTATCTGGTCGCCGGGTGCACATCACCACTCACCTGAGGGAGCAGGTGAGTTAACAAGAGGCAGAACGACTCCTGAGCAAGGCAGTTTGTTAACGTAACGTAGGTCATATTTGGCCTCTTCCCTTATCAGCTAATCAATCAACAGTGGATCAACAAAAAGGGCCTTTGTCAAGGTTTAACAAAGGCCCTTTTTGTCAATTAAATAAAAACTTTTTGTCCAAAAAAATGTGCAATGGAACTATTTCAACATAAATTTAATCAAGCAAATAGCATTCATTGATGTGTGTTTGTAACAGCATGGATGAATGAATGAATGCATAGATGAATGAATGAATGAATGATTGAATGGATGGATGGATGGATGGATGAGTGCATGGATGGATGGATGGATAGATGGATTGGATGGATGGATGGATGGGTGGATGGATGGATGGATGGAAGAATGATTGAATGGATGGATGGATGGATGGATGAGTGCATGGATGGATGGATGAATGGATGGATGGATGGATGGGTGGGTGGGTGGGTGGATGGATGGATGAATGAATGAATGGATGGATGGATGAATGAATGAATGAATAGATGGATGGATGGATGGATGGATGGATGGATGGATGGAACTTGAAAACTCTAGTTTACACAGAATGAGAATTAATGTAACAGTTAGAGAGAGGTCTTTTGTTGGAGGTGCTCTTTGGATAGGGATATATATAGATATGAAAATCACAAATTCCAAGGAACTCCTCTTTAACAGATAATATCCCTATATTGTAATGGCATGGTCATTTGGATCGATGCAATACAGACTCCAATGCGTTTTGGTTTCAAGCCTTCATCAGGGAGTCAAACGGATCTCATGAAAGAACAGGACACTGTATCATGGTGATGACCAGTGAGAATGTTCAACCTGCATAAAGGGGTGTGGCCTAAAGAGGGAGCGGACACAGAACAATACTCCAGTAAATGGAATTTTGAAGAAGAAACTCCAAAGAGTACAAGAGTACCTTATCAACACAATATACAATACAATAAATGACAACTGTTAAAAGTAAGGCGGGGGTTACATGGAACAAGCAATGGTTTGCATAAACATTTTTAGTATTTACAAAAAAACAGTGGAATCTAAAACCCCATTAAGACCTGGATATTTAATAGCCTTTAATTTATCAATCCAAAAGGCTTCTCTTTGGTTTAGTTTTCTTTGTCTGTCACCTGTCCTCATAGATACATACTATGGGTACCTACTATAGCCACTCATATGCTGGTTTTTATCTTGAAAATGGGAAGAAGATTTTGTATTTAATCATGAAAGATATGCTTTTCTTCAACGTATGCTGCGGAGGGGACAGTACATCAATGGTTTATTTTTGACTAGATCTGATACAGAATTACATGCTTTCCATGTTTACTTAAATAATATTTAATAATACTTTATGCAGGTGGAAAATTCTCACTGGTTATCACCTTGATTAAAATGTCCTGTTTTTTTCCTGATATCTGTTTGACTCCCTGATGAAAGCTTGAAGCGAAAACACGTTGGCGTCTGTATTCTATAGGTCCAAATGACCAAGGAGAGTGCCTTGGAATTTCTTTGTGATTTTCGTAAAGAAAGGACTTGCCATGTCTAACATAGCGTGAAACCAAAAATATTTATATGCTGAAGTGTAATGGGTTTTAATGAGGAGACTATAAGCTAATGCCATTTTTGGAATTTTACTATGGTAATTTTACTTTTTTCTCCAAAAGCTCTGTCAAACATACATTTAGACATTTTCAGACACATTAATACATGTGTGTTGGCGATCTTTAATGGAGGAGTTAAAAATTTCACTTCTTGCTGGATTCCAGAGGCAGGAAGGACCCAGCAGGCCTGTCCATTCTGCAACAGGATGTATCAGCGAGGCACTTCTTTTCGGGACCATATTAAGTACTGTCAGGAAAGGGAGCTGGGCCACATGGCCTGTCCGCTCTGTGGGTACACTGCCACCCTTAGGGCACAGATGGAGCGGCACCTGTCACTTCATAACCAAGTGCAGGACAAGGTGACATACACAGAGACTGTAAGTCAACTCGACCACTGCAGTCAGGATTAACATAACTGTGTAAAAATTGCACCTGAATGTTTTGTAGTACAAAACCCAATTAGACTGTCCTACCATCCTAGAGTGCCATCACTTTGGATCAGGCTGTGGAGACCAGGAAGTTCAAATGTCTACAGTGCGGGAAAGCGTTTAAGTACAAGCACCACCTCAAAGAGCATCTCCGCATCCACAGTGGTGAGTTAAAATAACATCAACACTTATACTCACCATAAATTTGTTATTGCTTCCACTTATTTCCAACCTACTCCTGGTATCTTAAGACAAATGTTTTCTGTGTGTTGCCCTTTAGGTGAAAAACCTTATGAGTGCTCCAACTGCAAGAAACGGTTCTCTCACTCCGGCTCCTACAGCTCCCACTTAAGTAGCAAGAAGTGTTTGAGTGTAGGAGGCAATGGAGGAGGAAACCCAGGAGGAGCCAGCGGTGTATTTAATGGACATAGCCAAAGCTCCAACAACCACTCATATCCATCATCTCCTTCTGCAGGCGGGGGGAGACACAGTATTGACAAAGACCCGACCATGATTTCAATGACCCAAGACAATTCCACACTTCTTGGTCGAGTACCAGCGGATGTTCATGAGCTTTTAGCGCGAAACGCCAACCACAACCCCACGGGCTTCCCTAGAGCTTCAGATCTGGCACGGCTTTGGGACCCCTCAGGAGAGCTCTCTCTGAGGGCCAGTATACTGAAAGGGACCACCCTGCTACCTTATCTGCACTCTGGGGCCAAGTTTGAGCAGCTGCTCCAAGAGATGCTTCATAGGGAGGTGAAAATTGAAGAGGAAATGGAGAGAGAAGGAGGAAATGCAATGAATGAAAGAAAGGTGATGTATAATGGAGGGGCGGCGGCATCACCTGAGAGAAGAGGCGAGGCAGTGGCTTCAGGTGAAGGGGAAAGAGGTGTCCTTGGGGTGACATGTCGCTGGTGCTCCCAGCTTTTCCCCAATGTGGCTGTGCTCCTGCAGCATGAGCGCTACCTCTGTAAAATGAACCCAGAGGCAGTGGAGCTGCCTGAAGCTTTTCGCAGCAAAGACCATCCCTCACCAACTTTATTCTTTCCCAGAGCTTCTCTCCAACCAGATAACAGCAAACGGAATGAAGTGACCAATGGCCTTTCTGGAAACCGTTCGCCATTACAGAAGAACTGGCAGTCTGTGCCGCAGCAGCTATTGGTTGCAATGCATTCTCCTACACAGCCTCAATATGATGCCCTGCCCTCTCCAGTGTACTGGTCCAACCAGGCGAAGGGAAGTCCAGGCCTACTGATCAACCACTCCCCAGAGCTGTCATCAATTCGGGCCAAAAGGAGAGTTCCATCCTCAGAACTCCTTGGTTCTCCTGTTTGCCTTGACCTCACCAACTGTCCTCCTGAACTCCTCTCCCCTCAGAACCTTACCAGCAACCCCTGGTCTCAGAGTGAGCCTCTGGACCTCTCCCTGCCCAAGCAGCTACCAGACCAAGAGAGGAGACACAAAATTTTGAATGGCAACTCGGCCAGGGGCGACAGGAGGGAGCTTCAGACCCATCAACTTAAAAGTCCAACTTCACATCTACCCATTCACCACCACCCAATCTACAGCGGGACTAGAGGACCCATGTTTCCAGGTTCCTTATATAATGGATTTCCCATCTTCAACCAGTCTCGGTTAGGGCTTTCAGCGCATGATGGCATCGCCACAAATCTGTTTAGCCAGCGAGCTAAAAGCCCCGGGTTTCACTCTCCTATGGCTTACATGATGGAGGCGGATGCAGAGGCAGCCCTGAATAAGATCCACCAGGAGAGACAAGCTCTCATGGTGAGTAAGGCTTCGCGTTTAGGTTTGTTTAGGAACCTTGTCTCAAATTGATATTAATTTTAAAAAATCTAAATGTTCATGTTTTCTCTGTAGGGTGAGGTGTTCAGCCGTGGCGCTCTAGATTACCTCTCTCTAATAGATGAAGGTCTGGACGGAGAAGGAGGGCCAGGCAGGAAGAGATTGAAGAAGACAGATGAGGGGCTTTATGCTTGTGACATTTGTGAAAAGACCTTTCAGAAGAGCAGCTCCCTGCTTCGACACAAATACGAGCACACAGGTCTGTAGCTCCCGCACAATCAAGCAAAACACTTTAATGTACGATTTTCAGTTCATAGATTACTATGGTATGTGTTGTAATTGTAGAGTTTGACTCTTTAAGCTTAGACTAAACCAGGGCAAACAGTTTGGTAATCAATCCAAAAGGTATTATTCTTGTTTAATCAACACAAATACTGAGGAGTCAGATAATGCATCAATCAGTCAATCAATGGACAAAGAACACAAACAAGAAAGGGAATTAAATAATGAGATACTACAAATACTAAGAAATGTTATCATTATAATAAATTCATTTAAAAAAAACAAGATAAAATACAAGAAATCTTGATGGAGGACAGTAAGGTGTTGTGATGAATAAGTATAAATCATAAAACCATAAAATTATAAAACACCCGTTAAAAAAAATTTAAAAGATGAATGAAAACCGTACTAAATAAACAGTTATTTAATTAAGAATGTCAGTGTGTTCAGCTCCTCTCAGATGTTCTGGTAGGCTGTTCCAGCGATCAGGAGCATAACGGCTGACGGCAGCATCTCCAATTGTTTTAGTTCTGCTCTGAGGAACAGCTTAAAGGGAAGTATCAGGAGTTCTTAGGGATTTTCCAAGCTCATAATCAGAAGCCTCTCTGGCTGTTAGATACATCCTCGATAGATACCGACTCATTGTCCTGGTACTGGGTGACTTTCCTCACGCTGGCCTCGTCACAGCCATCTTCCAACAGGACGGTCTGTCCACAAAGATGTGATCTCCATGTGACTCAAGTTCCGCAGCTCTTGACCGTCGCCTCTCCTCCATATGACAGACCTCTGCTTGCATCATTCCTCCCCTCTGCCTTGGGTCTGCCCTACCCCAATGCATGAAATGCGTTGTTCCAAGTCCCTGTCTGCCAATGTCTTTGTAGATTATCATTCATCCCGGTCATGGTTATCCATGTGGGTTGAATCCAAAGCAATTGGACCTCTGTTTTTGCCTGAAACTTTCTGAAACGTTGGCTGTTCTAACCAAAACAGAAGTCCAGTTTCTTTGGATTCAACCCACATTGCTTTTCTGCCAACGTACGGGATTCCCATGATGACCCTCAACTTCAGCATACTCTCGGCCTGTGCCACTGAGGCGTTACCTGCCTACTTGCGTCCTGATCTTATAGAGACACCTTCTTCCTGAGCTTTGCATCTCTGGAGTCCATGTAGCGCCACAAACAAACAAGAGATTTTTAACGTTGATAGTTAAACTAACATATATCCAGTGCAGAGGCCTGGTAGTTGATTAAAATTTTGAATTAATTGTAGTTGCATCTCAGCAGTCTACCCAAGAGAGGGAGAGAGAGATTGAGAGAGAGGGAGAGAGGGAGAGAGAGATTGAGAGAGAGAGGGAGAGGGAGAGAGAGAGATTGAGAGGGCGAGAGAGAGAGAGAGAGAGCCCCACCTTTGAGACATTCTCATTATGAAAAATTTATTTTTCACTTTCCGTCAATCTTTAATCAGAGTATAAAACATTTTTTTGGCTTCACACGACCAAGAGTGA
Source organism: Lophius americanus (assembly GCA_037951165.1). Classification (NCBI taxonomy): domain Eukaryota; kingdom Metazoa; phylum Chordata; class Actinopteri; order Lophiiformes; family Lophiidae; genus Lophius; species Lophius americanus. The sequence continues at coordinate 5,205,334 of JBBDHG010000021.1, forward strand.
GTTCGGTTTGAGGACCAGTTCTCTTTCTGAGACTTTTTTTTTTTTTTTTTACCAATAATCGAAACTTCAGTTGTATCTTTGTTGAGCAGGTAAAAAATTCTGTGACATGGAGGCCTTTAAATGTAAAACAAATTTTAAAAGTGAGTCATTAAGCCCTGTGTCATCAGGAGGCACAGGCCCATAGAGCTGAGCTTAGAGAAATTAATAAATAAACAGCATTCACTCTATTAGGATACAAAGAATGTTAACTGCATTCCACTGAAGTTCCAGTAATCAGATTACACATACATTGACTAAAAATTGGGATTATAAGCAGGATCACATTGGTTTTTGGCTAAACTATAAAGAAAGATTAACTACCACCACTCCTCAGTGCTAGAGGAAAAGAGCTGTCTGCATATGGTTTTAATATGCAGTCACTACACACACTTAGAAACAAACACACACACACACACACACACACGGAAAAAAGGGAGCACGATATGTAAAACCAAAACTCACACAACATTGCCAACTGACCTTTGAATGTATCCTTCTGTTCAACCCTGACCCAAACATAAGACCTTTGAATAAATCAGTTACTGCAGGTCCTAAAGTCCGCCCCTAATTTATAAAAATGACTGTCAGAGCCCTTGACTGGAGCTTTAAATGCAGTGGCCATGATGTCTCTTTCCAGTGGATGAATGTAAAGACATCCAGTTAAGTAAATAGGTGGATGTAGATAATTAGCTGGCGTGACACACTACAACACTCGAGGTGTTCACTGACCACTAGTTACAAACCGTGAATAACAGTTATTGAAGCTTAGACAAGGTTAAATATGCTTTTTATAATCAAACAGAGGTGACAGGACAAAAAATAAGGTGAAAACAGTAAACAGTACAACTAGGAGATCAAACCCATCCTGCGGCTTTCTGTCCTGGACCAGAGAGGACGGCTTTCGGATCGGCCCCTTAGGGGGGCTCAACCCCTAAAGGGAACGTGGCCTGCAAACAGGGCCTTGCGATGTAAATTTCTTTTACCAGATAATTATGAGACATTAATACTTTTAAAGATGATGTGTTGATTTGCCATACCAATACTTTAGTTAGTAGTTTAGTGGCATGGATTTTACCACACAATAATTTCCAAGAATATAAAGAAGGAAGCCTGTTCTTAGCACTTTCACTTAATGTTGGTGTTTTATTGTATAGTTTCACTATTTAAATTAGTTTCATCTGTTAGTACAAGCCATATGTTTTATATTTCTTCTCTCATCAAATTATTTAAGCTAATCCAACAGTTACAGAGAGTACTTAAGTTACATGACTAGCTAGACTATTTAAGGAAGACCATCACGCTCACCTAAATTTTAGTTAAGAGAATCTTGTGGTCCACAGTAGATGAAGGATTTAGAATAGCTGGTTGGTGGATTGGACATACCATGGAAAGCTGTTTCCCCTTGTTTATATTGTGATAAGATAGCATGTTGTTTCTGAGATTTATTTTCCATTCTAAAAAGAATTGGCATAACTGTTTTAGAAACTAGAAATAATCTCATCGTATTTATTGCAGGCAAGCGTCCTCATGAGTGCAAGATCTGCAACAAGGCCTTCAAGCATAAGCACCACCTGATCGAGCACAGCCGGCTGCACTCTGGAGAGAAACCCTACCAATGTGACAAATGTGGCAAGCGCTTCTCTCACTCCGGCTCATACTCCCAGCACATGAACCACCGCTACGCCTACTGCAGCAAAGACCAAGATCCAGATCAAGACCAGGAGGAGTTGCCTCTCACCCCGGGGGCAGGCAACAACCTCGAGGGACGCCTCGCTGATGAGACCCCTCTTTTAATGGAGGATTCCCAAACGCCGCACTTATTTCTCAGTGATTCTAGTCTGGATGGAGCTGCAGAGGCCCTCAAGGAGGAGGGAGAGGAGGAGTATAAAGACGCAGGAGGGATTGATGGTCAAGTGGCAGAGGCACATCTGAGTTTGTTAGGGGTAGCAGAGGAACATCCCATCCGAGAGTCCCCCTCAGGGGAGAACGAGAGAAACACTTACAATGTGGGAAACCATATTGACAATGCAGAGAGACCATTCTGGGTCGGAAACGCTAAGGACAAGAATTGCGACTTGAACAAATGTGAACTGGGCCTGGAAATAACAGATTTGCCCAGAATAAAAACTTAAGTGTTTTAAACAATCCAATACAGTGCATGTACTATATACATATAAACACATTTTTCTCATATATATATATATATATATATATCAACTCCACTGAAATTTTTACTTAACATTTTACCACACAAAATAATGCACAGAACTGCCAAAGTATTGATGCCTTAAAGTGAAGAAAGCCAAACAAAGGAAATATATGTGACCGTACAACACAGTATTTTATCAAGCAACATAGATTCAACATACCTTCAGTGTTTGTTGGATTTGTTTTGTTCTTTCAGCCGTCTGATCTGATCTCAGGTCATGTCTCCATATAGGTGAGAAATTGCAAAAATACTTCATGTTAAACTCACTCGGCTGTGGTCCAAACCGTAAAGCTGAGGCCTATGTTATCTCAAGTCCAGGTCTTTTTAAATGTTCACATGTAGATGCTCTTCAATGAGTGGGTTAACAAAGCAGGAGATGTATGTAAGATGTTTTGCAGGACGGAAAAAACATCCACTGTTAATTTAACATGTTCTCAGATTTAAAGTTTGAATGTTACAGATGAAGCCAGAATCACCTGATGCTCAGTTGGTATATTTATTCATCCAAATCAATGCAAGGAAGATTATTTTGAAAATCCTGTGGTTTTATTTGTTACACATCTTTACCTCTGTTTAAAGAATAGCATTACAATGTTTTAATGGTAATACACACATGCAGCTATTCCCTTGTCTTAAAGCCAGTTTGGGCTGTTTCTAAGAGTATTTGCTGCCAAAATGTTTATCATTCATGCTGTGAATCACAGGGTACAACCAGCTCGTCTCTTCAGGTCAACTATGGTGCTTTACTAAGCTCTATCTGGTAGTTTGGAGCAAGCCATACAACGTGGTAGAACTGGAAGATGTTTTTGTTATTTATTTCCTTAACAAAAAGCAGTGGACTGCACCTTTTTACAGTAACTGTATGCCTTGCTAGGGGACAGTTATTTCTGCATCTCTGCACGGGAATATTAAAAGCGGCAAAAGACAAAGTCCGTCTCTGGGATATCCCTCCTTACTGGGAGCAAATAAAACTTGCACTGTCTCGCTGTATGTGTAGTGATCACACAGATCTGCTTTATTTCATTTATAGCCATGTACATGTGATGCAGTCTATTTTCACACCCCTGAACAATGCTGTGTAACACTTTTGAGCTGTCTGTTGAGGTGTGGCGAGAGGGTCAAGATTCATGACACGTGTCAGCTTTTAACTTCCCCTTTCTGACTAGGTGTAGTCAACTTGAAAAGTGCCTCAGATGTACCCTGACACCATGAACGATGCAACAAAGCCTTGGTGCGACAAGATAAAACAGTAGTGCATGAGGTGTGACTAAGCTTGTTTTATTCAGACATACCGAGAGTCAGGGGGACTTCTGGATCTGCATATGTGTGTGTGTGTTTGTGTGTTATCAGCAAAAATATGCTGAGTTATCAGCATATCAGCTTGAAATATCTATGATATAAGTGAGACAACCCAACTGCCAATCTACTCCTACGCTTACTGGCAATCTGCTCTTGCACGAATCCTTACCTGTTATTTCTTGGCCAAAAATAGGCAAAAAAATATTTTTGTTACTAAAAGTGCACACATTTTTATATCACTTAGTGTTTTTATCTTTTACTAACACCCATGCAGCTTTCGGGCCATCTTTATTATATGTTTTTTGCATGTTTGTGGATATTTGTAATAAAATTGTAAATATTTTGTAAATAGAATCTTCATGTATTTCATTGTTTTATCTAATTAAAAATCTCGCTAAATCAGCATTGTTTGAATCATTTAATCAAAACGCTCCTACTGTTGGGTTTATGACAATTAATGTCATCCTTAAAAAAATTAAATGAAGATTGTTTTCCTCTGACAGCTCTGAAATGGGTTTTATTGTCAAGTGTTTTCACGTGAAGCTGTTTAAATTTTCATGTTTTCATCATCTATCAAACTTCTAAATTTACAGTTGATATCCGAAATTACGAATATAAAACAGTTTTTCATTTCAGCTATCTATTCTAATAATAATAATAATGATAATGATAATAATAATAATAATTAGACTCACATTGTAATACCAGACAGCAAGGGTAAATCCCTGAAAAGCCCCCGATTTCCTGTGTTGTACCAGCAATCCCCCTGATTGCACTCTTAAAATTAAATGTGAAGTGATGTCCCATGAAGAGTGTTTTTTATGAAAGCCATCTAATCAGTATAATACCATTATAATAATAATAATATATACAAGGTTGATCTCCTAGAGCAAATTTATTTTCACCAAATTTGGAATAATTCAGGTTGACGGTTCAGACGTTCCGAAAAACAGTGTTTACATTAAAAGCTTCCCCTTATGGGAAAAATATGAATTATTACAGTAATACATGACCTATAGAAGAGATATCTCCTCGAGTTGATTCATGTCCAACAAATTTGGACTAAATTGGATGGTATGGAAATTTTAGCCCAAAAACGTTGCATCAATGACAATTCAATAATATTATTGACTTTTCGAAGATATAATAATAATAATAATAATTTATTACATTTTTTACAGTAAACAGTTTCCATTGTGATCTGAAACGTTTCAGTAGTTCTGCCTGTTTGCATGGCGATCCATCAGAATTGGCTGTTCTGTACCTGTTGCTGTAGTTGGGCCATGCAGGGGCCGAGCAGCTCTACTGGTTAGAGAATTATTTTAGCTGATAAATGAAATCATTATAAGATTAACAGAGCAGATCAGACTTTCAGATGACTTGCTGGAAAATGTATCCAACTCTAGAGCTGATAATCGGTAGTGGTATGACAGTTTCTGATTCCTGGGCTTGACAGCGAATACGTATATATATATATATATATATATATATATATATATATATATATATATATATATATATATATATATATATATATACATTTATGTATATATATAGAAATTCAAATTCCTACTGTATAAAGTATCCTTTCTAAAAGGACTTGATTCAAATGGGACCGGGAAAGAACTGTTTTGTGAGCTGTGTATTTGGGTGACAACATTTCTCAACCTCAAGAAAAAATGTACAAGTTCATGTATTGCCGCTGAAAAGGGAACAACTTACAGATGCAAAATGGTTCTAATCTTGTTTCAGGTATTCACACTTTATACAATCAATGCATCAAACTATTTCTGTTGTATGCACATGTCACATATATCTATCAGAACCTAGGCTATTTTGCCTACATCTAATAGAATGACAGTAATACTTAAAAGAAAAGATAAATCCTTTTTTAAGTATTATATTGAGAAAGTACTCAGAGTAGCGTTATAAGACCATACATTGTGGATTAGTGAATGACATAAAAGAGAAAGGAAACAAAGCCAGCAGAGTGTAGTAGTGAAGAGGATGGGTCACAAGGGTTTTATTGACAGAAAAAAAAGTCCCATCAAATTCAAAACATACAGTGATACTCAGTCAATATGGGTGTTTTCATGTTGTTGTATTTTTCTATCATAAATTCATAACTGTAAGTATTCAATCAAATGTGAGGACGCTGTGGGACACGCGGCTGTCAAACAACCACAGAGATGCTGTAGCACTGACCGGGGACAGACATATGAACGGTAATCACTCTACACATACATGCATTTGGACCAAATGAACAAACATGGCTGCTCAAACATAAGTATGACTTTGGGAATGCACACAAAAGATCAGATGATCAATCAGCTACACATAATTAGCCCTTCCCCATACAGTCACTGGACAATATGAACATAAAAATGAATAAATAAATCTAATAAAACTTCTGAGCCTTAAACCCCGAACTCGCCCCTCTCCTCTGTTCTTTTTTTTTTTTTTTTTATGTCTTTTGCCAAAGCCACAGTCAATATAAAATTACCAAAGCCACAGAGAGAGAGGGTATTGGGTAAATCCACATTTTTTAAACATATGCATTTCCAGTTCCTCTTTTGTTCTGTTATTAAGCGCAGCATTTGTACCAATCATAGGGGATGCCTCCCCTCGCTACATCTCTGAGGCCTGCATACCTCCACACACTTCTGCCATCTCGCACGCAAGCCTTCATTCAGTATAAACAACCTGATGGACACATCCTGACCAAATATCACAAAAATCCAATCCGTTTGTTCTGTTTTATTGCAGGGGAGTTCAGTCAGTCAGGTCCAACAAATGTCTTTACACCACATACTTACGTTCAATGTAGCTTCATCAGTTTGAATTATTACAATTAGGTCACACAAGTGTATACAAAGTGCTACTAGCAGACTAAGACTGTATTTTACATATACACAACTTAAAAATTTGAACTTCACCTGAAGGAGTTTGCATTGATGAAAATGGAGTTGCTGCCCTCTTGGCACTTTCATCAACGTAACTGCGATTTGCTTTTGAAGAACTAAATCACCTCTGACCTCTGGGAGACATCTAAAAGCTCTAACAGGAAATAAATCTAAAATCTTAAAATGTTGGTCCATTTACAAACCCAGCTTGCTTCCTCCTGATTTGCATATTGTACTTCATATCCGTGCTTCATTCGGGATTCGTCCATCGTTGGTGCAAGAGGTGCTGCTGGTGGATGTGTCTTCAAAGTAAGACGGCTCTGCAGAGTATGTGTTCTGATTTAACAGCGCTCCGTTAACTCACATTCTTTCTTCCTGAATGCATAACTGATTAATGCTATTTAGCTGAACCAGCTGGAGCAGATGTCTCACCTTCATGGCTTTTAATCGACCTAATCAAGTCTAAAACATCAAGTAAATGTGACATGGGTGCATAGGTTTCAGCTGATAAGAATCTAAGAGTCCAGGCTCCACATCTGCATTCATGGCATTGCAGCTAAAATTGGTTTGCTTTACTGTTATTGTTTTAATATGGCTTTAGATGGAGGCCAGATGTCAAGATTAGCAGCTCTCCGTCCTGGTTCTTTTTACCCCATAATTATCTTTTGATGTGAAATCCATTTTTCACCACATGACTCAACGGGCAAAGAGGACAACTGTAGCACTACTCGTGCTTCGTTCTGATCAGGAGGAGGGTTTTTTTTTGGACCCCTCTGTCCGAGAAGATCAAGAAGAGCCTCTTATTCCAAAAATGTGGTCAAACTCGCTGAGGATGAGCTCCACTGCCTGGTTCTGGTAAACCATATTCACAGCTATGTTGCCATTGTCCCGCTCCGGGCGCATCAGGGTTGGTCCAAATACGATGCCGATGTTCTGGGTGGTCATTCGGTTGGTGTCTGACTGCTCTAAGACTCTGCAGAGAGAGGATGGACACAAGGATATGTTTCATTGATATCATAATTGGACTGGTTCTACCCCTGGCTCCTGCAGTCCACATATCGAAGTGTCCTGAAGCAAGATTCTGAAACCCAAGTCGCTCCCAACGGCTGTTCCACTGGTGTGTGTATCATGGCGTGAATGATTAACGCTCCACATGTGCAGGGGGCGCCTTGCATGGCAGCTTCGGTCATCACTGTATGGATGTTTGTGTGAATGGGGGAATTCTGGCTCATGTTGCAAAACTTCTTGAGTGGTCGAGCGGACTAGAAAAGCGCTATATGAGTACAGTCCATTTACCATTTACCATCATTATGTAGAATAAAGATAAAAATGAGGATTTTTGGAGATTTTGCCGCTTGTAGATTTAAATCTTTAGTCAGAGTAGCAGTATGGCTCTAAGGCTGATAAAATCAGTCGGTCCAATAATTCTGCCTAGATTAAAATATATCGGTAACTACTTGATGGATTGCTTTGAAATTGTGCACAGACATCTGTGGTCTTCAGATGGTGTATCCTGATGATCCACTGACATTTCTACAAGCACCACCATGAGGTTGACATTTGTGGTTCGGATTGCAATGTCTCAACAACATTAGCTCGGATTGCCATGAAAATTTGGGACATATATTCCTGTCTCCCTGTGGATGACTTGTTATAGCTTGTAATAACACTGTTATAACTCTTACAACAACATCCAGCAAGATTCATCATCACTTTGATAAGTGACCTTCAAAACTAAAGATGTACTGCTTAGCCTCAGCTGTACTTTGTGTTTATCAGCATATACTAACACATTTAACTAAGATGGAGACATGGTATACACTACGACAGCCAAACAAACTAATACTCATGCTGTGAAAATTTGCTAGTTCTTCTGCAGCTTCATGTTTAAAGCAATATGTGGGATTGCAGATACTTTATAGACAGACATATGCTGGGGCGGCTGTGGTTGAGGTGGTAGGAGCAGTTGTCCACTCACTGGAAGGTCGTTGGTTCATTCCAACCTTGATGCCCTTGTAGTCTACATGTCACAGTGTTCTTGAGTAAGACATCAAACCCAATTCGCTCCCCATTGGCTGCCCACTACCCTAATTTCCCACTGTTATGTATGACTGTTCATGATAATAAAGAGTTAATATCATTATTTGATGAATGGTAAACATTGTTAAATGGCTTTATGCTTGTGGGCATCATGTGACATCTTCTTATTACTTATTTTGTGCATGAATTAGTGATATAATGTTCAAGCTTGCATGTTCATGTCCTTCTACACAGTTATGTGCCTGTCAATCTGTCCACCCACAGTGTTGTTAAAAAAGTAACGGACTTTCTCCTGATTTCTTCTATTTTTGTGTTTATCTTATACTAATCTGCAGAACTTTTTGAGTTCAGCCACATTGGACATTCATTTTGCGAGCACAAGCTGTTCTTTTCAGGTCCAACCGCAGTATCTCAATTCAGGTCCAGACTTTGAATATACCATTCCAAAACTTTAATTTAATCACATTTGAGCCACTCAGAGGTGGACTTTGGATCATGACTCAGCCCCAATCGACTTCCAACTCACTGGCTAATAACCTGACATTTTCCTCAGAATTTTCTGGTAGAAAGAAGTATTCATTTTAGCTCAATGGTTTCACGTCATCCTGGCCCTGAAGCAGCAAAACATCCACACATCACACCGCACCTCCATCCTTGATCGTAAGTAAGATGTTCTTTTTCTGGAAGCTTTTGCTTGCTTATACCAGATTTAATGTGACCCCTGTCTTCCAAATATCTCAACCTCCAACTCCTCAGTCCATGGAATTTTCTCTCAAAAGCCCTGAGGGTCATCAAAGTGTGTTGTTACAAAGTTCAGTTCTTAATGTTCTTGTTGTTCTGCAGTGGCCTCTGCCTCACTTCCCTCCCATGGATGCCCACTGTCTGTCAAGCAGTGGCTTCAATGAAGGGGCAGTTCCTGATTTGAGGTCACCTCTTGGAGGAATTTTGAAGGTTGACCTCATTTGGCAGGGTTCACTATTGTTCCAAATATTCTCCATATGTAACTGTGTCTCACTGGGGATCAATGGAACCCCTTACAATTAGCTTTGTGACATTTCCCAATCATCTTCTTCCTCATCTTTTCTTGATTCTCTTTTGATTTAAGCTACTATTTTGCTACTGGAGAGACCTACGAGTCGACATGCTTCTGAAGATGGTCGAAGTGATGATTTTGGATTTGGTTTCTAATGGGGCAAATTCTTTTTCACACAAACTCAGCTGGATTTAGACAACCATTTTGGCTCAGTAAATACAATTATCATTTTCTTGCCTTTGCCCATTGACTTTTTTCATCTAAATATTTCTTTGAAGATGACACATTTTAGTATTAGATACACAAATATAAAAGAAGCCTGGAGGGGTTCAAATACTTTTTCACAGCACTGTATGTTGTTGTTGGAGAGACAGTGTGTATGTGTGTGTATGTGTATGTGTGAGTGTGTATGTGTATGTATGTGTGTGTGTGTGTGTTTGTGTATGTGTGTGTGTGTGTGTATGTGTGTGTGTGTGTGATTGGAGGGACACAGGAATGGATTTAGCCACAGGATGAGGCATTTTTCTAAAAATGCCATTACCACCAAGCCACAGAAGCAGCCAGCAATGGCTCAAAACTTCCACATTAAAAGAGAGGAGAAAAAAAGGGAGAGAGAGTGAGGAGAGGGAAGAGGAAAAAAAGGAGCTAGCAAGGGAGGGCGAACAAGAGAAAAGAGCGAGGTTCCAGTGGTGGCGGCGGTGGTGGTGTTGTATGCCTTCCAGCAGACGAACCACAAGGCTCTCATGGGACCTTCGAGGCAAGAAAGAGAACGGGAGGAATGGAGGGAAAAAAGGAGGGATAAAGAGAGGTGGAAGAAGGGAGGAAGAGGAAAAAGGAAAGTATGAAAAAGAGAAGGAAGCAAATGAAGCAAAGGAGACCAAAGGTAGTAAGCAAGCGATACAAGGATGGAGTGATTGGGCTTGGAGGTAATAAATGAGAAACAGAACGAGGATGGAAAAGAATGACAGGAGGGATAAAATTAAAGAAAGACACAGACTTGATAAATTCATGAGGCCCACCACACCCTGGCACAAAAATCGTCCTCAGAACACGAACTCCTACCCCTGTATGGTGGAAGGAAAAACCCTAGGCGGCAAAAAACACACATTTTATGTACTGTAAAAGGAACTGGCTCACAGAGCTTTTCGTGTCATTCATCTTCATCCAGCCTTTTCATCTTCACAGAGACTCAAACTTAACAACGGTGGGATCCCAGCACAGAAACTATGGAGACTAACGAGGAAATTACCCCCTCTTGTGGTCAGACTTTACAAAGAAACATTATGAGGAGAAGATGGGATTTTTCTACGAGGGCATCTGGTTCATTCCCTCATGGCGTAACGTCCCAAGGGGAATACTCTGCATTATCAAATGTTCCCATTCCAGGAGAAACAAATGAAAAACAAGCAGAGGTAAAGACAAATGCATGAGCAGAGTTTTACAACGTGTGGCTTCAAACGCCCTCTCACCGTTTGAGGTGGCGGCACATGAACTGCAGTGTGTCATGGTTTTGAGGGGGCATGTTGAGCACCAGACACTTCAGACGATCCACTTTGTCCATGTAGTCTGACATTTCTGCAAAAATTGGCAAAAAACAGCAAATCACAACAAATTGAATAACAAGAATCGGAATGAAATCGACCAGCTGGAATCACATTAGCATCCACTATCTGATCTGATGCAGCACTTTGCAATTATAGGCTTTCACCAATGGGATGATTTATAGTAAAATGGATTAATAATGGACTGATAAGGAACAAAGAATTCTTAGCCAGATTGTACTGTCACTGGTTATCATCTTTTCTTAATGCGCAACATTCACACTGAATATAATTTATTTTCAAATACCAGATTATCCTACATTTTGATACACTTGCGTATCTCTGAGACTGATGCTAATTAAATGATGGAGAGCAAAGTTAAGGGATATTTTTTATTTGTTTTACTGTCTACACTAGGAAAGATCAAAACCATGATCAGAGAATTGATCCTGCTTAGAAATGATATAGGTGATAGTTAGTTGGATTTATACTTAAGGCAATGCCACACTGTTGGTCTTCATTTTGTGTCTCTATTTTGTAATAATAATGGATATTATAAGAATCTCAGTTTAAGTTGATTCACAGTCTGCTGCTGTAAATAGTGAAGTACCAAGTCTGCATCAATGTGCAGCTTAAAACCGTCCGTAGAAATGCACTAGGTGTTTATTTTGGAGTAACTATGTTACAGTGAAAATATTAGTTGTTCAAAATTTAGTATACATTTGTGGCAGCAAATCACAGCAGCAAGGAATGACTAGTTAATGATAAACAAATTCATTATTCGTTTCATGGTACAGAAGAAAAACGTAGCATAAAATCATCCGTTTCCTTTCAATATTGGTGTCAAAACCCCAAAAAAGCTTGAAGCTAAAATGTAAGGATTTGTACGTTTTTTTTCCTTCCAGTAAACATAAACATCTAACCTTTCAAACGAACACAGCTGAATAAATTTAAGTTAATTTGGCATGCAATTCTTTTCCTTTTTTTTGGCCTCTCATGTAATGTTATGCCTGTGGAAGAACCCTTTCATTTTATTGTGTCCAATTATTTTTCATACTAAATATTTATGTGGCATTGTGCATGATTTTCTATGGTGAAAATATAATATAAAGGTGATCATTCAATGTTTAAATTTTTTTTTTTAAATTTCATACCATCCTTGTAAGGAGAACTGAATAAATCCTTCATCTTCTTAGATTGATTAAAATGACATCACTTTGTATGAATAAATACTCGGGCACTCCTGTACATACGGTACATGGAACAAATAGTAGAAATGGGTCTAAAGCTTGTCACTCACTGATTGTCTCCACGATGTCAGTAAAGAAGCCAAAGGGCACCAGTGGCTCCGGAAGCTCGCGGAAGAAAAGTTTCAAAGCTCCCGTGATGACATGAATGTCCTCCCAATTACTCTCATCCAGATTCAGCTTCTCCTCTGAGACACCGGGAGGAAGGTGGGGAGGGGAGAATGAGGGGAGCAGGGGAGAAATACACACACACAGGGTCAGAGGAAGTGAACAAAAGGCGAGGCGACATGCAAAAGTGCGACAAAGAGTTAGAATTGAGGTTTTCAAGGTGTAACATGAAAGCTTGTAGCTGCAGTAGGGAGATTGAAATTGTCTACAGAAGTGAGAGAGGACGCTGGAGGACGAACACAATAAAAAGCAAGCAGTTTGTAAAGTACAAGCCTGACCAATGCTTCTCCAAATGAAGAATAAAACCAGAAGAAAGAAAGAGCTTCAATGTGACCTGAATAAAGATATTTATAAGACAAGGGAGAATCTGATGATAAGATCACAGCACAGAAGCAGCTGATTCTTGGCTTCATCCACTTGGTGGCAGCCATGGACTGTGAGAACTTGCTGTTCAGCCTACTGTGTTTTATTACATCAGAAAACTTATGGCAGATATGCCTAAGGGAAACACATACATTAAGTAAATGGTAGCAGAGCCACTCCTGTGCTCGGTGCACACCAGAGCCACAGCACAGCTCTCAATGTCAGTGTGTGGGTGGGTGTTTTAACAAGTGACTGAGCTGTTCACATTATGCAACGCACGATGCACAAAACAAGCAGGCTGAAAACAATGGAAAACCGGCTGCCTTACTCGACACTCTGATTCTACCTTGCACAAAATCCGCCGGGAACATGTAACGGCCGTCAGTAGTCACCGCTCGCTCTGCAAAAACCAACAGTTACCAAGTCGGCTTTCGTTCACCGTCTACTTCATGTAAATGATGTCATGAGGTGGGAAAATCAGTGTTTTCAAGCAGGCATACAGAGAGTGTGTGGTTTTACAGTGTCATATATAATCAGAATGGACAAAGAACATTTAAATGACACGAGATGCAAGTTCTGTCAGACGACTGCAAGAGAAGTCCAACATCTACCTGCCACCACTTGATTCATTCTCAAGTTCCGTCTTTCCCCTCATCCCCTTCATCCTCACCGTGGTTCACCATGAAGCGTAGTTTCTGAATCACTGCAAGGTTTCCGGAAACTCTGTAGATTCCATCAGTATCCAGTCCTGCAACATTCCACAGAGTGCAGGTTATATCTGGGGATATGTTTTGTGTCGGGCTATCTACTGAGCCCTACGTTGGAACTAAAGTTAAATTTAGTCTCCAGAAGGAGACTAAAATAAAACTTATATTTACAATATTTCTTCTGATTTTGAGAATGTCAGAGCAGAAATAACTTCTCATTTTCTGCACAACAACAACTGAATGTGCCAAAAATGTTTGAGTTGTGGGGCTAGTGTCCAAAATAACGTGAATAAATGAAAGCAAGCGTTTTTGTAAGCTATCTATATTTAAAGTTATGCCTTCTATAATCACAAGCTCCTAATATTCATTTTACACTTCCTCTTAAATGCTCATTTGACTATTGAGTTTCGTTCTGTAATTTTCATGTCAGCTGTTGTAGAACAAGTTAGGTTGTGGATAAATGGATTAGTGGCATCCTACCAAAGTTTTGACCTTGACTCAAACACAGTGTGAAGGTCACAAGGAGACTCTGATTGACAAGAAATGTGTCTTGGTGCTGCAATAAGACATTCAATGTTGTGTGCTGGATAGCTAAATCGGCAGCTTCTAAGGGGCAGACTTCGTTTTGTTATGAGCTGTGAATGTTATTGGAGCATCTTTTGTTTTCCCGCTATTGCGTCATCCCAAATATTTCAAATATATGGGCTGAAATCTGACATGTGGCTGCGCAACCCACAAATCATCTTTTCCTTTTTTTCTAAAAAAGCAGAAATTATTAGTCAGCTTTTCAACAGAGTGTTTAACTCTGCCAAAGAGAGTCCTTTTTAATGACATTATAACCTCATCAAAATTCCAATAAGACAGGTGTGCCATCAAAGTGCCTGCCCTCGGGGTTCTGCTGAAGTGAAAACTACTAAACTTGTGTCCAAGGACACAGCTTCCCCCGACACTGGAAAAACTCTATTTATGCTGATGTTGATAGATCATGACCTCTATCATAGTTCAATGTGAGCAAAGTTACATTAAAATCGAAAAGGAAAGCAAACTGAAGTAACCAGGTTTGGGTTTCAAATCCTTAAGGAGCTGTACAAAGCATCTTGCCCATTCTCTCATCATCATCATCTCTGCATCCTGTGATCATTAACCACACATATTCTTGGCTTCACTATGCCAACACAGGAATTTCCTTCAGGATCAATAAAGTATCTATCTATCTATATAAAGTGAAGAAGAACAAACAGGTAAACGAGGTGATTCTGTGCCGCAAAAGAAGAAACCAAACACTGGCGTATTTTAGGGTGTTAAGGTTAACGGCAAAATGGCCGTAGACTCCAGGGGGTTATGGACAACCGACAGGAGTGACCCTAGAGGAGTGACCCTATATGAACCGAGATGAGTGACCCTATATGAACCGAGAGGAGTGACCCTATATGAACCGAGAGGAGTGACCCTATATGGCCCCTTTGGCATCACAGATCCAATTTATTTATCTAGATCTCGTCCATTATTCAAAGGATTCGTTTTTGGTTGAAGCCCCACTCTGAAAATAGATTACATGAAAATCGGTCTCAGTAATTTCTGCATAATTGATAAAAATACTGATTAAACAGTAAATGAAGGGAAATAAAAATCATGGATCTGTCCCTTTATTCAGATCCACTCTGGGCGACACATGGCTCACCCTTCTTCCCAGTTTGAAAGCAAATCCATCCTCTAGTTTATGTGTAAGTAACAAAAACAGTCAAAAAGCCGGATCTTGCGATGTTAAAAAAAATTGGAAATAAATTCCTGAATCTGCTCCTTTATCTAGGTAAATCCAAAAATGTAGTAGATTCCACTTTGCAAAGAACTCAGCCTCATCAAAATCGTTATGGGGAAAATGCGGTAACAAAGAAAAAACTCCTATCTCACAAAGTAAAAAAAAATAAAATATGAACGACAATTACCATGAGAGCAAATTTAGTTGTGATTTTGTTACTACACTGATCGGCCAGAACATTAAAACAACCTGCCTAATATTGTGTAGGCCTACCAACTGTGATCTACTATGTTCTGACACCGTCCTATCAAAACCGGATGATACTTTTTCATCAGTTTGTGCAACAGCAGCTCTCCAACAACACAGGCTCACAGTCCCTCCGCACACACACCACTGAGCCTTGAGCATCTATGATCGTGTACCAGGCTCACCAGTTGTTCTTTTTTGGACCACCTTTGGTAGGCACTAACTAAAGATGGTGCCTACCATCACAATGTGGCCCTTGTCAAAGTTGCACACATCTTTGCGCTTGCCCATTTTTCTTGCTTCCAACACATCAATTTCGAAGGGAAAATATTCACTTGCTGCCGTATAATCATGTTAATCTAACTTCACCTGTCACTGGTTATACAGTTATGGCTGTTTGGAATGATTGAATGGTTACCCTTATCCTGTCTATTTCAATGACTAATTACTGGATTTATGACAATTATCAAAATAACCCCTCTTCATTTTTCTGGAAGCTAGTTTTTTTAATGTTTCCATATGAAAGTAATCCAGAGAAATATTGAATTCATCAGGTTTTATAAAGCTCTCGTCATCAAAACACGGATATTCTGTGAGTATTCTTTATTTATTTGCAGCTTTGTTTCCAAACAGCTCCAGCAACAATTTCCCCTAATTTAGATCTCTCTATGTCTGGCAGCTGTCATGGCGTCATCTCTGCATGTTTTGGTCTGCTCTCTGTTGGGCGATCACAAATATTTTTTGGTGAAAGACGAGTTATGTCATGGAACTGAACGGTGGGGGCAGAGCTGTTATACTCTTGTGTCTGCATTAAGTTCAGGGTCACATTAGTGTGTCTGCAGCGATAGTACCTCTCCTCTCAACGGCCTCAGTGCAAAGTCTGACGAAGCGAGGGACGGTGCTCCTCTCCCTCTCGCAGAGCAGCTCCAGACGACAACCAAACACCTGATCTGAGGGGGGATGACAGACGGGCACAAACACAAACGTGCGTTTTATAAAGTTTTCAGCTCTCAGATAACTGTGCATACACATGATGTAAGAGCTCAAGTCAACCTAGTGATACATTTACTATTCATTATAGAAGAGAACCTCCACGTTCCCAGCAGAGATGAAGATCACCCTTGATGATGCAACACCACTCATGAACTCTACTGTATGAACCATAGGGTGGAGTGAAGTCATAATCAAGCCGTTACGCCACAGTTCGCTACCATCAAGCATACTGCTGCATGATCCGATTGGGTTATCTCTGATGGCTGCTATGTCAAATCTGATGTTAGAATGTCATCAAAAATCCTCAGCTGTTATCAGCTTAATTAAGCTTAATACTTGTAGAGAAGCTGCGAACACTGTAGTAGAGTGCAGGGTTGCAGCAGTATGAGATATTAAAGGAATGACAACTGTATCAGAAAACATCATAGAAATCACAGAAGACTGTATTTCACTATTATTATTAAGTATCTATCTATCTCTCTCTCTATCTATCTATCTATCTATCTATCTATCTATCTATCTATCTATCTATCTATCTATCTATCTATCTATCTATCTATCTATCTATCTATCTATCTATCTATCTATCTATCTATCTATCTAGTCCCCTCACAGCCCTGCACAGGAGAAGCGGTTAATGAAAATGGATCAAATATTATTATTATTATGTTAACTGTTACATACTGTACATAAATGAAATTATAATGTAATATAATATTAAAAGAAAATTGAAAAAAAAAAATCTTTAATAAAATGTAGTCTATAGAAATTACTCAAACTACACTTAGAGATTTGATAATAAAAGCAGCATATGTATATATATATATATATATATATAAAGCCCTTTTCAGGTGTTGAAATAATAGATAAAATGCTATACTTCCTCCACCACTGGTGCCAGCAGTGGTGGAGGAAGTATCACGGTCTGAACGTGAAAGCAGAATTTAACTTCAGGTGGAGCTGCTGTGAACACTTACAATGAGTGAAAACCATCCACTATAATTCAGACATTAAAGCACTGCAATCTAACAGTATGAGGAAGTAATTTGTATAAAAGTAAACCGGTTCCTTTCATTGTTTAGAGGCTGGTAATTTTATTTAGTGTCTGATGACATGAAAAACATCCCTCAAATTACACATGTCTGTTTTCCTCAGTAAATGTAGAGAGACTGAAGGAAATGACAGCTTCTCTGCAGTTTCAACATGAAGTTACTGATTTTGATGATTTCTAATCCTTCAATATATATAAATTTTGTTTGAATGTTCACAAGTTTGCTAGTCGTCCTTATAGACCAGCCCTTGGTGGTTTTTAGAAATCCAAAGTAGACCAATTTTGTTTCGTTTTTTTTATCCTATTAATAAACACAGATACATGGTATGAGAACTTTCAATTGTTACACTATGAAACCAGAAATCACCGCAGTCCTAGTAAAGCCATGATTTCTCCTATATCCACAGATGCTTCCATCTGAATGGTTTCTACTCTTCTAATGACATGCAGGGAATCATGAAACCCCTCGGAGTGGACGAGGATGTTATTGAGATCTTATAAATATTCTGACAAAATTTTAAGGTAATGTATTTATTACATTTATCAGGCGAGGTGCTGGAACAACCTAGTGGTCTTGGTTGTCTGGCCATGCAAATTTTAAGTTTGACTTCTACTCACAAAATCAGGTAGAAAAGATTTAAGAATCTAATTAAAGAAACACCCTTTACCTTTTTTTGTCCATCAGAACTCAGGTGCTGTATATCTGAACATTTAAAAGTAGATGGAACATACAACTTAGCCGAGCTTCTCCATTGAGCTAAAGTATCTTGGGGTATTTATGGAGGTTGAAAGCTGACAAATTAAATGTTTTATCTTTGAAAACATTAATATAATAATTAAGTAACCATTTAAATATCTTAGGCCACAGATTATATGGTCCTTAGCATCAATTGACCCTAAACTCTGAACTCAAATGATGAGCAAACAGCTTTCAATTCAGACCCACTATCTTTCTATCGGCCCTATAATTATGCCTTTACATTTCTTATGCATTGAAACATCTAATGACCAAAGCAGCCTTTAAAAAAGATTTGTTAAACATGCTGGGTTTTAAACAGCAAAATAAGTTATGTGGAAAATGAGGATTATTGTAACATGCAGTCACTAGGGGATATGTCATCACCAAAGGATTCATTTTTCCAGCCAATTACGGCTTTGATGAAGCTGAATTGAAACATAAATTACCTTCCAATTCCAAATCAAAGTCCAGTGGTTAGCTCTAGAAGTTTGGTCTTGTATTATTAACAACTGTACCAAAAGAGAAGATCTCCCATCATTCACTGCTGTGCTATAGAGCACTGAAGGAGGATAAAAAGGATACCTGCATTCAAATAAAACATCAAAAAGAAACCTTTAATGAGCCCTTTCTCCTGCAGCGCCTGCAGAGGAGGTCTCTTCAGGATTAGCTTCTTCAAGCGGGTCTTCACTCTCTTTCTCTCTGTGTTCTCCAGGTTGGACGACGAACGAGGGACTGCGGAGGGAGAAGAGGAGGAGGTGGAGGGAGGGAGGGATACAGAGAAGGAAGAGGTCAGTGCAGGGTATTCGGCTGCCGCGCAGGAGAACAGATGGGAGGGAATGGTGGTGAGGATGAAGAGCGGCAGGGCCGGGCGACGGCGGAGGTGTGACAGGACCGGTTGGGGAATTATTTGCCATGGGGGGCTTGTGAAAATATAAGTGGGCTGGATGGAGGAGAGGATGGAAGACAGAATGGAGGGATGTAAAAGGCCTGTGAGAAATACAAGAGAGATATGGATGTGAGTAGACTAAAGTGGAGGGAAGGGTTGGCCTTGTGTGATGCTGTGGCGTGAAGGTAGGAGGTCCGGACGGAATGATGAGAGGCGTCATATGGTCACAACTTACGTGAGCTTCTCCCTTCATATTCATCCCCGCTGTGGTCCAGCATCTCCACGCTTCCTGCTCGCCTTAGAGAGTACAGGAGAACGTTGTCTAATGGGTTTTCGCGGTCCTGAAAGGCAAGTACAGGGAAACAATCTCTAAAATCTGCCTTCTCAAAAGGATGAAATGAAAAAGAAGTGGGAAACAAAATCTAAATTAGACATCCCCCTCCATACTGGCAGAAATGTAATTCAATATTCAAAACTAAGCTTCGGCTATTGTCCTTGACAGCAAGTGTATATGCCCCAAAAGCCCCCTAATCCCTTGCATTGTACAAGCACCCCCTGATGGACTCATTAATAATCTCAAACAGTCCATATTCACTCAACCTAACTCTTTCTATGTCAGCGATATGCTCCAAGACTAGATCACATAGTGAGTCAATAATAAAGATAAATACAGTTAATTATTTTGTCCAAGCTCAGTAATAAAAGAAGACAAATTTCCTTGTTTCCATTCATGTGAGCTGGAAAATTTACCCACAGTTGGACTTATGGTCGAGAAATTAGAGGCAAAACATTGTGTTTAAGAAAAAGTTCCCCCTAATGAATAAAATATGAACTATTGCAGTGAAATAAAATATAGACAAGATAGCTGTCCCTGTGTGGATTAATATGAGCCAATGGTAAAAACAAAACAAAAAACTGCTCCCCCTAGTGAGTGAAACATGAATTGCTAATGTGAGATATGATACATGCAAAATAGATCAAGTCGATTCATAGGCACACAATCTGGACTAAATCTGAACAAGGTTTGAGAAGTTATGGCTCGAAGATGTATGGAGATTAAGCTCCCCCTAGCGTCAGAAATATACAAGTGAACTTTCTTAAAATCAATACGTGGTAAGACTTTTCAAATGTATTTCGGTTTGCCCCCGGAAATCTGCTGCTGAGACAAATCCTTCTCACAGAATAAACAACAATAAATTCAACCTGCATTCTTGGAATCTTACAGAGCATACAAATAATAAATCTTCTTAAATATAAAAAAAAAAACACCACTTCAGCAATTTGTTGCTTTTAGAGTTTTTGAGTCATCTTGAAGCAGCACTGTTTCCTAATAACTAGAAGGTTCTTGGTTTTAATCCATCTGAGAACCTAGCTCCTTTCTATGTTGACTTTGTTCTGTGCGTGTTGGCATGGGTTCCATCTTGTTGCTCCAGCTTCTTCCCATCGTCCAGTAACATGTGATGTGTGAATATATGTATATCAGTGAATTCAGCGATTTTATGAAATGGCGAATTGCCAGCTTTGTCCCCTGCCTCTAATCCACTGTCAGCTGGGATAGGCTTGCATGTCTTGTTTGTGTTGTGCTTGTTTTGTGTCTCACCAGCCTGTCGATGACGCTCTTGATGGTACTGTACCACTCTTTGATTAGAGAGTCTGTCTCCGACTGCAGCAAGAACTCATTTCCTGTCACGGTCCGAAGCTACAACACACATTTACACAACATGTCACTAGTGCATTATAAATTAAATGTATTATTAGTAGTAGTAGTAGCGTGGTTATTAACAATACTGACCATCCAAACATCTCCCCACAGAGAATAAGCATATCATTTATTCAACTTCATGTCTTGATCAAAGCAAGTCATGTTATAAGTTCCTCTTCCTCACAGAAGCTGACTATACAGCAAAGGGACAAAGCTGAGCTTCCTACTCTCACTACTCCCGCTGATAAGGACCATTTGCTGCAACATGATTCAATGTTTTCCTGCTTTCCCTCACTGTGTGCAGTTGAGACACTTCATGCTCACATGGAAATTGAGAAACACTTGATTGTATTTTCATGGGTTTCTTACCTTGAACACATTCTTCTTGCTGGAAAGCTCATTGGCCCAGTGAAGCTGTGCTCCACGTAAATCCACACTGCTCTCAGGTCGACTGTTTCCTGGTTTCTGTTGTCAAACAAAAGGTACACGCACACACATACACACACACACACATGCACAGAATTATAATCATCATAATAATAGTATTTTAGGGTATTTTCTGTACACGTGGTTGGCTGCATTAGCCCATAAACTTTACAAAAAATATGAGTTGGAGCATTTCTTTTGCTGTTTGGAATTCTGCTGTAACCAATTTCTGCCTCCTTTGATTGACTCCTACATTATGACCAAATTTCACACACAACACCTCCAACAACTTTGCATAATTTCACATCTGCTTCAAAAACAGGAAGAAAATAGTTCTAAAATTAGGGCTACATTCATTTAAATCAGTAATATTTTCTGAAACCAGAACAAGAAAATTTGGTTTGCAAAGATTTCTTAAAATAAGTAAAAATGTTTAACCAGAACCCACATAAATCTTAATTGTGATTTTATAAGTGTGATAAAATAAGTGAGGCCGGGCTAAAAACAAGCACATTTTGAGGGGATAAGAATTATGTTATCGCTATGTAGGAAATATGCTTGAATATTGCGATAAAAACCATTGCAGTAATCTTGAAATAAAGTTAAATCCCCATCTAAAGGTCAGATGAGCTATTTGCTCTCAGACAAGTACTTTGGTGAATAAACAAAGTAAATAATGTAAATCTTTGTTTAATACTAGCTGTGCTTCTTTATAGTTGTTTTAAAGCTCTATTAGATCAAATGCATTAACCGACCCCACAACCAGCAATAAAATCTCATTAACAAGTTATAATTCCTTAATAAAGGGGTTATCTTTCTATGTAATAGATAGATAGAAAGATAATTGAGGAACAAAATGCTTGAAAAAGCATGGTAAGAAGAAATGTTAAACAAAAATTAAGCATATATAACCTTGATTAAATATATTTTATGTTGATTAGAATTTGTTTTTGCATAGAGTCCATGTCACCGTACAGAAAACATGGAATCTGTGTTTCACAATGATACCTAGGATTTGGCAGAGGATGTTTAAATCCAAGAAATGATTCATGTGATGATTTCACACCAGGTTTTTATTATATGCTGGAAAAATGCTGAAAATCATGAAACAGGGAGTTTGTGTCAGCGCTTACCCAGCTGGAAGGTGTCTGGGATTTAGGATCTTTGAAGAAAACTAGACTGTTCCCAACCAACACCACCCAAGACAGGCTCCAGTTTTTCCTGCGAATGAACAATCAGAGGGTCACCTGTCAGATGAAAACACTGCAATCTCAATCAAGTGTTTTTGTCTCTAATGACAGCGACATCGCGACGTTGCACCTCAGTTTCCGGCCTCCCTCTGCAATCTTTGTCTTGTTTAAGAGGCCGGCTTTCTCCAACTCCTGAAAACATTAATGAAGAATATTAATATCTGCAGCAGTCAAGAAAAAATATAGTACCAGTCGCACAAATATCATGAGACAATGTAGGCACTGAAGTATGAGAGAAGTTGAGATGTTAACAGTGCAGTACAGCAGAAGGCTTCTCCTCTGTGTAATAAGCTGCATCCGCAGCGAAGCCTTTCAACTTGACTGTTGCATCATTCAAAAAATAGCAGGAGGGGAGCTAATCGAAAGCCTCCCACTGCTGTGTGGCCCCGATGAAGGTGCCAGAGCGCACAATTAAAACTAGCGTTGAAGTTTTAAGTGTTGAGTAGATCATTTAAGGAGGAGGAGGGAAAAAACACCGGAGTAAAGATCATTTGGAATAAAACAACAGAGGGGAACTATGAATAGTTTCTTTTTGGTTAGGTTATAAGATATGATCTCGGCTCGTGACCACAGGTGAGCGGGCCTTCGCCGTTAGAACCCCCAGTCTGTGGAACCGTCTTCCTGTGGAAATCAGACAGGCTACAACATCTGCATCCTTTAAATCCTCTTAAAACCTTCTTTTATAGGAAGTTTCTTTTTTGAATTATTAGTAGAAGTCAATGATTTTATCACCCTCCTCTGGTCGTTCTAAGTTTAGTAACTGATTCTATCCCTCAATCATTTGGGGTTATTGTGTTGATTTTATCTGGTCCCTTTTTATTACCACTGTGTTTTCTATCTGTGTTTGTTTCTATCGGCACTTTTTATTTGTTGATTTGATTTGTTCCTTTTTTTTTCTTTTTCTGTGAAACAACCTTGTTAAGAAAAATTATATACAAATCAAGTTTATTATTATTATATTCCATAGAGAAAGTCATGATCATAATCTTACACAAAAATAACCTTTTTTTCAAAACAGTTATCATATTAATCCAAAGACATCCCTGTCGATGGTTTTATTAATTATTAAACTGAAGAAAAATAGCTGCGACTGAATTCTGTTCAGAGTAATCTCTAAGTGTGAGTAGACCTTTCACAATTATACGTAATCTTCTATATTAATTATTTGTATTAACCACAATTATCTTTCGAATCACCCCATTAGTCTGTAAAAAATAAATAAAAAGATGGCAGAGCAAATATTTGGCTCTTTTTCTTATCCATAACTTGCAGAATACGGCAATTATAATGTTTATCGTATTCTTTGAACGATTATTATTCATCAGGTAAAATCATGACAGCTCTAAGCGTCAGCTGCAGACGTCTCATAACATCTGCCAATGGAAACAAACTGTCCTCGAGAAAAGTTCTACAAGCTCAGCAGAAATCCAGAGCTGCTTGAGTGATATTGCAGTGGATAACAACATCACAGCCCAAGAGTTCATTGATACTGCTGTTTACCGTTGGCGAGGTGGTCTGATACCTCACCAAATGTTTATGTGCTGTTTGCCCAAAGCTGTTCATCTATCAAATCAATATTAATCATTGCAATCAGATGTTTTTCATGTCTAAAGTAAAAAGCGGGGATCGTTTTCTCACCGGTGTGCTGCCGTAGCTGTCTGGAGAACTCTCAGGAGACGGAGGCTCCACGACGATGTTTGTCATATTACAGGAGTAATCTCTGCACTGATCCACCAGCTGAAAGAGAGTGGACGTCATCAGCTGCGTTCATGCTGGGTGTGTATGTGACTTTAAGTTGTACACTTTTCTCTTCTCGTTCCATATCTGTGAACTTCCTGCACAGTTGAGGAGTTTGTGTGTGTGTGTGTTTGTGTGATCCGGAGGGGACTACCTTGCCGCTCTCACACAGTACCAGTGACTGGGAGTGGCTGAGTGGCTGCTTTTGCACAACATGCATGGGACCGGGGTTATGGTACTGGGCAATCGCTTTGCTGACCGCCATTGTGCTCAGGGTATCAGAGGAGGCGGCACGCTGCATGCTCTTCACGGAGGATAAAGATCAGGGCCAAATGTCGAGTCAATGGTGAAAAGGTGGAGCAAAAAACAAGGGAGAGGAAAAAAAACACTGATTTATCCTGTGTGAGGTGAAAAATCAACACAATATGAAATAGGTATTTTTAGATGGGTAAATCTTGGTTAAACCCTGTCACAGATGATATGTGTCTCCTTAGAATAACTCCGTTCAGACTTGAGTTCTTTTAATTCTTATTTATAGTTACAGTTTATTTGAATAATAAGGTGATGATGTTGCCTTAAGCAGCCTTGAAAGTGTGCAACTTGATGAATGAATGAGCAAAAATTCTGGCAACAGCATAAGTTAATCACAAACAAGCAACTGTCAGGAGCAACAGAGAAATTAGGGCCCTAACAAAAATAAACATGCAGTTTCCCCCATGATCCGCTTACTTCCTGTGGGACATAGTGATATGAATCATGCAAACAAGCATGCAAAACTTACTGAAGGACAGGACTGACTTTTACATTCGCATTTCACTTTTGGTTTTGATGTTTAATATGTGTGTAAAAAAAATACGTACACTTTTTATCCACCTTAACAGCATAATAGAAAATAGTGATACACAAATGCTACTGATGGAGCATGTAGTAATTTGTTTTTTTTCCAATCGGCTATTTCAACCTTTTGTATCGCTTAACAATTTATAAATGGCTTGTACGCAGTTTACTAATTAAGTTGTAATCACTTTACAAATCCTTAAAAAGCTGCTATAACTCATTAGTTATTAAGGGTATCAGAGATCTGATGCTTGCCAAATACTGAACACACTTATCTGTACTGCTGACTTGATATTGCCAAATAGTGGCCCGCATTAATAAATTGAGAGCAATGTAATAAGCTGTTTATAAATGTTAACTTTTTACTTAGAGTGTTTACGACCTAATTTATAAACAATTTATAAATAATTTATAAAGGTAGTCTCATGGTAAAGTGGTACCCAACATTTGTGTTCGGTGTTGTAATTAGGATGAGGACATTTGCTCGTGAGCGGGGATTTGAATATTTATCCGGGAGTCATTTGCGTATCACATTTTTTTCGAATATTCGTGACTTCATTTGTCAAGTAGAAGTATTTGTGCTTGTGGCAATTTTTTTCTTGGACTAAAGTGCAACAGATTTTGTAGAATGTGTAAAATATTTAACTTGGCTTAGAAAGAGGCAGAGTCCGGGGACAGTATGCTGGAAGGACAATCCCAGTTAGGAGAGTTTTACCAAACACATGGCTTCAGTGTCAGATTATTTAAATATTTGTCTCAACTCAATTCTATCAGCAGGCACCAAACTTGGGTAAGTATTATAAAACATAATGCTATGTCGGATTGATTCTGTATTAATCTGATTATTTATGCAAATAGTTTTACCATATACATTCATGTTCATGGTCACACAGAAATTACATTTAAAAAAAACTTGCAGCAGGAGCCATAATTAAGTAACTTCCCCAATCCCTGTAACCTACTTTCAACAATCAGACTGAATATCCTTCTCAATGTTTTCCATCTTTTCATGCAAGGAGGATTAGCACTAAGAGCCAAATGTGCTCCTTTTGCAAAGAGGACTAAATCAAGCGCACCCACACCCCACTGTGATGCAACATGTTGCTTTAAAAACTGCTTGGGTAACAACTGTTCTTTTTACACCATGATTGGCTATTTCACCACTAAAATATGCATAAATGCTGATCGCTGGGAATCTAAAGAGCGTAGCTGTTATTACTTAATATATTCTACAGTAATACAGTAAAGATGCAGTTGTAGCAAATCTAAGAGTTAATTGATTTTCATGAGGAAAATACCCGCCATCAAAAGCCCTTTAAGTGCTGATAATACACTTACGGATTACCTTCTCAGTCGGGCTGGTGAACACAAATTACGAGAAAAGTGTAGTCAGCTGAACTCTTTAATAAGAGCAGGCAGCCGAAAAACCCATGGATATTTATGCACAATGGATTGATTGGATTGATTGATGTGCTATTATTATTATTAAATGGGGACCCCGGTGACAAAGTCGAGGCAGCAGACTACGTCTCTAGAATAATTTGACACTCAAATTAATACATCCTGTTGCCTAAAAAGAAACTTTGTAAAAATGGTAAAAGCAGTTTATATTGTGTCAATTACACTTTTGCAACATGAAAGCAAACGTGAAATGCATTACAGGCCCCCTGGTGGTGATAGTGTGCAGCTGATAAGAGTTTTACCTGTTTCACCTGCCAGCCATTTTCGGCATTCCTTTTGTGGCTTCCAAAAAGGAAATCAGGTGACAGCTAGAATTGACAAAGACAAAAGAATAACAGGAAATACAGTGAAAATTTATTTTTCACAATATAAAACTGAATTCTAAAAATAACTGACCTGCAAAAATATATATTTTCTGTGAATAATAGACTTTTCAGATGACCAAAATGGCAGTAGTTGAGGAGCAGATCAAAATCACACCAACATGTAAAAATAGAATGTGATCAGATATGATCAGCCATGCCAAAACTGAAACTACTCCTCTGCCCTGCTAGTTTCCTGCGAAGATGCCCACTCACACACACAAACTAGGAATCAGCTGAAGTTAATAAAACACGGTTGCTGCTGTTGCTCTGTTATTGAACTGAATCACAAACATCCACATAAACACTAAAATCAGCCCTCCTTCTTTTCCTGCTTTTGGCTTTTGCCTTAGAATATATTCATATAAAAAAAAAGCTTTAAACATTCTATGTATTTGATTGTTATTCCATTTGAATGGACCTCAGGTAGAATAGTGACCACTTTTTTGGTCACATTCAGTCCCATTCAACAGGCGAGGTCATCATTTACATGTGCTGCTTTGAAGTTCACCCTTTTAATGTCATTGAATGAAAAAACCTAACAACTTAATAAAGTGAATAAGATTGTTTAGAAAAGAAAATGAACTTACTCACTGTGCTCGTTGTCACTTATCTCACTGTCATACAATCCAGGCCAACTCTTTTCTCTCAGAAATGTTTGACTACTGACTTTAAGTCTCTCTCTCTGTCATGGCATTTACAGTTTTGGGTTCAGTCTTATATCTCTGGCTCTGCCTGCAAACACTTCCCCATTCTAGAGGGAAGCTGGGTTAATCAGCCCATGCAATCATCTCTCAGTAAAGAAGTTCAAAGTAATCAAACCACAAACTTGTTCTCATTTCTGCACAGCCGGTTATGATATGGTTAGCTCAGTAGGTGGAGCAGTTGTCCCTCAGCCAGGAGACCAGGATTGGAGACCAGCCCCTGACGCAACAAGCCATGGGTAAAGACCCTGAAACTGCAGCCCCCCGGGTGCATACTGTACGTATGTACTGTGTAACATGTGATAAATAAAGGGACAATTATTATATGGATGGATAATTTAAATTAGTCAAAGAACTTGTGACAGTATTTGAATTTAACAGTCAAGACTGTAATCTCGGAAGGAAAATAAGCAGGCACACAACTAGGATTAGAAATGAGGGAGATGCTCATCTTGAGTTTGTTTATGGTCTCCGTGCCAGCTAGGACCCCAGAAGTAGAAGGAGTACAGGTACAAGAACGAACTTGTGCTTAACCACGATAGTTGAGTAAATGTAATTCAACGTTTTAAAGTATCATTTTATTCTAAAATAAAAATCTAGACTGGGGAGTGCTGTCTGTGAACAAGTTATATCCATCGAACAGGGTAACAGAGTTAACTTCTTGTTCACATGTGACACATATAGGTCAGTAAAATGCTTCTCAAACGTCAAAATGGGGGAATCATTGCTTTGATCAAGTGCGTGTTTTTTTTGATGGGCAACATTTGAAACACTGATGCAATATAAGAGTAATTCAATGAGATGTAAAATGTATATATCTAACAATCAGGATCTTCCCTCTGCTGCATCGACACTGCCATTGATATCTTGGACGGATCAATTTCAGTCCGAGGTAGCATAATTTCCCCTCTTGTTTTAAGTCTGAAACAATAGATGCCCTTCCTCACTATTTCAAAAGAGAATAGGGATTTGTCCACCAGCGGTATCTCAAGTTGGTGGAGGAGGCCGTTAAGCTGAAAAAGAAGGCCTTTCAGGCTTGGTAGGGGGTCTGTTTAGTGGCAGACTGGGGTGGTGGTCCTCCTTTTTAAAAAGTTGCACCGGAGGGTGTTTTCTAATTATAGGGGGATCGCACTTGTCAAACTTCCTGGGAAAGTTAACTCCAGGGTTCTGCGGTTCTTGCGGGACATGGACATTTGCCCATCCAGTCTACATGTGTTTCATGGACTTGGAGATGGCTGATGACCGTGTGCTCCGAGGAGTCCTGTGGAAGGTACTGCAGGAGTCAGGGTACTGTCTCCATCACTATGTAGTAGAATCACTGCTTCAGAGTCATTTGACTCATCATCAAATTATAAAACATCCACGGAGACATTTATTCTTACAAAGCACATTTTCAAACCACCACACTCACTCACTCACTACGAACCACTTCATGACAGGGAACGAATATGTAAAAGGCATGTTTGAAAATATAGTTCTCACACATAGATAAAGGTGATGAAGGTGTGTGTGTTGCTGGTAGGATACTTCCTAGAGCTACACTCAAAAAAAAAAGTATTCATATGGCACTTCCCGCACCGCACAGGTGATTCAAAAATGATTGACAGTGTAGAGGTGAGACACACAAGAAAGATGGAGGAAAACAGAGTGCACTCAAGATATGCATGTGATTGACCCTTTAATTTCCCGCTCAACGGTTTGATGGAGCACATTTTGAGTAGAGAAATGTGTGCCTCTTGACTGAACCTGTTTATAACATGACCCAGTCGCAGTATGTACATGCCAAAGAGTATGGGGCCGATGACGGAGCCCTGGGGGATGCCACAGGTCAACTAAGGAGGAGGTATTGACCATGGCTGTTGAGACAGTCATATTCAATAATAAGGAATTTTCGGGCAAATTAAAGCCGGTGAGGGCTGACTAAACGGAATTAGAAGACTTGATAAACCAGAAAAGAAGACTAAAAAGGGTCAAAGAGTTTTCTGAAATAAAACTCCTTTACCAAAAGATTATGCTCAACTAATTAAAATTTACTTTCTAACATGAAATACAAAATGTTATCACTAAATCATTTTATAAGTCTGATTTTGATTTACTATCTAACAACTGGCTTGATTGAACAAACTTTCCTTCTATTGCAGTCTAGATGTTGATGTACCCCAATCTGCTCCCTGGGCGCTGCAGATAGCTACCCACCTCTCCTCAGTCAACCAATTTCACCAAGTTGTACTACTTGTTTGATTGTATATGACAAATAAAGACTTCTACTTCTTCTTCATTTAACATGCCGTCTCATGTAAATACCCCATGATGGTCACCTAAAACACATACTGCACTGTGAATGTGAAAGATGCTCCACATACCATCAAAACTTAACCTGCACACAATTTTTGACAGACAGTTGTTTTACCCTGTTAACTGCTACACTGCCAGCTTCAGGGAGTGGTAGGAACAGATGGTTGTTGGCTTCCTTTGGTAACTCCTGAGACTGTACCGGACTGCCCTGCCAGAGAAACCAAAAACACAGATAGACTGTGAAACAGGTGTTTTTTTTAGACTACCGGATCAAAAAGAAGTCTTGACACACACATTTCTGATTAGATCAACAACCACCTAACTTTGCTTTCAAGGCAGAGTTATTCCACTTGGTGAAAAGTGCTATAAACTCATCAGCCATAACATTCTAACCACTGGTGAAGTCAGGTCAAGAACGTTGATTATCTTGTTATGACGTTATCAGTCAGTGGATGAGATCAATTATGCAGCAGGTCCTTGAAGTTGATGTGTTGGAAGTAGTAAAAATCTGAAAGCATAAGGATTGCTCAACAAGTAGGCGTTTAGGAGTAGTTTTCCTGGTCTGCAGAGGTTAGAGATCCCACAGGAGAGCTGATTTTGCACAAATTGATGAAAAAACTTAATAACAGTTCTGACAGAAAGGTGTCAGAACACAAAATAAATTGTGAGGCTGTTTTGGCAGTAAAACCGGTTTTGCCAATGTTCTTTAATATTATGGATTGTCAGTGTTGTCCTTGCTGGGTGTTGTAATATCAGATCTGTTCCCATGACAAATATATGATGTTACATCCCGAGATGATCCTCCATTATAGCTTCCTTTTCCTCAGTGTTGGCTTTGATCTCTTTGATCTCCCTACATTGTATCTCCGCATATGGACACTTCACTCTGCCTGTTTGAGGCTTTGATCTCTTTCCTGAGCGTTGTTGAGCGCTTGTTTTTTCTCTCCTGGTTTGGCTGAGCTTCCCTGGACAGCACTGACTGGACTGTGTTGAACTTCACTCCTTGTCCACACTTGGACCTATTCCCTTGCACACTTGCTAATGTTTGCCTTCATTCCCCATCATTTACCTCTTGGGAGGGAACTGATGAGGTGACTGCAGCTTGTTCGGTGCCTTCTCAGGAGTGCTACAGTAGGGGGTTGACCATTTTGCCCACGGTCTTTTTCTAGTGGTCAGCTGTCTTTCCAGCATCATGACACTGTTCCCACAGCATCATGGAAACACAACCTCACTCTGCTGGAAATCACTGGTTTCCCAATATGTTCAGACAGTGACTTCAAGGAAAGCCTGAATAGTAGCCAAGGTTATAATCTACACCTATAAAGTGTAATATGGCCAGAATGAGACAACAGATACACCAGAAAAAACAGTAACACCAGTAAAAACACATGTATTTACTAATACCTTATAATATCAATAGGCAATAAATATTGACTGTAATCTTCGATCGTTAGAGGAAAATACCCTTTCATTTTCTGTAACTGCTTATTCTGTGCAGGGAATGGAGTCTATCCCAGCAGAATTTGGGAGAGGCAGGGTAGTGCCTAGACAAGTCGCCTTTTCATCACAAGGTCAACGCATAGAGACAAATTTCCTGCTCTCTTTCAGCCCCCACAGACAAGGGGAGAATCTGAGGAGCAGATTCAGACCCATGTACAGACCCATGTACCCCTTTTCCAAAATGTCAGGCTATTCCTAAAACTTCATGTTCATATCAGTGACCTTGCCCACTTACTATGTAGCATTGAGCAACTCTTAAGTTTGACCCCAATGTGACCTTTTTCTCAAGTGACAATATATCTGCTACTCAAACTATGTAAAGGTCCTCATGTAGTCTGGAAACCTGTTGAGTGATCGGTGTATGCAAAAATCTCTCTTCATCACCTAAAATCTGAGTAAACAGGAAATATGTGAGCGATGCTGCTCTCCTTTAGGTCTTATGGACTTTAACTATGTAAGCAGTCCAACTATGTAAGCATATAAAATGCAGATTTTTTTCTCAGTCTCTTTTTTTCTGTCCATTGAGAAAAAGAACTTTCACAATAAAAGCCATTCTGAATGAAGAGGGGTAAAACGGAACACTACCTCTTTGGCGGTGCGTCCACGGGCCCTTCGGGGGGGTTTCCAGGACCGCTCCTTAGTGATGTTGTTGACGTAGTAGCTTCTTCCTGTGGACGGGTCAGAGTACTGTTCCCACAGGTCCAAGGTCTGAAGAGGCTGCTGACCTGCAGCAGGGCTTGGTGGCTCCGGTTTGGTGTGATGTTTCTCTGGCTGCATTTCATTGTAAATTGGGGAATCTTGCCAAGAGAGCTGAGATAGATAGGATTCTGTTGGAACCTTTTGGGCCGAGAGAGTAAACAGGGAAAGGAAAGACAAGAGGGAGAAAGAAAACTATTGTAAAAAAAAATCGAGTTAATAGAACTCCTCTACATAAACTGAATTATAATAGCCCATACTCTATATACAAAAACCATTAACTGATCAAAACCAAAAACACGTTTTTCAAAGTTCCAACTTTGTACAAGTGAGTTCCTTCATCGTAAGAAACAATGGAATACTTTCATTTTAATTCAAATAAACTCACTGAGAGAAGAAGCTTCTTCTAGTTAAAGATTGACGAATTAGAAAAGGTTATCGATTACATCATCACTTGAGTTTCCGAATAATCGACACAATCATTTTTCTTCCTGTGTGTCAGCAGCATTTTTATTGGTTTGTTCCAGAGACTAGATGAATTCCTGATCCTATTCAGTACCGACGTCTATTTCAGACGCTTCCCCTCCTATCTCGTCTTTGTCAGGCTTGATACTGTGATCCTCATCAGAGCGATGATCGAGGCGGAGTAAGAATCAGAACACAGTCCAAGACACAAACTTCATTTGTAGATCACAGATAAGAGAACTGGTCAGCTGTGATGTTGATGCTGATGTTAATACTAAATATAGTTTTAACCTCATGTTCAAATGTGACTTAAAATGTAAAAAAATAAGAAAAGTAAAGAAAGCAAAAATGAGATGCAAATCTTTAGAGCCCTTACAAAGACATTTATGAAATTGACATGTATTCTGTATAGGAGATGAGTGGATCGAGTATTCTCTGTTACATAAAGACGGATGAACAAGAGTCACTCTTTATATCCGGTTGAACCGGTGATTCTGTCCTCACATTTGAAAGTTTGGTTTCTGTGTAGCGAGGGAAGAGTCCTGAGAGAGGCGGTGTGTTGGTGTGATGATTTTTGACTGTATAATTTGTTTGAAAATGTTGTTGTTGTCTTTCCCCTAGACCCTTATCTTGTGCACCTTTAGGTATCGCTCCTTAACTTCATTGCGTAATTTATAATGATAGTAAAGGCTTTCAATACTATTCTATTCTATTCTACTCTATAAAATGTATACATTGATTTTCTATGGTAAATCATATTTGAGTGGAAGCAACAAAAATGTAAAAACAATAATATACGAAATGATAGCGTAATATGAAACACGCTATTTCTACTTTGTATGCTTCAACTAGCAAAGATTGAATCAACGTTGTCTGCAAATTTTAGTGGACTTACACACAAACACCCGTATTATTGCCAGTAATATAGACACTTTATTGGGAAGTTAACAACTAACACATGACCTACTCAGGACCCTGTCTGCAACATCATGATGCTCCTTTAGGATAAATCCCCCTTTGAGTCAGGGTTCATTCTACAGCAGTGGTCAAAGTTACCACTGCTCCTATGACTTAATGGAAGAAGTAGTAGAATTGAACTCTTGCAGCAGCAGTAAAATGCCCATGCTTTTGGGATTCAGTTTAATGCAATTCCGTTCAGTTCAATTTGCTTCGACTCGATTCGATTCGATTCGATTAAATTCACTTCAATTCAATTCAGTAAATGCTGTTTGTTCCCAGAGGTTAATTTAAAGGCACACAGAGTTGTCATAAAAACCGACTTTGGTCAAAAATACAAAGTACACATAAAAAAAACACACACCAAGACAGTCATACAAATTTCGTCGGAATAAAATTTTAACTGAATCAAACTCAGTTCAATCAAAAGCTGTTAGGTACAGTTGATTTGGCATATGAAGGTGAATATTCTATTATTCATGGATGAAAGGTGTCAAAAAGGACTTTTGGACAGGTTTTGTGGCAAAATGCCTTAAAAATCAACCTTATAATGACGGTCTGCCTTCAAATTCAAGCGGAATTTTGCCCCCAGGAAAGAGCTATTACATTAAATTCCAAATCACCATCAGTGTGAGTGACAAAAATGTAGGCAGGGAGTTATGACCTGAATGTGGCTGCAATAATCCTGCTTAATGGTATTAAAGGCTTGAAAAAAAAAGTAAAGAAATAGGTCCTCAGAGCGAGGGAGAGAAATCGACATAGAGGAGGAGAGGATGAGAGCTGGGGAAAAAAAAGGGCACTGTCATTTCCACTGAGATCACAGCAACCCAACGTTAGAAGTGAGTGGTTAAATCTTGGTTCAGTGGAACTGAACTTATGAAACTTAGGTGAGACTGGCTGTGGGAGCTTCCTCCAGCAGAGGGGTGGCCAACTGTCATTCTATTTCTCAACACCAGCCTCTTGTCAATCCCCTCTGATGTCACTCACGGAGTCTGTGACGTCAGAGCAGTGCCAACTGATTGCTGCTGGAGGAGGATTATTAAGGTTAAGCAGAGACGTAGATAAGATCATGGATGGACTTAGCAGTCCGTTGGAATCGCCCAACAAACACACCGCATTTTCTTCATCATGCAACATTATTTGTTTTTCCGCATTGGAGGTAAACATTTAAGGTTAAACTATAATCAAAAGTCTCAGGACTTAAAGCTATCAGCTGTTTTATTATACAATGTTGGAGTTCTGACGTGTAAACACATTGGATTAGAGATTTTGCCCGTGAGAGGAAGAAAAATGATAAAACTGTAATGAATTTGTTTGACCTACTTATATTCATTCATTAGTCCTAGTACTAATTACAATCAGAGAAAGCGTCGAGAAACAGCTGCATTTACTGACAATGATGATTTTCTTTCTATTTTTATTACGAGTAATTGATGATTATCCGATGAGAACATACAGCCCCTTAAACTCGTATACCTTTAATAAGAGTTGCAGGCTGAAAAAGACTCAGACAGTTACAATATTCGTAAAGTAAACTACTGTAACTTGATTTCTTGTTACCTGGACTCTTTCTTATGCTTTTCTGCTCCGAAGCAGTTTCCGATATTTAGTTAAAAAATTGAACTTTGCTCACTTTGCTTTGTTACAAGAGAAATTGTAGTATTTATTGCAGAATATTGTTTCAATGCCTTCAAATACTTTTACTTACTTGAATCTACTGACTGCACAGTAGTTCTAATTGAAACATTAGAAAGTCGATGGACGCTGGATTTTGGTTGGACATGACAATTTGATAGATTTCAAAACCCAACGCTTATTCCAAATCACTGTTGAAATGATATTGGATTAGATTGGACTTCAAAATCACTTATCAAAAAACAAAATCGGTATTGTCAAAAAACAAAATCCTTTGTATGGTTGCAATTCATGCTCACACCAACGGGCAATTTTAGAGTCACCATTTCACCAACGCGAACATATACAGACACACACACACATTTACACACACACACACACATACACTCACACACACACACACACACACACAGACACACACACCTACACACACACACACACACACACACACACACACACACACACACACACACACACACCTACACACACACACACAACCACACTCAACCCCTGTGGAAAGTCACACAAACATCTACAAGACAACAGCGCTAACCACTACAACATATTAGAAAAACAGTAGGACACAATAAGAATAAGAATAACATAATCATTTTGTTGTAAATTTATGAAAGAAAAGTTCTCGTTTTCACCAAATAAATTAATACATTCTACAATAAAATAAAAACCAGGAGAATAACTTTTATTATAACCACCAATTGTTTTTATCTGCTTAGAAACCTATGGGGAACCCATATTTACAAATAAACAGAAGTGATTAAACCACCCTAACCCTGCTCCACTGTGGATCTGCTGTGTGAACCAGATGTTTGAATAA
The DNA here is from genome assembly GCA_037951165.1 of Lophius americanus. NCBI lineage: Eukaryota > Metazoa > Chordata > Actinopteri > Lophiiformes > Lophiidae > Lophius > Lophius americanus. The sequence goes on from JBBDHG010000021.1 coordinate 5,241,419, forward strand.
GGTCTGTCTGACCTATGTGAACTCCTTACCTGCAGATGGTTGTTCTTGCCAGAAGCTCCCACCATGTCCCACTGGCTACAAGACTTTTTGGGCATCCTGTGGTTGACTCTACTGCTGAGGCCACCGCCCACCTCGTCATAGGGGTTCTCTGCCAGGTTTTCAGGCAGATTGCTAGAGCTCTGGCTCCGAGTGATCATGGGGACCACCTTGGGGTTCCGTGGTACTGTTTGGGTGGTTGTGGCTGCAGGGGACCCAGGGACCATGAGGTGGCCTGATGGGGAGGTTGGCGAGATGGCGGTAAAGGTAAATCCAGAGAAGGGCAAGGTAGGGAAGCGGCCTCCACCAGTGCTGGTGTGGTGGTCCAGCCCTTTGAAGGCACTGTTGGAGTTGAGGTTTTCCATGGAGTGATAGAACATTTTTTTAACTGAAGAAAGGATGTAAAACAAAAGCTTATTTCATTTTCATTATAAAAAGAAACATCAACCGTTTATGCTATCTCACTTTGTATGCACTAATTAAACAGATCGTTACTGTCATTTGGAAAGCAGACACCAGGTGTTAGTCCTACACTTCACCTTGATGTTTTTCATTATAGGATGTTGCTGTTAGGCCAGGAGAGAGGGACACCCTTGGCATAATCCTGAGGTTGGAGTTCAGCGAGGAAGACATGACCAGGCGTTGCGGTGAGGCCATCGATGCAATTGGTACCTCTGTCACATATGTGGCAGGGACATAGAGTGGCTTTGTTTTACTGGCTGCCCCAATTCTCCTCACCTGTCAAAGAGAACATTTCCAAATGCTTTTGCTATTTTCTGTCATGCAGTCCATTTAGTTCATAAAGCGGCAACCAACACAGCTGTGACCTGAATGCTGCAGACATTTACCACGCTGCAGTTCCTGTGACATAATGAATAGACAGATCCCACAACTTCTGCTTTGAAAAACTATTTTAATTAAAAGGTTTTATGGTCTGCGATCAGTTCTCATGAATCCTTACTTCAGGCTTTTACATAAAACATTAAATAATGCTAATATACCAGTGTTTGATATCTTTCTTTCTGCTCACCTCTATGACTTGACAATCAATTATTCAGTTTAACATGATGCATTAGCATACTGAACCCAAAAACATTTGGTGTTGGGGTTATGGAATCTTAGACTTCAGAGCTTAGAATCCAGAGGATTTAAATTAGTGGAGAAAAACATATATTACAACCTGATTTTGAACAGATTGAAACGATTATTTACTCCTTCACTGATTTAAACATTTGAAAATAGAAAAGTTGTGTTCCAAGGATTTAGATGGGCCCCATTAATGAATAAACTCAAAAACTCAATCTCTATGAAAATTACATGAAAATCACAAGTTCAAATGTAGCTAAAAAAGTTTAAATATGCAAATAAAAGAAAAGTATTGTATATTGTATGCACCCTTTGATAGGGACATATATGTATGGGCTCTGAATGGCATGTATTCAACAGTTTAGATAATAATGAAGTCCATGTATTTCTAATATTGTTGGTTAGACAGACTCAACATGAACAAAATAAAAAAAATTCTCACTTGCCACCAGTCAGCGTTGGTCTTTTTCAGGAGGATAAATCGTTCGCCCTCCCTGATGCAGACCTGCCGTCCATCAGAACCGCGGTAGTTGTAGTCATACTGGGCCTCGAGAACCACCGTGCCACTGGGAACCCCACATACTGTCACCCCTGATGAGGCCACCACAGGCGCCGTAGGAGGCTGCTGGTGACCCACAGAACGCCGCCAAGTGCCAGACAGCATCACTCCCCAAAGAAGAGTTCAGCAAACTTTGCAGGAGGCGGGGTGATGGTTAATACATTATGATACAGGTTGGGTTAGGACATGGCTGGTTGAAACAGGATCCAGGCCCATGCCGTGCTCTGAAACAGAAGTAAAATGGACACGGAGAGAGAGAAGGAGATTACTGAGGCTGACAGAGAACAATGGAAAAATGTCATCTGGCTGCATGCTGGTACAACGGGAGACAACATGAATCCTTTTAGTGCTAAAAATGGAAGATGGGGATAATCTGGGGAAAAATCACTGGTGTGTGTGACAAACATTCAAGAGATTATTCTGAATGTTTTCCCTCTGCATCTTTTACCTGCATAAAAACTGTTTTGAGTTTGATGATATAAATCATTCGGTCTTATATAACAGAGGTAATAACCGTCTCATTTGACACTAGTTTTATTGCAAAATGATGAATTAATCAGTTTTCTGAAAATAATGTTAATCCAATCATTTTGGAAAAGCATTCTTATATAATTTTGTAAGTAGGGATATTTCATCCCCTTCACAGACATGGATAAGGATGAAATATCACTGTCAATATGTTCAGCCAGCACAGTGCAACATTTTTCCCGTGTCCCTTCATCCTAGTGGAAGTGAGGGACACGTGTGAGTGAATAACTCATGTGTTTGGGGCATATAAGGAATGCAGTGTACCCAAAATAGCATCTGTCTTCATCTCTGCACCTGAGCCTGCACGGCCAAGCTAAATGCTGCTTTACTCAGCCAAGGCCCGCTTACATAAGAGAGCATCTAACTTTTTGCCAGACACATCACACAACTCAGGCTCACCCACACACTCATACAAATTTATACACAAATTATCAACATACACACACATGAGCAGACATAGGCAGCACCCCCAGGCACCCAGCAACAGAGTGCTTCAGTCAGTCAGGGCCAAACCATCACAGTTTGGGTTAAAGGAGGACAGCAAACACGAGAGATTCTAGAAAAGCATGCATAATACATGGAAGAAGGAAGATGGGCTGGGATATAGAAGGGAAAAAAACGGAAGATGTTAAATTGAAATCAAAGAAGGAAAAATAAATACATCCGAAAACAAACTGTACAAAAAGGTCAGATTCTCAGTATAGGTTGCATTTGGGTGGAAATGTAGAGGGCCTGAAACAGAGGAGAGGGTTAGCTGATGGAATCTTGATAATCCTACTGTTATTAAATCGCAGGAATGATTCTGTGACCCCCACCCCCACAGAGAATTAGAGTAAAATCCTTCTATACCAGCATATGGCCACAGGGTCTGCCAGCCGGCCCGGCAAGCTACGGAAGCTAACACTTGTAGCGGGAGCTTTTCCAATGCAACGCATCAAATTATAATTATTCAAAAGATAATAATTCCACACTACAATAGTTAAGCAAAAAAACAGCAGACAAGACAGACGTCTCTCAGTTGTACATCAAATACTTCATGCTTGTGTGCTTGCCAAATAATTATATTTTATAAATATGTAGGACAAATATCCAATAAGGTTAAACAACAACAAGGGTCTGAAACATGAACACACGCTACATGAAAAATCCAAAGAAAAAGAAAAGAAAAGAAATCTAAAAATGTGATTAAGCAAATAGGACTACAGTGCTGTGAAAAAGTATTAGACTCCTTTGCGATTCCTCCCATTTTTGTGTGTATCTCATCAAACCGTATCAGATCTACAAACTAGATTTAGACTAAGAAAATGTTAACTTCAATAAACAGAGAAAAGTTTTACGTGAGATTCAGCCGCAAGCAAAGCAACAGTTGTTTCACCCACACTCCGCCTAATGCATTATGGTCTGTGGTTTTCACTCTCATTCGGACCGAGCCATGAGGCATGGAGGAAGGATGTGTGTGACTGTTGCATAAGCCAGTAGGTATTTCTACCATTAACCTGTCAAAAAAACTTAAAAGGGGAAATTGTCAGTATTTGAAAGATTTGGTATATTTTTAAAGCTAAGCTGCCGGTGTGAATGTAGAAGAACGGCGTGTGATATCTCCCAGTTTGAAAGAAACTGTTTTGTGGTCTGTGCTTTGCACATCTGTAAAATGATTGTTTCTAGTGCTGTTTAATTGGCTATCTTTTTTTTTTAATAATGCAAAAAGGTTTTCCAATACCAATACCCCACCAGTGTGAAAATGTATTTGCTCCGAGGGTCGTTTTATAGAAAATAAGCCTCAATGTAGATCAGTGGATTTTACAAAATAGCCGACTAACCATTACCAGACTGATGTCTTTCAATCACCTTCTTCCGCTCCTTGAATTTTTTCTTTAATTTGGCATAGTCTGCAAGTGCACAAACATTGTGTGCTTGTGTGTCACATCCTTCCATTTTTTCTAGAACTCAAGCAACAAGACAACTTTGTGAGGCTTATATAAGTTACATGAGAAATCATTAATTTCTTTAGAAACAGGTCAAAAGGCAAGCATGCAAACAGGAAGCTGGAAACACATATAAAGTTTAACCACACTTTGGGTTATAACCTTTCTATCTTGCCTGTTATTGCTTAGAAGTGAAACATCTCACACAGTATAGTCTCTGAGTGTTGAAAGCCCCACACTCATCTGCATTTTATTACAGTAAGTGATGTTGACTGTTCCCTTCGGACTGCTGTTCAGCTCCATGAGCAGCAATAGCAATAATTACTGACAAGCAAAGTCTTGAAGTAGAAAGTAGTGGTTGGTTTTGGATTTAGCACTGTGCAATTTACTATTTAGGTGGTCGGCGACCCATTACTGGAGTGGTTTTAAAAAATGCTAAAACATGCAGCTTTCCAACTGCCTTCTCATTACCTTCTGTTACAGGTGCTGGACTCCTGGTGCTGTTTGTCTTTTCTCTCCTGGCTCTACGGCCCAAAAATATTTATGCCCAAGGATACAGATTGTCCGGCTGCTGGAAAAACACATTTTGTGCTGTGGCTAAACCATAACCTCTATCACAAATGAGCATAAATATAAAATATGCCTAAAACTCTAAAGATTAACAAAATGAGGAAGACAATTATGAGATTTACATCTTTAAGTCCTTGAAAAATCCAATACAAAATTATGTTGAATTCTGCAAAAATTTGCTAAATCTTTATCATATCATGTTCAATCAGGTTTTTTCCAGAAGGCTTGTACCCTGCAGAGTTCAGGCATAATGCTCCTAAAGGGATCAGATTGTGTTCTGGGGGGAAAAAAGGGTATATTAGGAAAGGGGTTGGTATCTCTCGCCATATAACTCAATATTTGATTTACAACATACATATAAAATGTTATTTTAAGGGCTTAGAAACAAGAATACCAATTAAGAATAATCAAAAGAGCATAATTTTGCTGCAAGAATATGTCTGCATTAAACACCAGGGGCTTATCATTTGTAATCAAATAGAATCGTTGAATGGGGAAATGAGGCCAGATTATGTTTTTAATTGCAGGTCAGATGGCCGTGACTTCATTACACCCAAAGATAGAGAGAAACCCATATGTTGTCAGAGACAGACACGGGCATCCTGTCACGGCTGTCGAGAAACAATGTTTATGCCAGGGGCTGAGGACACAGGGCTTATGTCATCCTACCAACAACACAAAATGAGAATATGAAGGAGGCATGAATAATGAAAAATGGCAATGTAGAAAATTGAAACCACGGCTTGGAAAAGACAAGAGGGGGAAACTGAGGGTCTACCTTTGCTTGAGTGCTTTCATTCCAGCTCAGAATGTTTGTGCCTGCGAGTCACACTTAGCCAAAGAAATGGGGAGTATATCATTTGGGCATGTATGCTAGATAGACATAAAAGAGCCACTTACCATGTTCCTGTAGTGTCTCTATGTTAACGATGGCATCAGTTCAAAATGTGGTCAGATCCATGAGGTAACAATTGCCTATCGGTCTGGCCTGAAAGTGCACTGGAAACACAGAGGAGTCATGAATAAAATGTATGCCAGCAATATAAAAGCAGCTCCCTCCTGCAGAAAATCACAATCTGAATCCAATGCACAAACACACAGTTAATCCTAAACTGCCTCCACTCACTGAACCCATACTGATCCTACCTCCACCCATTTATGCAGCATGTGGGCTAAGAAATAAAAACAGTGGAAGAGACAGAGAAAGCGTCAGCTGGCTGTTACCCATACATGAATGAACCTTATTTGAACTGGAAAAAAGGGGGAAAATAGCGAGAGAGGACGTGCCAACTATCAGAGCAACCTTTAGGCCGGTTTATTGATTGGACCTATTGATCCATACACAGATCCGACTCCTATACAAAAGTCTGCTGGACATCAGATAGATCAAATCAGATATGTTATTTTCTTCATTTAAATAATCTTAAAATCAGTTTGGTGATCCAACCCTCTGGGGTCCGAGGTCCGGCTAGGATCAGGGGGAACCCTAATCTTTTACATTCAGCAATAAATCATTTTCCTCTTACAAGTGTTAGGTTTCATTGTTTTGCAGCACAACATAACCTCTATGACCTATGAGTAATATCTTCACTTTAACATACTGTGTTAGAATACTGTCCCCAAAAACCTATAGGAGTTCGGGTTCGGGTAAGGTAAACTGGAACTTTGGGGTTATAGTCTTAGGATCCATAGGGTGAAAAGGGGGATATCCAGCTCTTGTATAATATAAAATGTTTACATTCTCATAGTAAGAATGGTGCAATGCTCAAGCATTTGCATTTGATTAAACCATACTGAAAAGGCCTTAGATAAAAGAACTTCAGGAATTGTTACTACTTCCGCAAAGTTTTCATATCTTATTCAAAAATTATCTAAGGCTCACTCCCACTCTAAATCTTAGCTTAAATTAAAAAAACCTAAACATTACATTTACTACTTCTCTGCCATTGAAAAATACGTGAACATTAAAATATTGCAAGGTGTCTCCACTGAAAAGTGTATTTCCAGTGTTCCTGAAGTGGGAGTATCAGATTGTCAATGTTATTCTTTAACTGTCAATGGTTATAATGTTGTTGCTGATCAGTGTGGTGTCAATAACCGTGTGATACTAAAACATCCACTTACTTCCACAACTGATTATATTGAAACAGTTGATAAGCAGGGAGGGATGATACAAGCAGGTAATGTTTGAAACAAATCACAGAGCTGGCTAAAAACACCAACAACCTGAGAAGATGTGTAAAATAAGAGCAGTACCATCTGCTTGGAAAAGATGAGAAGTTGCAATCTTGCAGGACGAGCCACTGAATGACAAGATCATCTCCCATACAGTTTGCTTGAGATCAAGGAGTCTAGGTGTTCGTGGAAAATTTGACGTCATATCATATACATATTCATTCCATACGTTTGAAGTGGATGGAGGGTGGCTTCAATCATCATGGCTACATGGTCTTCAAAGAGAGATGAGGAAGAGGAGTGAATGAGGAACTTCAAAGGGTTTCAGCACGCACTCTCACATCCGTACACACGTGGCAAACGGATACGTGCACACACACACTCGCAGCCTCTACTATGTTTACTTATGAATGTCTGTAACCAAAGGGCTCCTGAGAAAGAACAACAAGCTGCTGCACAGGAGAGATGCTGTTCAGTAACTTTATTCACCGCAAACATTTAAAAGCTGTGCCAAACCGAACTGGTGATATGTTATCTGTGTCAGCCAAACAGCAGCTGGTTCTTTACACAATCCAAGTTGTCTGCTTAACAGTTCATTTGAGTCCCGGCTCGCAATCAACATTAAGAAGAAGAATAGTAAGGCTCTTCTGAATGTTGCCACAACACACCTTGTGGCTGTCAGGGATTCTATGGAATGGTGAGTTGCAAGTTGAACTATTTGGAAGACCTGTTAAACATGGCGTTAGCAGTGTTATGTTTCGGGGGAGGCTTTGCTGCTTCAGAGCCATGGGGGCGGCTCCCCTTCCTGGTCTCTAACAGAAAATCCAGAAGGAGAATGTCAGCTCACCAGTCTGTGAGCTGAAGATGAAGCACAACTGGGGCATGCATCAAGACAATATTTCAAACCGAAGAGGCTCAAGAGGAATAAAACCTACAGTTGGGAGTGACCCAATCAAGTCTGGACTGAACCCCATTTAGATGCTTTGGTGGCACGTGAAACAAGCAGTTCTCACAAACCCTCTAAAGTGGCTACAGGAAAGCAGTTCTACACAGATGTATGCCCCAAAATTCTGTGAGAGTGATGATCTCCAGTTACTGGAAGTGTTGGGTTGTAGTTGTTGTCATTAAAAGTAACACAGCTGGGTCCAGAGGGGAGCAAATATTTTTACACCTGGTTATTTTGGTATTGGATAACCTTTTTAGCTATATTATAATTTTAAACTTAATTTTGTGTTTACTAAGTTTAACTTGTGTTGTGTGTAAAGTTCTGTGTGGATCCATACATCCACACATGAGATACACAAAAATATGGATGAAATCATGAAGGGGGTCAGTATATTTCTTTCACAGCACGTGTAATGTACTCAGATGTTACATCCTCAGTTTCGCACATCAGAATACAGAAACTCCACAACTTCTACATAATCAAAAGATTAATCTCCCCATCATTTGTATCAATGAATGAACTATTTTTTAAACATGTAGCCTGAAATCTGCCCACTCTTGGCTTGATGAGCAGCTCTACTGAGGACAGCCATGTGAAGGAGCGTTCACTTAGTCTTTGGATGTACAGTTAAAACTACTAGTGCTGATGTCTCTCCCTCCATATGAGACACATGCCTCAAGCCAAAACAGCCTTTCATCCTCCCAGTGCCATGAATTATTGATGATCAGAACAGAGAGACACACTGAAACACACACTGTGTTTCCCAGTGTGGTGGCTGGTTGGCTGTATGAACGTGTGTAAGAATGCAGGTCTGTGAATGTCTGTCTGTGTATGTGTGTGTGTGTGTGTGTGCGTGTGGTATCCGTGACTAAACAGGTGGGCTGGATTCTCTCCGTGATTAGCTATGTAAATTGTCACAAGGCCAATCAAGACGCGGATGATGACAGTGAAACAGCCATTGGCTCATGCCCTCTGCTATCGTCAACCTCTGTCACCAACTACCATGTCTCCAGTGTATGTGTGTGCTATTTGTTTCATTTCATGTGTGTGATGCCATCATTTCATGCATTTAATGACGCAACACTTGTGTTTACAATGAACCCTGAAGCCTCCATCGACACGCAGCAAACTTCTTCAGAGAGCTCACTTGTACAATGTTTACTCACATTCACAGTCTCCCCCTCAACAAGCAGCAAGCATATGAACAACAAGCCCACAGAACACTTTGACGAGCAGCGCAGGATGGCTCAGGGGCCATTTCCATCACATGAAATAAATAAATCAAGCATCATCATTTTAATTGGCTTATGCATTTTATGTTGAAAATTGCAGGTGAAATTGCACTAGTACATGTCTAGTAACTGGTGGAGATTATTTCAGCAAGAGAAATTAGCTTTTGAAAATGTCTCTTATATCAATAAGCAGCTTTTCTCATGTCAGAGAAACGTCATACATACAGTGCATTCGGAAAGTGTTCCTACACCTTTCCATTGTTCCCTATTTATAATGTTGCAGCCTATGATGAAATTGTTTGAATTAATTGTATCCTTCATCAATCTCCATTCCATTTCCCATAATAACGAAGCAAAAACAGAATTTTATTTTTCTGCAGGCTATTAAATAAGAAAAACTGAAATATCATATTGACATAAGTATTCAGACCCTTTCCATGACTCTTTAAATTTTATTCTGGTGACACCTATTTTCTCGATCAACTTTGAGATGTTTCTACACCTTGTTTAGAGGCCACTAGTGGTTATATCAGCTGGTTGGACATTACCTGGAGACACAAGCCTGTCCATATGAGGTCACACTGCGAACGATGCACATCAGATCAAAAACCAAGTTATTAGGTCAAAGGAAGTGCCTGCAGAGCTCAGATACAGATCTGGGTCAAGGCACAGATCTGACGGAAGGCTCCAAAAAAATGTACTTCATTGGAGGTTCCCATGAGTCCAGTGGCCCACATGATTTTTAAATGGAAGAAGTAAAGAAAAACTTGGATTCTTCCTGGAGCTGGTAGTCCAGTCAAACCTAGCAATCAGAAGGGAGAAGGGTCTTGTTAAGAGAGGTGAACAAGAACCTGAAGGTCACTCTAGCTGAGCTCAAGAGATTCTAAGTGAAGATGGGATAAACTTGAAGAAGGTCAAATATCACTTTAGCACTTCAACAATCTGGGCTTCACAGCAGAGTGATAAGAAGGAAGCCTCTCCTCAGTGAAAGAGACAGGAAGAGTCTGCTTGAAGTTTACAGAAAAGCACCCAAAGGACTATCCAACTGTGAGAAACGCGTTTATCTGGTCGATTGAACTTTTTTGGCCTCAATTCTATGTTGGCCTCAATTCTAGCAACACTTATCACCTGCCCAACTTTGAGAAAACGGTGGTGGCAGCATCATGTGGGGGGGGGGGGTATTTTTCACTAGCAGAGACGGGGAGACTATGAAAGTTGTGAGAAAGCTGAATGGAGCAAAGTACAGACATATACTTAATGAAAACCCGGTCAAGAGACCCGGGACCCCAGACTGGGCCAAAGGTCCGCCATCCAATAAGCACACAGTCGAGACAAGGCAGAACCGGCTCAAACACAACTCAGCGAATCTCTTATCTTCTTACCCCTTTTCCACCAAAAATAACCTGGTGCTAGCTCAGTGCTGGTGCTAGTGTCAGCGCTTAGTCGGTTCAACTCGGGCACTTTGTAAGAACCTGTTTACTATTCCATTGGCAAGGAGCCAAGTCAGAGCCACGCCATTATGTCACAATATAATTATAATAATAATAATACATTTAATTTATAATGCACTTTAGATTTGGATCAAATCTCAAAGTGCTACAAAGTATAGCAGATAAAAGCCTCAATAAAAGATCAAATAATAGGATATGCAGAGAAGAATAGTGGATAATCCCCAAATACAGGTGTGCAAAACTTCTCCCGAGAAGAGTGGAGGCTTTAATTGATGCTACAGGTTCTTCATCTAAGCAATGAGCCAACAGTCTGAATACTTATTTCTTAATCACTTTGTGAATGCACTGTATGTGTGGCAACTTAACGTTCATTCATTCATAATCTGTAACAGCTTGCGAGGGCTGAAGTCTATCCCAGCTGAAATTGGGCCAGAGATGCGATACACTCTGGAGGACAGACGACAGACAACCATTCACATGCACATCCACACCTATAGACCAATTCACTCATAGTGCAGGTTTTTTATTCCTTTCTTAATAATATCAAGATATAAATCATGTGTTTCAAACATCAAAATGACAGGATTCAATATTCAAAAATGGTGTATTTTATAGTACAGGTATTGGGGCTGTGAACATTTTTTTTAAATTCATTAATTTATCAGAATTAAATCTTAAACCTGAACTTACAACATGATAAAATGCATTTAAAAAAAAAAAAAGAAAAGCAGTAAATATACTCCTTTTTAGAATTTGACACAGGGTATTGATCAGCAATTATTTACTAATTCCAACAGGATTAACTCATGATTCGCTCCCCAGACTCACGGGAAGTAAAACTTCAGAGATGTCCAGCCACATTGATTTTCTTCCTGGATCTAAAGTTGCCATGATATGGATTTTGCTGTGAAGTGATTTTTCAACAACTTGTTGTTTGCTTTTTGAGAATAATCACTAAACAATTACCATGTTCTAATAATTCATATGGAAAGTGATGTTTGTTCAACATTGTGCTACAACCCAGTTATTCCTCCTTCAACACATCCCCACAATATAATTCAATTGAGAGAAACACACAGTCCCACACAAGTCAAGCACAATCTTCAGAGAATAGCAGAATAAACCTCCTCCCTCTGACTCGGCTCGCAGGTTTTTTTGCCGAGCCTGTGGGAATGTGCAGTACATTGATGTTTCTGATGAAGAGCACTGAGCTCCATTGATCCGCTGGGATGAGAGTGAGCTGTCAAACACAATCAGGCAAGTCAAAGACCCACTTTCAGGCCTGTGCTCAATGAAACTGTGGGGGAACGTGGAAGAGCAGATAATCCTCCCAAGGCAAACACTACAGGGAGGAGACTCACACGCAGACACAACTTTGATGCCTTCACAGGGTTTATTTGTTCAATGAAGGAACATTAAACACATAAAACTACGGGGATAGGATGTGTCAGACATTGCAGGACCAGAGAATTACTTAATAAGCATAATAAATAATGCAGCAATTCTTCAATACTTCTGTTTGACAGAAAGGATGACTTTTAAATTAGATGCAAGTGTTGCTGTTGATCATATTATTGGCTCTGATGGGAGCCTTTTTTCCAGCTCCAATGAGGGTTGGGGTTGAAATATTTGATGATATTATATAATATTGTGAAATGAGACTATATACCATCCTTGGATTCGGGGTATTATAAAGTTATCGGGGCAAGTGTCTTGTCTAATTCTGGTTTCCAAGATTGTATTTCAAGGAAATTATGTAATTTTCTTAACTTACTAGACTGGAATGTGTGCCTTCTTCCTCATTGCTATTACAATTTCATTTTGTCAATATTTTGACAGATCTCAAAATTGTTGTGTTTCTTGCATGTTGAACATTATCTAATGTTGCTTATAAAGGCTTAGAATTAGGTTTCATGCATATATGACCTTAGACATCACTTAAATTTACACACTGCCACTATAACCTAGTGCAATTGAACAGCGTTAAAACCGGAGCAGTTGTAATGAGTAATATATAAGTATAATATATGATAAGTTTTCTATTGCCACCTCTCGAAAACAGTTATAAACTCCATGAAGGTGGGGCTTACTGTATCATCGAATTGTTGTGTACGAATTTTTCCGCTAAGTGTAAAATATATTGACAAGGGAGTGTCACAAGTAGTCTTGATTTTTTCTAAAAAGATATATGTGTGTTTTAAATACATGATTATCATTTGATAATCTTCAGATAGTCAAAAATAGATAGTTTGATAGTCTTTACTACTGAAAGTCACTTGCTTCTTCTTGATGACATAGAAATGAGTTCACAGGATAGAAGAAGTTGTAAAACCTCAAGGAAGACATGGTGTTATTAAGTGTTTAAAATGGTGAGAAGGTAATCTGACTACAGTACCCTGGACAGAACAAAGAATTCTGTAAACATAAATAAAACCATGAATACAAATAAACACATTTCCCAGGCAGATGTGAGAATTCAGGAAGATTTTGAAGGACTCCTCCGGATGTTTGCAAGCACAAAGACACATCTGATGCTCTGAGGAAAACAACTTTGCTTAAATATCCCAAAGCTGAATAATCTGACACCAGTATCACAATCCGTCTTTGACACTGCATCCACAACAGTAAAGCACACTTGCAATTATAGTGATCTTGTAACTCCCTGCTAATACTGCACATGGCACAGGGAGGGCACTTTTAATCAGTCAATGTTGCAACTGGAGAATAATCTTACAAGCCCGTGTCGTCACAGGCTGGTGAAAGGGGAGCAAATCTCCCACTTTGCATGGACTTAAAAAAGATTATGAAGCACCGAAAAATGCAATGCATCAGTCAAAGTGTTTCCATCACAACCTGTGTTTATATCATCCATACACTTACTGTAAAGTATGTGAAGGTTAAAACTCAGAGGAGCGTGCAAGTACCAAAATAAGTATGTTATATGTAATGGATTGGGATTGTCAATTGTTATCAATGCGATTTAATGACTAGGAAATAAAGATTACCAGAAATCAGAATTGTAGTGATGAGATTTGAAAAATCTGAAAGGGTATTACCTAAAAAGGTATACATATAGTACTTTGGAAAGCAAAATGAGCAAAAATGCACAGGATGACGAATTGAGCATGTGTATAGGGAGATACAGAACAGGAAACTCTAAATAATGGGTAGTGGTTAATGTAATGAAAGAACAAGTTAGATCCCTAAAAGTTGGCCCTCAGCAGCGGATAGAATGGAGCTGCATGTGGTTTGACACGCGTTTGATCAAAGTTGTCTTGGCAAGAGTAGACTGGTTATTACTGGAGCCCAAATGTATACCCTATTATTAATCGACCTTCTAGAGGATGCTAATTATCAATAATTTCAGCAATGCAAACTGAACACATACGTTTCAAAATAAGGCATAAACAAATTCTATGAATGTGCAAATGGTAACAACTCGTAAAACTATCATAAAGACCGAATGTGTTACTCATTTCAGTAGGAATTTTGATTATTTTAAACCTGTAGTCAGATTTGTGATGTGCTATGATTTGAATAAATTAAAATAGGCCTACACGTGATTTTCAGCGTAAAGGGTTTTATTATTTATAGTTTATAACGGCAAAAATACCACAGTATATTAAAATACTGATAGTATATTGATAACAGTGAGGTTTCGTACTGAAGAAAAAAAATATTTCCTGCAATTTAATTACAAAACAAGTTTTTAACAATTCAGAAGAAATCTCATTTAAGCATGTATGGAAGCATCACTCACCTTGCAGCGACGCGATGGGAGCTTAGTTGTGTGTTTTTTGAGTGATCTGCAGAGAGTGCAAGAGTTGCGTCTTGTCCTAGAACCAATAGGTATATCGATGACTTGACATAATTCAGATAACGGTAGTAAATTAATAATCAGACAAGTGCACTAAGTTATCCGGTGCAGACCTTGACATTAAATCCCCCTGGCGCTTTAAGTGATAGAAAATAGCTTTCGCTTTGGAGATCTGCTGGATTAGGATTGGCTACAATCACTCAATAATATTTTTTCTGAACCAATAGGATCAGTGAATGGTTATGTTTAGTTGTGCGCTTGTTTAATAATAGAACGTTGTCCGGTATGCGATGGACATGACATGAATAATCTCCCGCTCGGCGGTGCTACCTATTAAGACAAAACAAGCACAACTAGTGTCCATTGAACGGCATGCTCCGTACAATGGTTTATGGGAAATGTAGTTTATAAGACATACGGTTACCCTCTCTGTTATTCACACACGCACCGCTCTAAAACTACACCTCCGCCATTTGTAATGGGACGAGAGCCACTTGCATCAGCGTGTTGTCGGCAGTCATTGGCAAAGTTTGCTCCAGTTGCTGCGTTTCGTGTTAGAAAGTAAAAATACTAACACCATTATTAACCTGGTCAAAAGTCCAAACATAGCGTATTAGTGACCAGCGACCAAATGAAGCTCTTCCTAAGTGAAGGCAATCCGCATTGCCTAAAGGTGTTGGTTGCCTTGGAAGTGACTGGAGTGAAATGTGACGTTCAGTTTGTCAACCACGAAGGTAAGAGAGCCTGGTTTGCCTTACTTCTGTCAATGAGTCTAACTACAGTGGAGTGTAATAACAGCTGCCGTTTGCTTATAGCTGCGTTAGCTAGTCTATTAACGTTTGATATGAGTCTTGAGCTGTGCCTTACAGTTGAGCGTGACTAGTTAGCGTTAGCTGTAGCATGTTCATATGACAGCTATCTGTCATTGTCAGTTACCGATGAGTGGAGTGACCAAGCCACCTGTGTCTGCATCTGGGAAGCAGCTAGAAAAGTCTTACTGCACATGCCTGCATTGTTTGTCTTGTTTTAGTCATGTTTGTTCTTGCAGCACCATGTAAACTTTGTTTAGCATTTCTTTTTTTATCTGTACAGCATACCACACTGCAGCTACACCTTTATGCGTTGAACATTCCACTCTTATCCTCATTAGGTTATATTGATGTATTAAAAACATCTGTGTTTAAAAAGAGCTCTGGCGATCTGGAGTTCTGAAATTTAAAAAAATCTGATCTGGTGTCCAGTGTCACCCTGCCACATCACCGATCCCACAAAAAGATTGGATGAATAAAAAATGTTTTTGCATTAATCTATAAAAAAACAATTTTTTAAATACAAGATAGATAGACTGACTGATGCTGTATTAATGCCGACGCAAAAACAGAGTTCAATATGTGAAAACGCAAAAAAGAGTTTGAACGGACATTTAAAATTATAAAAAAATAAATTGAAATAAAATAAATAAACAAATCTGAAAGTGGCTAACAGCAGAGAGAACACAGTCCAGTTGATGACACACAAATCTACATGAAAACTGACACAGGTTCCTCTGCAGCTTCTCCATCCTCATCACCATCATCATCTACCCTGTCAGCTCTCCGTGCCTGTCTGGAGGAGATGAAGGTGTGGATGAAAAACAACTTTCTCCAGTTGAAAAGCTCCGAAACCGAAATAATTTCAATTGGCACCCAGTCATCCTCCATAACCAGCATTACCTTCTCTGGCCACGACATTCCCCTCTCCTCATCTGTCCCCAACCCCGGTGTAAGATTCAACTTTCAACTCACTTTTGAATCCCACATCAAACACATCTGCAAGATCTTTGTTCACCATCTCAGAAATATTTCCAAGATCCGTTCTTCACTCAAGTTAAGTGATGCTGAAAAGCTGGTCCACACGTTTGTCTCCTCCAGACTGGATTACTGTAACGCCCTTCTCATCGGGATCCCTGATAAAAGTCTTCAAAGAATACAGTATGTTCAAAACAGTGCTGCAAGGATCCTGATGAGAGTTCGTAAACACGAACAGATCACCCCTGTTCTTCATTCCCTTCATTGGCTTCCAATCTCCACCAGGATTGATTATATGATCTCTCTCCTCACTCACCAATGCATCCATGGCAATGCACCCCCTTACCTGTAAGAACTACTCACCCCACTGACCTCAACATGATCCCTCCGTTCTACCCACTCAAACATCTTCCTCCTGCTCCAGACTGAGCTTAGCAATATTGGTGATTTGGCCTTCTGTTCTGCTGCCCCTCATCTGTGGAATGCCCTCCCTGACCATCTGAGGGCTCCACAGACGACTGAGACTTTTAAAAAATGACTTAAGACTTTCCTTATTAGCAAAACCTATAACTTTTAATCAACATTTCTGCTTTTTGCTCATATTTTTATATTATAATAATATTTGTATATTGATATTTTAATCTGCTTTTACCTTGTAGCACTTTGAAATTTGATCATAATATGAAGTGCATTATAAATAAAATATATTATTATAATTATTATTATTATTATGCTGTTCCAGAGTAGGAAGGATCTCCCGACATTATAACACAAAACGCTCCAGTGTTCTTTTTCTTTATCAGATGAGAGACCCTGGGACAAAATAGCACTAGATGAAGGTCATGGTCTAGTCTTTATACGCTCAAGTATCTTTCAGATGAAAAAGTTGGGAACCACTGACAATGCATCACTAGATTATCAAACATCTTTAATAATGTACCCATTTTAATTAATTTTCAGCCAAGAAGCCCTTGATCAGCCTTAAAATACATTTTGTAGAAAAAATAGTTTACAAAGATAAACAACACTGCACTGTTCAGTCCATCAATTCATTAGTAGTCTTAGGTGTAGAGAATGTATAAGAAAATGGACTTGCGAAAAATAAACTGTTAATATTTTCCAGTTGTATTGAGTACTAGAGCCATCATATGGTATCAAATGGTTTTTCTAATAGTGAAGTCAAAACATCTGTTAAATCATATTATTTGAATACAGCCTGTTCATTCAACCTGTAGTAATGGGTAGCAGCCCAGTGAGAGCAGTCACTCTCTTTATCTTGAACTACCAATGCTTGTGAAAGCAAGCCAAAAATACACAAAGAAGCAATGCATATAAATAATACACTATACAATATGAGCTAACCCCTCCACAAGAAGTCAAAGAAAATAGCTAAGAGGGCCTCAAGCTGAGCGGAAACGAGCAACCAAAAATGTTCTGTAAAATATTCCACTTCTGTTGAGAATAAATTGTAAAAGCCAGCTCTGCAATAGCATGATCTTTTTTTTTTGATGATTAAATAATCTATTGTAACACATACTTGATTAAGAAAGTATGCCAATACTTTTGATTTGAATAAAACAGATTGCAATACTCCTGACAGTGATAATGACAGCCACGCAGATTTGCTATAAAGCAAACGACAGTGTGTTTGAAAGACCATCCCCTGTTATGAACGGTGCACTGACAGACTGCATGGAGCGGTTTAAGTGTGGAGACAGAGGAATGATCGTCACATTTTAGCACTTTGAGATTTGATCCAAATGTAAAGTGCGTTATAAATTAAATGTATTAATATTATTATTTCATTGTGACCTGATAAATTTCACATTAAGAAGATCAAATCCTTGACCTTCCTTGGATCTTTGTCTTTTAATAACTTCAATTATTGAGGCTGAGAATTTGATCATGAGATTATCCTTGACAATACAGCATTACGTTCAGATACGATCAAGAATTCCTGAGATGATCCGTCTCCAATGGACGTTTCGTTTTATTCTTTTTATTTCCAAAGACATAGTCAGTCATTTGAAAGAGGCTTTGCTGCTTGGATCAACATGTTTCAACCAGGTGAAGAATCTGGTTGAACGACTTCTTGCAAACATGCTCATCTGCATAACAATCTAGTCTAATGTCAGCTATGTGTGTTTTATTTGGTTTGATCATAACACGCAATGTGATTATTTGTTTTTCCCAGAAAGGGTGGTACCCTTCCTCAGCCGTCCTGCGGTGCCAGCCCTTCTCCTGCCCAGTGGAGTACATCTTTTTAGCTCCAATGCCATCTGCAGGTCAGCAAATTAAAGTCCTAATACTCATAGTGCTTACGCCAAGTTGGCATGAATACAGGATTATTGGTTACTGTCTATATATAATTTTTCAGATTTCCAAAGTCTAATGTAACAGTAAACATTAAATCTATATAGTTAGATATCAGAAAACCAGGATTATTGTCACAAAAACTGTCTGCATGTCTATGTAGTTTATAAAATATGATCTAAAATAAGATTTTTTTGGTTGTTTGATTATGATTTCCTTTGATGCAATGTGTGTTCAGACACCTTTCTATCAGATCTGGCATAGCATTCTATGCCAGATCAGACAAATGGCTATGCTTTTATTACCACACACATTAATTGGCCTTGGGCAAACATGAACCTTCACCAATTGTCCTTCCTTAGACCACTTGAATAGGTACTAACCGTTGCAGACCTGGACATGCTCTGACGCATTCGTCTAGCTATCTCAATTTTGGACTCTGTCAAAGTCATACTGATTCACTTAACCATCCTGCTTACGAAACATCAACTTCAAGGACAAAATGTTCACTTTCTGCCTAATATATCCCACCCACTGACAGGTGCCACAATATAATCGTGTTTCTTTTTTTTTGGCACATAGGAGTAAAAAGTTTCATCTATTTTTCTCTAACTTCTGTTTCCCTTTTTTGTTTTTTAACACATTAGATATATGTTTGAAATGAGTGGACAAGACATCAGTCAACTTTGCAATCAGTGGCTCGAATGGGAGACCACCGAGCTTCAGGTACGTCCAAATACAACAGACCTTTTCTTTTGGTAACCTGTCTTACTGTACCCAAGTGAATTGGTGTGAAGCACAGTGCATGTGTCGTTGGCAGCGTCTAACCTACACAGTTTTCATGCTCACACCCTGTCCAAATGTTGTTTAGCAAATGCACTTGCGCCCTCTGATACAGTGCGCCCATGGGAATGATGTTCTTCAAATGAAGTGGGGTCATAAATGGCTCCTGGCTTTCCTCTGGAGGCAGAAAGCAACTGTGGCACTGACCAACAGAAATGTGTTGTAAAGCATTTGTCTTTCTGTTTAATTGGCCGATCAGATTAGCCTAGAAGGTTAATTCTATGCATACACTAGTGAGGACTCTTAAATAAACTCCCAGTTTAAAACACCTTATTTTCCCCTCAGATTATACAAGGAGTTCTAAGGAATTGAACGGATTCACCCCAGTCTTAACTGCCTGGTCCAATGTTGTTTGAGTAATGTTAATTAAATTGTTTTGTCTTATTTGCACAGCCTGCATTGCTGAAGGCCTTCCACATGGCAGTGCTGCAAGGAAAAGGGTCAGAGGTTTCCAAAGTCCTCCAAGGGCCCCTAAACTACTTGGACCAAAGCTTGAGCATGGGGAACACACCATATTTAACTGGGGTACAACAATATGCTATCATTTAATTGTATTTGTAGCACTTATTCTCTTTCAATGCTTGTTTATATGTTACTTCTTTATGATAAAGGCAAACATTCCCACTATTTTTCGGCCTTTAAAGTTTATATAACATAAGATTAAGTCAAAAGTTCATAATGGCTTTACGTCTCCTCTTTGCCACATCAGGCTCCTGCAGCTGGTGAAGCACTCAAGTTAAAATTCTATCTATCTGGAGAGGAGGTTGCTGAAGTTGCGAGTGTGCCTCCACCATGGCAACAAATAATTAGTGTCAATCATATCTGTCATTTGTCTAGAAATAAGTTTTGTGTAGCCTATTATTGGCCTGGCCAGGAGGAACTCTTTACAGCTTAAGAAACAGTGGCAAGTAGGAAGTACCAATAGTCCAGATATAAAGATATGCACTCACACAAACCAGTCATGTTTGTTGAAATTAATCTTCCCGCTTAGAGTATGTGTGAAGTCATTGGGGGGCAGCTGGGTAATTTTTTCTGTATTTAAGACATTGTAAATAAGAACCATTTAGGTTTATTATGGAGTAATTGAAAGGAAAACAGGGCAACTTCAACAATTTTGGATTTTAACACTGATACTCACGCGTTTTGTGTTACAGGAAGCTGTTTCTGTAGCTGATGTTGTTTTATGGGCCGCGCTGTACCCTGTTTTAGCTGACTCTTCACCAAAATTGGGTAAGAACTAATAAATGTTAAACTTCGTTAATTGTCTACCCACCAAATAGAGGTTTTTTAAAGTGCGTTATAAATTAATTGTGTAATTATTATTGCCAACATATGCCTCTACGTTTTCCCTATTTGCATGTTTTTTCTTTACGTGCTTCCTGTATTTCATTTGTTGTTCTTCTGATCTCTATGTTTGAACCGTTCTTGCTGCAACCACTTGCTTTTTGTATTTCAGGTGAGCAAAAGTCAGTGAAGAATTGGTTTGACCGTGGAGCATTTATGCACAGTTTAGAGTCTGCTGCTCAGAAAGTGCTGCAAGGAAAAGGCCTGCAGGGCATGAAGAGCTACATGCAGAGGCAGCCTGCCCCTCAGACTAGCCAGGGCAGAGACACACAGCCATGCAACAGCAACCCTGCCGAGGTATCAGCCCGGATAACTTTTACCTATATAGACTTACAACTTTCTTTCTGGAACAGAAGGCTTTCAGGGGTTCTCCAATAGTTTTCCTGCCTCAGGAAACAAGTACGCCTTGTGAGGTTTCCAGGAAAATGTATTGTCTTTTTTATTTTCTTCATAGATGCCCAAACTACACTATGTAAGACTCATGGATTGTCCCATATTTAGTTTCTCACTTTTTCCCACATTCTACTCTAGATTTTTTTGCTTGTGGAAAAAAAATTTAAGCAAAGCATTCTAATTATTGCAGTGCTTGAATTTGCCTAATTTTAACCAAGCTCGGGGCTCTCGTATAGCAGATACAGTCTTCATGTTAGATTTAACTTGGCTTCACACAAGATGAATTAAGAATATACAATATCTAGCATGTGAAGGTTACATCACTATTCTCTTTATTCTTCAATTCTTTTTTCAGTGGGCATATTCTCAACACTTTCTAAATAAAGTTGTGACATATGTATACTTGTATGTGACATATGTAGTTTCATTACAGGCCCCAAGTATGTATGCAAATAAAGGAGGGACACCAAAGATTAATTTCAAATATCTATTTATGTACTTTAACTAAAAAAAAGAAGAGATATGAATGGCAGAGATCAGTGGTAGAATAGAGTAGATGTATGAGAAATGAAGGAACAAAGCAAAGCACACAGATAATTCCCCGAAAGGAATGAGTTGACATCCTTTACCACACTACATTCATGTGGTATGCAAAGTTGAGCAGGTCATATCAAAACGTGCAGGTTTTGATAAAGGGCTTTATCAAGGACTTTATATATCACACTCAAAAATTAAGTGTGCAACTAAATTTTTTGGAGTTGCACACGTCCATATTTACTAATCTTTTTTTGCTTATTTAACATCCAAGGTTTACATTGTGAAATGATCTTTGTGTGTCAACAAAGCCAATAAGTCTCAATAAATGTTTATGTTACAGTGTTATCATTTCACTGCTATCAGTAGCAATAATAATTTTATTTGGTTCAAAATTTCGTAAATTTAAATGTTTTTTTTATAAAAGTGCTGCAGAATTTCCCCCATGTTGATAATTATTTAACTAATTAAAGTTGATAAAAGGCATGAATTAAAAAACAAATATATAATCCTGGACATAGGTAATCCTATAACTCAATGTATCTAATATTTAGGGTGAGGAAGGCGAACGTGTGGTGTCAGAAGAGGAGATGGAGGCAGCTACTCTAAACTGGAGTAAAGGCTTGAACCCCTGCCCTCCAGCTGCAGACAGACAGCACCCCATGTAAGTCGTTAAAGTTTGACTTGCCTTCAAGACAGACCGGGTGACGGTATTGCATATTATGTAATGTGTGTATTCAAGTTTGAAGATATAAATTAAAAGATTTTTAAATGAAACTTTTTGTTTTAGTTCCCTACAATTCAAATACAAATTATAACTGTATTAACACTTGAATTAATCGTCAAATCAAAAAACTAAGCTTTTAAAATGTGGAATGAATAGGATGATTTTAGCAGTCCCACAGGCTGAGGAAAGAAGATCCTCAGTAATCTGATTTTACAACAGCCGATAAGTGTTACTTTTGGCAGATGGCAGCAGGTGCATAGACTGTGGTTTGGGTGGGTTTTGTCTTTCGGTACCCTTGGGCTCTGCACAGATACCTCCCTTCATCAATATCACAGATTATCAACAGGTGACGACAAATGATTTTCTGGGTTGTTTTGAATTTCCCATTGTAGGCCTTTCCAGTCCAGGCCTGTGCATAAATAGTTTTTTTCCAGCCAGAATGCATTCTATTGAATGCTGCTTTGTAAAAGTTAAAACGTAGTCTCTTTAAGTTTCTTTTTAAAGTTAAATCACCCAGGATCATCTTCCTGTGGGACCGCCCCACCACTCACCCATTGTCATTTATTGTCTCCAGCAAAGCAATATATTATTTTCAACAGAAATAGTACATGAGAAAGAACTGTAAAATAATCATCTGTCTAGAGCAAAGTAGAAGGAATTGAGCTGCAATGTACAGAAATTTGATCTTAGGGATACAGACATTGTAGAATCTAGCCAGGTTGTAACCCCGCTCTCTTTTTGTCAGCTTGCCACAGGAGGGGAAGCGAAACCTTCTTGTGACCAGCGCCCTGCCTTATGTCAACAACGTCCCCCACCTGGGCAACATCATTGGCTGTGTTCTCAGTGCTGACGTCTTCTGCAGGTAGGAATTTTGTCCTTTAATTCTGTCTACCTAGTTGAAAGAAAATTAATGATTAGCACATTTTTAAAATGTTTACGTGAGAGCATAAATGATCCTTTCCATACATAGTGTGTCATGTTCCGTCTGTTATTCTATGTCTTTCTATCATCTATACCTCTCTCCCTCACCTGCCATACCCAATTAATGCTTCTCCTCTAAGGTACGGCCGTTTGCGTGACTGGAATGTGCTGTTTGTGTGTGGCACAGACGAGTATGGAACAGCTACAGAAAACAAGGCCAGAGAAGAGGGTCTGACGCCGCAACAAATCTGCGACAAGTACCATGTCATTCACTCCAACATCTACAAGTGGTTCCAGATTGACTTTGACTTCTTTGGAAGAACCACCACCGAGAAGCAGACAGAGTAAGTGAAAGCAGGGAGATGGCTTTCGAGATTTTTAAAGACATAAGCAGAAGTTTCCAAGATCAAGATGACCTGTTTTCCTTCTATGACAGTGTGTTGCAAAATAAAATGAGATTTTGTGCTGGACTTACTCTCAATACACATGAAACTATTTTCATTAGATAATTGTCAGTAACAACATAAATTAATAAAAATTCATAAACAGTAGGACAAAAGCAAAGATTAACAATATTTCTTCAGATAGTGGGTACAAGCCAATAAGCCAGTCAGGAAAAGTCTGTTGGAATGGGTGATAACGTGTCCAGGCGTGTGTCAATCTGTGGCAGTATGTCTTATTTCGATAGGATAGAAAGAAATATATTGTATCAAATAAACATACCAAAAATAACTATAATAACAAACAAATTGAATCATTGCTGTCATTGTCATCATCGTCACCATCATAGTTAATTATACATATGCACCAACCAGCCACAACACTATAACCATCGACAAATGAAGTCAGAACCCGCCATCCTGCCACAATGGCACTGCCAGCGGGTGGGATTGACCCGGCAGCAATCAAACGTCATGTGAGCTTTAATGATCCCGGGCCACTACTGAGGTGATGTGGTCCTGATACTCCCTGGCCTCCGTATGAAAGGGTATATTTCAATACGATTACTACGAAATTACGCAACACAGGATTACAGTAATCTTCCAGTAGATGCTGTTGTTTATGTCTGACCCTCTCAAGCATAAATTCTTCTTTGCCTAATCTCAGATTATTGAACATGATTTGGAAATGTAGGGTATTGTTTACATCTTTGATGGTTACCAACTAAACCAAATAAAATAACCTTTGTTAAAATGAATTATTTTCTTTAGTTAATCAGATCAGCACATTGTTTGATACATACCGTTGAGTGAGCGACCACTTCATGTTAATGTAGTAAGTTGTTGTCAGTATTTATTCAAGAAATGTCTCTTTTCACAACTTAATTTTACAGATAGTCATCTGGAAGGAGAGGCATTAGCAGAATGTATTAAATAAAGTAAATGCTGCTTCCTCTGGCTGAATTGATCATTTTATGGTTCATGAGGTGAAGTCTGAATGTTAAATTAACAGATTAGTTCAAAATGATAGTTTATTGCTCACAATTTAAACAATGAAAGCCATGTTGTCCTCCTGGTTTGTTGTCTTACCTCCTCACAGCACTTTAGCTATAGAAAACAAAACAGATGTACTTTTCCTGAGTGAGGAGGAGAATGTAATTCATCAGCATGTATGTACATAGGAAAGGATTACATGGATAAAGTATTATTTTGCACTCTTTGTTTTGATAGAGTGAAACATAAAACAACATGAACCAGAACCCTGTTCTTTGAAAATGAAATCAGGCCACAGATTAAAGACTTTTGACTTGATTCATGAGAAGTGCTTTGGATGTTCAGTGGTATTATAGATTTACTAGACACCAAGAAAGATTACAATGATCATTGTTGTTTTTTTTGTTTGTATCGTATTATTTTATATCTTCTCATCATATCGATAAGACAAACCCCCTTCCATTCATTGTCTTGGCTAATCTGTTTCTCTGGATCAATGATGCAGTAGGATCTATAAAGTTTACATCACATTACATTTCTTTTTCACAACACAACCATCAGTTTCTTCATTCATCTTTAATCCAAGTCAAAGGCCATCCTGCATTCTTTAAATCATTTTTATTTTCAATGTCCTTTGTCATCCTTTCAGGATAGCGCAGAATATTTTTTGGCGACTCCATGAGCATGGTTTCTTAGTGGAAGACACAGTGGAGCAACTGCGTTGTGAAAACTGCCAACGTTTCCTTGCTGACCGCTTCGTAGAAGGAACCTGTCCTCACTGCATCTACCCAGAGGCACGCGGGGACCAGTGTGACAAATGCGGGCGGCTTATCAATGCTGTGGAGCTCAGGGTATGTTCAAAGGAGGAAGTTGATTTTCAAAATACGAGAAAATGTGAAATATATTGTGATTATTGACTTGTTTTCATTATTTAAAAGCAGTGATATTAGGGCCTTAGTATTTATTCTTTGTATGTATTACTTATTATTGCTATTAAGTCAAAAAAACATCACTATGTGTAATTAGTACATTTTTATCCATAAGCACTTTTAATTTGGAGGTTTCTACGACCACCTTTCAGTATTATTATTATTATTTTTTTTTCTGTCCTGGTACATTTGCAATGGATGGATTTAAAATTAATTAAAAAAAAACTTTTCTAATAACAGTTAATATCATATTGAATTCATCTTTCCTTCTTTGCTTATTACTGTTCCCTTCCAGGATCCCCAGTGTAAGGTCTGCAAGCAGACTCCAGTCATCCGCTCCTCCAAACATCTGTTCCTGGACCTGCCCAAGGTTTATTCTTACTGCGCATGTCTGGATAGTCATTCCACAGCTGAGACTTTTTTTGTTACAGGGGTTGAGGCAGAGACAGGATTGCTTGTTGAGAAAGCAAAAATATGAAGTGTAAAGAATTCAAAGTCAGACACCTTGTGGAGTGATATTATCACTGTTGTAATTACACATTTTACACTTTCTGGAGCTGCGGTTTCGAGTTAAGACATTTGGCTGTTGTTGACATCATTTTAATTCTCTTGCTTCCTCTCATGCAGCTGGAGACTCAGTTAGAGCAGTGGCTAAATAAGTCCACCAGCACAGGAGACTGGACAGCAAATGCCAAACAAATCACTCGCTCCTGGCTGCGGGATGGACTCAAACCTCGGTGCATCACCAGGGACCTGAAGTGGGGTACACCAGTACCTCATCCTGACTTTAAGGAGAAGGTTTGTTCATGTCCTCCACACTCGCATGCAAACTTTTCCATTTGACAATTATATGTTTTTTCATTATAGTATATTATACAAGACAAAAGAATCAGCCACCGCTGTTTTTCCTCATTTATTGAAGCATAAGATAGTTTGTTAATTAAATACTCACATGACTGTGCCCTTCAGTAACAAATAATATAGAGGCTGATTGTTCTCCAGAGCGTTCCAGTTAATTCTGGAGTGTCTTTGGTAGACTCCCCGGGTCTGAGACTGGAGGAAATAAGACTGAATTCACATCCATGATACTAATCAACAATCACATCCAAGTCCATTGTCCATTTTAGACACTCTTATGTCCTGTTTTAATGATGAATCATTTTGCTGAGCAAGCAATGCCAAATTTCATCTTATGTCTCCTCAGGTGTTCTATGTGTGGTTTGATGCTCCCATTGGTTATCTCTCCATTACTGCCAATTACACCGAGGAATGGGAGAAGTGGTGGAAAAATCCTCATCAGGTAACACATGCACCCCACCACCAGGATTTTACGTGTTGAGCAGAGTACTGGTGCAAATGCTTTGCACAGATTTTTTCCACTTTACAGCACAAGATGGGTCTGATTGCTTTTTTCATTGCTCCATCCTTTCTTCAGTAATCCACATTAGAACTTGGTGTAATTCTTAGCTTCATATAACCGTAATGTGAAATGGATGAAAAGTACAACCTCTTTTATTGTGATTAAAACACATATTCATTTTCGTCCCGCCTGCTACAATGTACACACTGCATAATGTGTTGAAGACATAATAGCTCCCTTCCTAAACGCGAAACGGTTTATATCGTACATATTCTAATTTTTTTTGTTGTCATGATCGGTTTACCATACATATTCTTTTATTTATGTTGTCCGTGTTGCTCTCATCACCTTTACTTAGTCCAGCTGGAGAACATTTGCTAGATACGTAGTTAGTTAATTTACATATAGACTTAATAATTGATATCATGTTCTTGAAAAATCTATAGAAGAATTAGGCTTGATTTACATTTCCCACTCACTGACTTATCTCCATCTTAAATCCCAGGATTGAGCTCCTGCTATGCCCTGTGTGTGATGGCCTGTATATGCAGACAGAGAGAGAAGGAGAGATGGGGGTTGGGGCGAGCTGATAAGATGTCTTTGAACTGGATGATCTCATGATGATCTAATATGATGTCATCCCAACAGTGCAGTGTTATTTTTCTGCCATTAGGTGGAGCTGTACAACTTCATGGCCAAAGACAATGTGCCATTCCACAGCGTGGTATTCCCCTGCTCCCTACTGGGAGCTCAAGACAACTACACTTTGGTCCACCACCTCATTGCCACTGGTAAGATGGACATATTTCCCAAATTGATTTATATGTTATATGGATTTATAAAATATTTTTTGCTGTAATTTCCCTTCCACAGAATATTTGAATTATGAGGACACTAAATTCTCCAAGAGCCGTGGTGTGGGTGTTTTTGGAGACATGGCAAAAGACACTGACATCCCGGCTGATGTGTGGCGGTTCTACCTCCTGTACATGCGTCCAGAGGGGCAAGATTCAGCCTTCTCCTGGGCTGACATGGCTACTAAGAACAACTCTGAGCTGCTCAACAACTTGGGCAACTTCATCAACAGGTGGGTAATAAATACATACCGTATGAAATAAATTTGAGGAATTATTAGATTTGATTCTGTCAGTGAGAAAGTGATACAACAGAATTTCTCTGACTCTTAACAAGCTAACCTTTATCAATATGATTCCCCCTGCTATGTGATTCTGAGACTTTCTATCTCTCTTTTCCCTTTTAATTGTTTTCATCTGTACAGACCAGTCACCTGTTGAATATCAAACAGGACAGTTTACCGCAAGTTTCTCACTCTTTTTTATATTAGAGGCTTCATACAAAAAGTAATCACAATGAAACTGTCATGGAGTCCAATTAGCAACTAAGTTTTCACATTGTTGTACTCATTGAAACACATACAAGAGGCTCACCCTAATTTTCTAAATTTGTTGGGATGGCGTAATTTAGCCCCAATTACATTGCCTCAAATGATTTTTAAAAGATCAGGGATTAAATCCCACATCAAAGGTTTTTCTCAGCAGCTTTTTTAAAGTACCTTGATCTTCAGAAATGCTCTTGAGCAGCAACATTGGGTCCTAATTGGCTGAAGAGTATCTTGTAGATGGCATCCAGCCTCAGGTGCAGGAGGTAAAATGTATTCTGCCTCAGAAAAGAAAGTCTGTCCTCGCCTGGATCTAGTTACATCACTACATCATTAGCAAACGTGTGTCCATTCTATGGAGCTTTTTCACAATCATTATTTGAAACACTGACTGTGAGAATTTCAGCTGGATAAATGTCATAGTTAAATTGTGACTCAGAAAATATTACTTTATTTATTGGAATAGTTTAGAATTTGTGATAGGACAAAAGTATATTTTTCCCAGATTAAAAAAACTCAGGCACTGGCCTTTATAATATAACACACACAATGTTTATTCTTATTTAAAAGATTCACTGTTGATCGTAAACTTGATGTTCATGTCGAAGCCATAGGGCTTGGTAGTACACCCACTGAGGCAGAGAGATGTGTATAATATAAAATGGTCTCTGGCATCA
The DNA here is from genome assembly GCA_037951165.1 of Lophius americanus. Taxonomy (NCBI): domain Eukaryota; kingdom Metazoa; phylum Chordata; class Actinopteri; order Lophiiformes; family Lophiidae; genus Lophius; species Lophius americanus. Next base: position 5,270,404 of record JBBDHG010000021.1, read on the forward strand.
TACTTGACAAAAATCTATCGCACTAAAAAAATGCCACTGCTGCTTCAGAGCCAGCTTCAACATGTTGGTGATAAAGGAGCTGTGAGGTTGGTTCGATGCAGCTAACCGTTTTGTTCTTTTACATCAGTGGGGCATTTTATGACAACTGGCAGCAGAATCTATAATTCATAAATAGTCAGTAAGTCAAGTAGCTTACCCTTTTTCTCGTATTACTGTCTTTCATAGTTTCTCTTGCTACATTTCTCTCTCTGTTCCCACATTTTCCCTCCGACCATCCCCCATCTGTCTCATGAAAACTGCCGTCTCCTTCTCTCGTCCAGAGCCGGCATGTTTGTCACCAAGTTCTTTGAAGGCGCTGTGCCAGCCATGGACCTCCAGCAGGAAGATAAGAAGCTGTTGGCTCTGGTGGGCTGGGAGCTGCAGCAGTACATCCAGCTCATGGACAAAGTCAAGTAAGAATATCTAAGTCTCGCACCTGTCAATGGGTTGATTTAGGGATGTATGTCTGAAAAAGTCCCCTCTGTAATTTGTTTAATTCACTATATTTTTCAATTGGATAGATTTAAGTTTTAAATTACTGTCATTCGATTGGTAATTGTATCATATTCACAGTAGAGGGAGAACAAACCAGCAGATGAATCCATATTCTGTATAATGGTGTATTCTTTTTAGATTAAACTTGGTCTGCCATCATAAAATCTTCTCTCAAATGTTCCACCAGAATCCGGGATTCCCTTAGACATATCCTCAACATCTCTCGCCATGGCAACCAGTACATTCAGGTCAATGAACCCTGGAAGAAGATCAAAGGAGGAGATATGGAGAGGTGAGACGGCCACGACCAACTTAACATAACATATAGCCCTGTAGTTTCACACAGGGCACAAACATCGCTGCATTGTCATTTTATTCCAAAAACATGGAAGGAAAAAAAAGACTTCTTCATTCAGTCATGTACACCTGAAGTCAAAAGGTCATTCGATCAACAGAGTTCGATTTCATGAAATAATTTCTTAAATAATATTTTATTTTTCTAGGCAGCCAATTAATGTAGTGTAAATAAGATGTCCGTGGATGGTAAGATGGAGCAGAAGATTGAGATTCATGATGTGTCTGACTGTCCCATCGCCGTCTCCCCTCAGGCAGCGTGCAGGCACGGTGACTGGCGTGTCGGTGAATATTGCCTGCTTGCTGTCAGTAATGCTGTTTCCATACATGCCAACGGTCAGTCAAACCATCAGGGATCAACTCAACGCTCCTCAGTCTTGCATCAATACCATGATGCAAGGCACGGGCACCTTTGTTTGCGCCCTGAGGGCCGGCCACCGCATTGGCACGGTGAGTACTACCTGGAATCTTATGCAAAGTTCATATATGTGCCGACACACAAACTTGTTAACCTGCTTCATGTTGACGAGGGGTGATACAATGAGGATGCAACTATCTGTCAATATTTCAGTTTTCTGCAGGGCATTATAGTCATGTCAACATGGACATGCACGCATAGTTAAGAATAACCAGACAGTGTTTCGAGGCTTCAGCCTTTCCTTGAGCAAAATTCTCTCAGGTAACTTGTTCCTTCAGGCATAATTGTTGTGACCTGCCTTGCAGCCTGCCAACACTGCTTTCGTGGTGCCCAGGATTCATAAGTGAGGTCTCTTGGCAAGCACAGGCTCACTGAACTATTCTAATTTCACAATGATTTTGAGATCATGATGGAAAATCTAGAAATTTTTCATACATAGAACTTACCCACTTGCATAATCATCTTTGTTTAAAGAGGAGCAACGAGCCTCACGTTTACTTTTCCAGCTACACTGGCCTTGGGCTGGTTCCACAATTATAACATTTTTAAATATTCCTCCCTATATTAAGCCTGTACTTTTATGAATTTCTACTTTTTGTTCCGTTTGTGAACTAGTTTTATTTTATTTCCAGGTCAGTCCATTGTTCCAGAAACTGGAGGTGGACCAGATAGAGTCTTTGAAGAAAAGATTTGGTGGACAGCAGGTATTTGATGTTTATGATGCCTAATGGTCTGTGCATAGATTCAGTTAGACCCTGTGTTAATATAGGTCGACTTTTCACTATGAATAATGAAATAAAAAATGAATTGATGATGCAGAGCCACTCTCTGTCAGACTGCTGCCATGAATCAGAATTTGTATTTAAGACTTATCTTTTTGAAGCGTGATGCAGAGCAAAAACACTATGAATGTTTAAATTATTCATTAAACAATCCATCATATAGATAAAAAAATAATCCCTCACTGCCTTCCAGCCAGAAGATGAACCATCTACAAATAAGGTATCGAGTGATATTCGTGTGAAGAGTCCCATGTGTCAATGATTCCTACATTACTTTACTAACACCAGAACCTCAACGTAGTGATTTTATTCATCCTCGTGTGTCAGTCATTCACTGTCCATTCACACTTCTTACTCGTTTAGTCCCACCGACGTTTGATGGATGTGTGCCATTGTCTAACCTTAAGTTAATAAATCCTACAAACATCAAAATTCAAAAGTGATTTGTCCGTTTCCTCCTTCAGACGACAGCTCAGAAGGCTGCCGACACTAAGCCCGCTGCTGTGCCAGTTCCTAACGCTGAGGCGCCGACGGTAAACGCTGTGGATCCAGAGAAAGCAAAGCTACTCGCAAAGTCTGTGGCTGAGCAGGTGAGACCAGAGGCAACTCCTTGTCTCATCAACTGTAAAATATCTTTCTCCAGATTTAGTTTTTCAACATTATTTTTGATTTAATTGTTTTGCCTTACTCCTCTTGTAAAAAAAATAAATAACGCAACGGATGTCATCTCCCGCAAAGGAGAGAAATCGGTTTTAAAAAAATCTGAAAAGTACCGCTTGTTGAAGCAAACGCTCAAATGTAAAAAATATATTAAATTAGTACATATTTATAGAATTATCTGTTACCTCTTGAGCTGTAATTAATTGATCGAAATTTTAACTGACGATTCAATTTTCACGAACCGCCTTAGTTAATAGTGCGATCTTTGAAAAGAAAGCTGCAAAGAATTTGTCCAAATGAGTCTGAGAAATCTATTAAAACCTGTCCTTTCATTTAACACAGGGGGAAAAAGTGCGAGCACTCAAAGCCCAAAAAGCAGAGAAAGCTGTGATCACAGCAGAGGTTGCCAAACTGCTGGACCTGAAGATACAGCTGGCACTAGCAGAAGGGAATAGCCCGGCACCTGCACCTCAGAAGGGCAAGAAGAAGTGAGGCGGAAAAAAGTGAACGCAAACTGACGGAGGCTCGTCAGAAGAGGGATAGAGAGGAATGGTTTGAGGGATGATAGTGGGGGCAAGATTTACAGTAAGAGAGATGAGGGTACTAGCTCAGGGCAGTGCCAAGACAGGATCTAAGACAATGGGGTTTTGGCACTGAGGACTAATGAAATGCAGGATAGACCGACGGGGAAGCAGAAACGCAAGAGAGAGTCAAATGAATACAGCTACATAATAAGAGGGATTTTTCCAAATCCCTACACCAAAAGAAACTGATTTCAGATTTTCCCTCTGATAAAGTCAGCATACCATATTAGCGTTAGGTGTGTTGTGCATGTAAAATATTTTTTATATTCGAGAGTTTTTTTTTTTGCCATTGCTTCACCTACCCTTTTGTTCCAGAAAGTGAATTGCAAAAAAAAACGATATCTGTACCCTTTGCCTCCCTCTTCCTCAATTACCTCTGTTTTACATTATTTTCTACCACATAAAAATGACACAGGTCATTAAAAAGGAAAGCCAATAAACCTTACAACACATGAAAAGTTGCACTTTTTTATTGCAAATCCAGTATACAATGAAGGATAAAATAAATAGTAAATGGTAAAATACATCTGATGCCATCAAAGAATAATGCCATGCATGTTAATCTACAATTGACAATTAGGGCGAGTACCATGAGAAAATAACAGAGGATATGTGGGTTATTACAGCACAACTGTGTGTGTGTGTGTATAATATATATGGTACAGTAGTATAGAAAAATAGTACATCAGTGTAGAATAAGATACAATATTAATTCTACCACTAATTCCCATATTGATAGAAAAGGTCAGCATAGAAAGTATAGCCGGGTCCTACATACTTTTTCTAAGTACACAAACACACAAGCCATGGGACATAAAAAAAGTACAAAAAAAGTATGAATTCTCTCCCAGAAAAACTCTCATACTAACACTGCACTGGGCACTTTCAGACTTTTCCTGAGCTCCTGAACTCTCAACAAATGTGGGCAAATAATCTCTGCTAGCTGGATTGCAGCCCTTTACGTAGGAGTTACAATTATTTAAAAATGATGAGAACGGAAGACCATTACAAGCACTCTCTGAAGCAAGTTCCTTTCTGCCCAAGTTACCAATCCCTAAATTCTTATAACCGTTATTTCTGCCATTCTACTTGGTTGGACTTGAAGTTAGGCACTCTCTAAACTCACTAACATTCATCAGCACCACTGTTGATTATGCCCCTTTCCTTAAACATGCGTTTTCCTTCAATTTGCCGCAATGCTGTTGCAGCCCCTTCCTTCTCTCTGTGCCTTTACTTGTCTCGACTTTTATCACATTCCTACTTCTTGCCACCTTAAACTCTCTCGCTTTTCAAAAAATCTTGCTGAAAATATCTTTGGCTTCCATCCTATCCTCTTTTAGAGGCATTCACCTTTACCCACCACTGCTCATTTCAATACTGTCAGACCCGTCCACTTTTATTACCCATCTTCCATCCTATCATACTCCTGTCCTTATTTCCTGGTGTTAACTAGCCTCTCTATCAGGGCTCTACGTGTCCTCTGTACCTCCTCTCCCAATCTTTCTATCTCTGCTTTCAAATGCTCGTTCTGCTCAGTCAGCTCTTGTACCTTCCTTTCGTTGTCCTGCTCTCTTTCTTTGCGACTCTTTTTGGAAGACGAGTAGGATGAGGAAGCTCGTTGCGTGGATGAGGTGAAAGAGGACAAGGCACTGTTGGCCCTTTCACTGGTGGTCCTCTTACGTTTTCCAAGGCGGGAAGACGGATAGACCGATGGAGAAGAGACAGGTGAGGAGGGAGACGAGCCATTTTGAGATGGCGACTGGGAGGCTGAGGAGGAGCAGGATGGGGAATCTGGGACACATGGCAGGTCCTCCTCACTGGCTGAAGGAGATGCTGGATGGGCGTTATTGGCCTGGTGGTTTTGATGGTTGTGGTAATAATAGCCACCGCTTAGCACCATTCCACTTGAATCCACCATTCCCACTCCTCCTTCACTCAGCAACTCAAAGAACTCGGGAGGCAACAAATCGCTGCCACCTCCTGTCGTACCATCTCCATTCCTCGCGGTCTCAGCCAGCCGCTCTTCTGCAACAGCTGGACTCATGCAGGAGGAGGAGGATGATGATGAGGTGTGATGCAGTGGCTGAGTGTTGTGGATCTCCTCTGTTGTCGTCTGAACACCCTCGCCCCACGTCTGGCTTCCGTCCGTCAGCCACGTCAGAGAACAACTCTCCAGAACATCCAGAAACTCTGGCTCCTTCTACAAGTATAAAATAGAGATGAAGACAATTGTTATAACATCCCAAACAGACAGGAATTCATATCACTAAATTTAAAACATTTTTAAAAAGAAATACAACACAGTAAGAGACTTGCACCCATGGGTGTGATAGCCACTCCATTCTTCAATCTACTGACCTCGATGCATGTGGGGGCACGTGCAAGTTTTGCCCCTCCTGTATCAGAGCCCAGAATATCTTGCAGGTCCTCATACCACGCCTCCAACTCTGCACCACACAACGGCCCAACGCCAGGGGGGTATGGCGGGGGCAGGTGTAGCCACTCGGCAGTCATATCGCCAGTCAGTCACAACTCACAGGTACTCGGCCACACGTTTCACACTGGACCTGAAGGGCAGCGGAGAGAAAGTACAGCAGCCACACGTTTGATTGCTGACACGTCACAAAAACTCCACCCACCTTGTTCAGTTAAATCTCTTCTATTTGCACCTGGTTCAGTTACGTAGGCATTCAAGAAGCCTGTGCATTTATTTAAATTTAATCCACTTCAGTATGTGAAAACTAACAGGAAATAATTGTAGCGTTCAATAATTACCAAAAGAAATGTAAAGAATCAAAATATATTGATAAAATTTCATTTTTATTGAAATTAACAAAAGGACTAAATCAAAATCTTTAGGGAAAGAAATCACAATGTCATGTATGATTGGTCCAATTTACCTTTTTAAAAGACTGTTAATCAAGTCTGCAGATTTGTTGGAGATGGCTTCTCCCAATAATTCTGTAATTGGAAAAACATTTTTGATAGGTTAGTTCTATTGTGAGAAGCTTACTGGAAGGGATGCAGCATGCTGAGATTTCATTATCAGGATGATGTTTCACAATAACAGCAGGGACACACAGGATTCTCTAAATAAATCATTAAACATTTATGTGAAAGAAACATAAAATTGAATAATGAAAAAACTGTCCGTTTTTAAAAGGATTAGTAATGGCAGAAAATAAAAAGACAATTCTTGTAAACAAAGACCTTCATGCTCTCTACTGCGCCCCCTTTCTACAGCCCTCAATACACGATGGATCGATAAACAAGTGGTAGAAAACGAAGAGTGGATTCTTTAATTTATCTGACAGTGGGGTATATTTTTTAAATGCTCAATGTCGTCTAAAACGAAATATATTACATGTAAACCCTCATAACTGCGATGATTTGAGTCAAATATGTAGCATAAACATGGTACATTGGTCTTGAATATACAAAGAAGAAAATAACATCCTCGAATATATGTAGCATTGAACCGGATGATAATTTGAAAATTACCAAATTACAGAGACACAAAGGTTAAAGAGATTATCTCAGTTGAAATGCTCAATAATCTATACAGTATATAATTTAGTTGGACTACATGACCACTGTCAGCCAAGACAATGACGTCATGGAAATGAAGGTCCAGCAGAGGAATGGGCGAAACAAAAGGAGTGGGTTCATGTAAAAACCAGAACAATGTTAACATCTGTTGATTCTGAGTTAAATATTTATTTGATTTTAGACAGGTTTGTCGGCTAGGTGACACAGATGCAGCTGTCAAATATAGAATTCTTTCAGTTTCAAGTAAACAGCCCCACCAGTTACTGTTAGCTGTCACACGGTCACGCTAATGGGTGTTTTTTAACCATAATGTTCCTGCTGGACGTCTCAGATTAAGAAATGACAAAATCATTTTATAATGTTTGACACGCTCGAGAGTCCCAATCTGAAAACTTTTTCACTGAGAGTTCGTATGAGCTTGGCAACTTATCAAACCAAACAGGGAAGACATGAAAACATGTGGATGATGTGAAGTGATGTATAAAGACAACTGTTATTCTAAAAATGGCTCTGGGATAACTGCCAAAAAAACGGAATTCTTCTCCCCTCTACACCAGACCAGTTAGGACTACCTAAGGTGCCCTTACTCACTGACAAGTCTGAAAACTACTGACATGAATCTCCACTTACCCTTTTCCTTTTATTGGCTCGCCTTCCCGACTGTCTTGAACTCAAATGTGGATGTTTTAGTAAATATTGGTGATAGCTCATGTTAACCATTGTTCAGTCTTGACAGCTGAATGTAATTTTACGGGAACTCCCGGACGTGGTTATATAGGGAGAGAGGCCAACCGAACTATGCATGGGAAGGTAGTTTCCTCTCAATCCAGTGCCGTGTCGATAACTGAGGTTCCGATAGCCCAATCAGAAATGCGGAGTTAAGATCTCTTCCTTGGCGACATCCAATAGACTTGTCAGAAATTAGCATTAAGGCGGGACTTAGAGGTTCTTGGCCGGTTGTTCTCCTCTGTATAGTTTGTACGAGCAGCAACTGTGATGCAGTCATAAGACGGCCAGGACGAATTTGGGGCGTATGGGAGTCGCATGAAAGGAATGATGCAATGCTTGGCAACCAATTTCTAGCTGGGGATAACACCAGCAGAATCGGAACATGTTTTATTAAACAGTATTGGCTCTAACTAAAATCTAAAAATATACATATATGCATGGATGTCTAATGTCGAAGAATTGTTTGTTTCCGGAACATAAAAGCTGAATCGATTTTTCTCATGAATTATCGCATTACAGATACATTAATTTATGTTATATATCCATTTAACGCTTATTTATTTGGTGTTTTTTGTTATTGTGTTGCCATTCACTTTACTTTAGATTATAGGTCTGAAGTTAGTCTGGGACGCTGGACACTAGCCCCCCCTCTCCGTAATAATAAACATATTAGCCTCTTCAAACCATACTTTTCAGTCGGAACCGATTCTTTGGGGAAACAAGTATCCTTTATTAATACAGCATTTATAAGGTGGCACAGTGAAGATGTTTAACACACATCTACAGCGGTGTAATATTCTCATTCATTTCATACCGCGCGCTCTGTTGTTGATCTGCGAGACATCACACACCCGGCCGGTCGGAGCGCGTGTGGCGCGAGCTAACGCTGCTGGGTGTCATCCAACAACATGATGTCTTATTTTTTAATGTCCGATTATACTTTAAGCAATATGCGATAGAATTCAGGAGGATAGATATTATTAAAACTTGATTACACATTTGTAATAAATATTAGACTATGTAAGATATTATAGTTGTTTAATTGGCACGTGTGTATTGCCATAAAAAGCGCAAAATAATAGGAGTAGACCTGATGGTTTGATACAAAGATTTTTAAAACTTAAAAAACAACAATATTAATCAATCAAGACAAATTAAACAATATGGTGTTTATTATAAATGTATAAATACAAATAAATAGGTGTTTCCCCCATTGATATGTTGTACTAGATACCAGTAATACCAGACCAGCTTGATCTCCGTGGTGTCACATATGCCGTTGAAATAGTCACTATTGTTTAAAGACACATAAGAAAGAATCATCAGGGTGTTCCTATATTTATTTTAACATTTTAAGAAGTGGTTATTTTTTTTACTCTGTTTATTCCATTAGAACTGATGAAGTCAAAATAAACTTAGGGTCATGAATAGCATACAATACATATAGCCTACAATAAAAAATAATAATTCTATATTAAATAATAATTATAATGAGTCATGCTTCAACAAGTTAACCACTTGAGACACACCGGGAGCTAAACTGTAAATAACCCTTTGCTCTGGTGTGTGATAGTGAATTAGAAGCAAGTTTTATTTTGTTGCTCTCCTGACGCGAGTGCATCGGCCCGCTCCTGACACTTTTCTGCCCTAATCCCAAACTCAGCGAACACAAAGTGTTTTCCACGCACGCTGCAACGTGCACGGCTAAACATGCACAGCCCCATAGCAACAGCGCCAAGCAGCGAATAGAAAGCTCAAATACTGTCTCTAGGACCCGGGTTAAAGCGCTGCAGGAAGCACCGTGAACGCGTCACGGCTTGAGTGGCTGTTGCTGAGTAGTTCAGCATACTTTCTCTACGCCCTTCCTCCCCCTCCTCACCCTCAGCCGTCTGTTTATTTAGTGGTCCCGTCTCATTACCAAACATTGTTTACAACCCCAGATCAAGGTTGCTTCTTTGTCAGTGTTCTCCTTCATTTGTCGTTTCAATAAAAGAAAACAATAAATAAACATATACAAAGCCGCAGACTGTTATTGCTGTATTATTTATTCTATATCTACGTGTTTTCTAACTTAGATCAGCTTTCAGATTGGATTTAGTCACTTCTAATGGTTTCATTTAGAGATGTTTTAAACCTGACCTTACTAAATACCTTTAAGTCACAAAAAACAGAATATTTCATTCATTGATATTTTTTGAAGACGGACATTATTAATTCACTATATTGTATCGCATATTTTAGAACTGGTAGAGTGACAAAGTCCATTTGTTATCATTCAACTTTATAATGAGGATTAATTATACAAATTGACATTATTTCCAAAAAGGTGTTTATGGGCGAGGAGCGTCTTTAATTTATCAAGTTTGTTCATTTGCTATAGGTTTTTTCTTTATCCATTATATTTAGAACAATGCAGGTAGTTGAAATGAACATCGAACAATGACAGCAGCGGCTCATCACTTGGGTTATTAACTCCCCTTAATCACATTTTGGCCATTATTTTATTTTGTTGAACAGACAGGATGAGTCTGGGGATTTTCCAGACACCCTACTATCTTCTCTCTGTCCTGTGCCCTTGGATAAAGCTCCACACCCATTTCCCCCTCTCTCTCTCTCTCTTTCTCTCTCTCTCTCCCACATACACACCCACACACACCAGCTGTCGGAATCCTTCCCCTCACTGAACTGAGACCACCTGATACAGCTGTCAACATGTGCTGCTGATCCAGTAAATGTCATTTTTCTCTCTTGCTTGACCTCTCTCATTTTTGTTTGTGTCTTTGCTGGCTCCCACACCACAAGCACAAACACCCCCCTCACCTCATCGTGAAGCCTGGCTTACTGATGGATTGGAGGGGGTAGGGGGGCAGATCTTACCATATGTATTCTAGTGCTTTGTCATGAGATTGTAGGTTGATGCCACATTCATCTCTTTTCGCCAATGGCCATCTCAGCTCAGGCCAATATTGTATTTCTCTGTTGTCTGATGATGCCCATTAATCAAATCATTTGTATTTTATTTCCTGAGAAGGTGCTGAATTTATCATCTCCTTTGCGGGTTAGATGTCCAGTATTCACACGCACACACACACACACACACACACACACACACACACACACATACAGATAAAGCTGTATCAAAGAACCTTAAGTTTGATTTTATGTCACATCCACTTGTTGGAATCTGTTTGCTGCAGCTTTAGTAGACAATCCTGTTAGTCAGTTAAAAACCCTTAGCTGCTCCTGTCTTTACCTCGCTGCCTCCATCTTCTCTCGTTTTATTTCTTTTCACCGTAAGTCTCATTATGTCCCACAATGGTATCCATCCGGTTCTTACTATGGTCACCGCCAACCACTTCATCTGTCCTTCATCCTAGGGTCCTCACCTGTCCAGACACATTCAGCAACAGATGACCAACCGATGCAGGCGCCCTAATGTAATTATATTTCTCTTCTCAGCACCTCTTTCTGATGTCACTTCTACTCTGCCATGTCTCCATTTTATTTTTTTTATTTTATTTTTAATTATTGTTATAATTATAAGTTTTTTTTACTGTTGTTTGACAACATTTTGAATAATGAATAAGTAATTACATTATATTATCTTTTATTCTTTTATGTGTCTTTTATTTTCCCACTATTCTTCTATTAGTTTTTCTTCTTTTTTTCAGATGCTTTTATGTTGGGATCTGAAGTTGTCTTTCTATCACTTTTTATTGCTTTGTCTTCTTTATTCTCTTCTTCCACTTACCGATTATTATTAGTATTATTATTAATAATATTATTTATGTCTTCTCTTCCCAAACTTGACCAAAGTAGTCAAAAGGATTGCTGTTAAAATCATTTTCCTGATGTTGCCGACATTTTCTCAGTAGAGCTGCCAATCATGATTTCTTTTTTATGCACAGACAAAATTTGGTATAAGAAAAGAAAAAAGAAAAGACACTAAAACAAGACAAAGCAAGAGACTCAAAGGCGTTTAATGCTGAGAGCCTGTCTGAGCAGGTGACTATACAGGTGACTATACTGGCAGCTAGACATACATAACATATTCACATGTATCAGAGTGGCAAACTGAGGGGTTTAGAACCCTTGCTGTGTCCTGCTGACTCAACTGTAGCTCTTCTGTCCTGCAGGACCTAAATATTTACGCTGTCCAGTGAAGTAACAGCTGGTATGTCTGCTAGTGACATATATAAGTGGAAGAGATGTAACTGTAGATTCACATTCATGCAGAAGCTTCTATGTGATTGAAAACACATCTAAGGCTGCTGGTTTGTATTATCATATTTAGGGTTGCATGGCCAACAAATATCTGAATCAAAACTGTTTTATATACATAATCTTCAGTTTGTAATTTGGTATTTGTAGGTGTGTCTTCACAGAAGGGGCTGGGCAGACCCAAAACAGAGGGACACATGCAGTCCAGCATGATACAGGTGATGTACAGTATGTCTTCGCTCATCCGGGCATTCCCTTCTCAGCTGGAGCTGCAGATCTTATTCCTTACTAGTTTCACTTGATATGTCCCGTCCAATCAGTATTCTCATGTGGAGGGGCTAAAAAAGACCAACACTCATCCTCTCAGAAATAAAACAAAGTTGTAAAGCTGCAAGACTCTTTTAAATTAAAGAGGACGCCACACTCTAACAGAAGTTAATTATAATAGGCTATGACTAATTCACAGCCAGAACCACTCCATTACAAAAAGGAGCTCAACCTAAATTGGACTTCAGGAGGTTTTAGTTCACATAAAACCAACCTCTGGACTGACGTGTGTTTTGTGTACGTGAATCATCAGAAACATTTGATCTTTGGCCTACTGCAATAGTTACCTATCTTACTATCTCAATAGTATCAGCTGACATCAAACATGAGCCCAACTATCGTTTTATCTCGTTAGATATCAGGTTGGCTTGGCAGAGGTCATTATTCGGCTAGATGTCTTTATTAGCTCTCAACATTAAATGTGATTGTTTTCACAAAGGCAAAAATATTTGGTGGTTAAGTGTTGTGTTGGTGTTAAGTTGTTTAGTCCTTCAGCATGCTGAGTGTTTTTGACATTAGTGAGCAATAAAGCCCTCTAGTCTGACATTAACCTTCTCAAATACTTGAATGAATGTATTTATATTTTAGTTAGTCATCCCATTGATTTGAAGAATATCAAGCTGAAAATACAAATCTTAAATGTGAGTAATATAATATTCAATGTGTGTAACAAAATCTATTTCTAAAGGATCGTAAATAACTTAGAATACTCCAGAACATTTATGATGTTTATTTGGCAGATTTGAAAATTGAATACCAGTTAGATTTTTTGTTAAGTGCCATGCTGCCACCCAGTGTTCACAGACAGGAACATCTATTCCTCTCAACAAAGGGTTGTTTATGTTCTTTAGATTTAAATTTAAAAATGATTTAAAACACATGGCAGGTTACGCCAGATTAGTGTTTAATTTATTCAAATACACTTTTTTTTTCTTATCCTCTGTACAACCTGTGCGTTTATGTGAAAGTATCAGGGCTTTGCAATGACAAACCTTACCTGGTATTGTAATCTTACATCATCCCTGCAGTCATTATTTTTCAAACTGTTCACCTGACAAACAACCAATCTATACAATTTACTAAACATATTTAACAATCAGTGTTTGGGTAATGTTGATATGTTCACTAAAATAACATGGGCAGCTTTATCAAAATCTAAGTCATAACTCAGAAACGATCTTCGTCCCAAGAAACAAAAAGAAGCCAAGCTTGACACACTTGTTTTATTGATTGGTTTCCATGACAACAGGTGGACATTAAAGTTGACATGTAGGCGAAGACAAAGCTTACTGACAGTTTATCAGTGGTGTCTGGTTTCAGTCATAATAATATAGTTACAAGCGACTGAGCGTGAGGAAACAATAAGGTACACAGGCATATTTACAAGATTTCCTTTCGTAACTTGGCCCTGACTCGCACAGACTTGCTCTTATTTCTGCGCTATAAAACAAATGTTCCGGATTTTTCTTTGAACACAGGTGATGACATCTTTAAAGTGTCAGTGAAAACCAACATTACTGCGATCAATCCTTCATTCCATAAAGTACAAATGTATAAGTGTGAGCTTTCAAACTTAAAGGAGGAATTTATTTTGTTTGATCATAATGATAAAAACAATCCAACCTAAACCTCAATAAGCCAAACTGAGGACTGCGATCAGTTGCATCTACTGTGGACAATGTGATGGATTAGTTTTGATGCGAGAGAAAAAAGGGCGGAGAAGAATATTTGGTCTTTTTTTTGTTATTCTATCTTTTCCAACTTTCCATAACATTCCGCTTAATGGGGAAAGAAAGGCAGAGATGACATAGAAAGCAAAAGTGGATGGATAGAAAAGAGAGTTAAACCCAAAATGCTCCTCTGTGTTCACCTGCCAACTGTCATTTGTCCATGTTCTACCCTCTCCTCAACAGCTTCAAACACACCTGCTTATTATTGCGGGAGCTTCTTAATCCTCTGATCTAGAGCAGAAAAGTTCTCTTCTACGGCCACAAGGTTCTCCTTCATCGTTTGTTGGACCTGCGGAGAAGATGGTGAAAACAAAAAAGTAGGTGAGAAAAAAAAGCAGACATGGTGGGAAAATTAGGTTGGTGGGACCTGTCAACGGGCGGGATATATTAGGCAACAAAAGAGCTTGTTGTTCAAAAAAATGATGTGTTGGAAGCACGAAGAGACGAGCTTCTGCAGCACAACTCACTGGAAATGTTAATGCTGGTTCTGATAGAAGGTTGCCAGAACACAGAGCAGCACATTGTTTTGGCAGAAAATCGGGTTCTACACAATATTAGGAGAGTGGTCTTATTGTTATGGTTGATCGGTGTTTAAGCCTTGAACTTTTTAAATTTAACGACGGAGTTTAGAAGCCCTGGTCTTCTGATATAAGCTGTACTTTAATATTTTTTCCTCTGTAAACAGAAACATCATGATTTCACAAGGTTTCAACCTACTCTAAGATACATTTTAATCTCTGACCATAGAAACAGATTCTTTGCAGTAATATCATAGCAAAAGGTTCATCATTTAAGCTTTGGTGTGAACATAGTACTCATGTCAGAAGTCCTGGCATTGCAGCGACTTACACACGGTGAATATGTTATTGAGCAAAATCGTTCAAACCAAAAAATCATCTCCACCTACCTGTGTTAGCAGGGTGTTGTTGTCCTTCAGAGAGTTGTTGACCATCTGCTGAGTGGTGTCCAGGTGTGTCAGCAGCTGACCAAACTGCATAGCTACAGAACAATGGGGTTGGATTAGGTACAATCAGGGGGGAGGAGCAAAGAGTGGGAGAAGCAAGAATTAAGGTGGAGAATTGCTGCTCCAATTTACACAATTGATGTAAATGCTTAAAAGATGCAACGCTCTGAGCCAAAAGGAGGAGAGTTGAGACGGATTTCATCTGAAACTGTTCAATGACTGCTGGAGGGATTAAATACTAATTTATTTAACTTGTTTGCCATCATCTGTGTGCAAAGATCATGAGATGTGAAAGTCTGTTTGGTGAAACAATATTGAACTGCAGATTGTGACAGATTGGTGGGAAGAGAGTCTGGATGATAAATGAGATATCCATATAATCTATTAAAGCAGAGCCTCTCTCTTCATGAGCTAAATAACAAAAAGACGATAATGTGATGTATAATCATGATTATATCTTTCTCCCCCTGAGGGAGAAAGATATGCAGACTAAATCTGGTATTGTTAAATCCTGGATTTAGTCTAATTCTCTTACTATTTAAAGGCTCTTTTCAATGATATTATTTGCACTGCTTTTTGAAAGACATGCACGGTTTGGTAATTAAATTCTATTATCCGTTTGAATCTGATTTTCGCCCAGCTTTCATCTTCTATCTCATACAGACATTCTCAGTGCAAATACAAACCATGATACTACATCCCAGCACAGATGCAGCCTGAAATGGGATCCTGGTTCTTCTCATGTTCAGTGGCTTCACCCTACATATTTTGAATCTTTAATGCTGCACCCACCCCCACCACCACCCTACATAGATCCTCTCCTTGAACTCTCATGGGTGTCATCTCAAGGTTCTTTACACCATAGAAGAAAATAACATAAATTGGCAACGTTTTTCCTGTTATTATCCTTTCTAGGGTAAAACTCGACCCTGAGCAACATCAAAATGAACCAATTACTCAACAGTAGTACATTCATAGGCGATGAGAGTAAAATCCTTCCCCACAAAAATGAATATAGTGTCTCATGTCGGGACACAAAACAAGCTTCTGATTCCGTTTGTTACCTTGCTCATGCAACTCCTTGGCAGCAACAAGCCTCTGCACCACATGAGGTATGGAGGTGGACATGGCATCCCACTTTTGCACCATGTCATAGAGCTGCGACACCTGACAGGGTCACACATACCGGCAAATTAAACACCAACATACAGCCTCCAGCTGAAAAACATTGTTTTTATATTCAAGTTCACATATTTATGCATCTTTCTGATGCAGTAATAACTGTTCTGGAAATGATCTAAATGCACAATGATTGACATATTCATCCAACTATGTATATGAGAGAGCACTGCTAATGTGTAGTTTTTATTTGTCAAATGTGTGTACTTCTATGGTCCACAACAGCATTTCTTAATAACATACACAATAACACCAACATTCATATATGACTTCACAATACTGTAAACTCAATAATCACAAATGCTTTGCAATTATATTTGCCCCTTCAAATTCAATGTATTTTACACAAGGGTGGTAAATGTGGGTACTAATACTTTGATATATGGTCTTGCAGTTGAGAAAGATAGAAGCCTATAGAAGTTGTTAAATAATTAAACATTATTTTACAAAAAACAAACAAATATGTATCTTTATTACAATCTATTAATCACAAACATAATACATTAGGTTACTTTCAATAAATGAACCATAATATAAATAATATTCTAAATGAAACACAAACCACACTATAGTACTTAATAAATGTATAATGGTGAGTAAAAGAACTGCTCTGCCCTCTTCTGGCCTTTTAAGAATGCAGCACTTCCGAATGCTACAAGGGTTTATTGAAGGCGGCACAAAATTCAAAATGTGATGCAGCTTGTCTTTCGTCCAGCAGCTTCTCTTTTTAATTGGTACTGAAACTTATTCCGATTAACACCTTGCAAAGAAAACCCATGATAATCTGGTGCAAGCCGACAAGACTGTACAACTTTTTAAAGGTCAGTTCTTATGATTATAGGAATCGTTGAATTAATGTCTTTTGTAAAAGATAAATCATAGGTGGATATTTAAGTTGTCGTTTTGTCTGAAAGCATTAGAGATGATTACTGCCCACTGACATCTGCAGATATTACAAACCTTGTTCTGTGTATCAGCGTCCTCAATGGCTGCTTTGTGTTTAGCAATCTCATTCATCTTCCCAAGGACACTCTGAATGGGAGGGAGAAAATTTAATATGAAGAGACATATCGTTTTATATTTTTTTCCAGATGCAACACAGAAAAACACAAGCATAAGCATGGATGAGGTTAATGTTTATACTGCGGTAAATGGATAATTTCTTACATCTGACCACATTTAAATCAAAGGTAGATACACTTTGTGCATTTTAAAACTTAAAAAATTAACTTAACAGTGTTCTGTTCTTGCCTTTACAAACATACAAAGTAATTCTGGCTTCAAAATATTTATGTTTTGTGGGATGGTCTTTCCAGATTCACCAGTTTACATTACGTAATCTCTGTCTCACTGGCAAAATTAAAAGGTTGAAGGTCTTACAATTGTTCAGATAAAGTCTTGTGACATTCATGAGGAGCCGGGTCAAGCATGGTTAAGGAGGCACTTTGAGTCATGCTAGCAGTCTTCCGTTCAGACAACAAATTTGTCTGAATGTTCTGCGTTTATATTTTAAAGATACACAAGCTACAATCTGTATACCACTTCTTAAAGAGCTCTAGATCTGCTAGACTGCACCTTTAAGTATTCTTCTAAAAATGTTCTTTGAAATGTATGATACATAAAACGAAAGAAGATGAACTGCACTGCTTCATACCCGGTTCTACAAGGTGTGCATTTATTGGTTACCTGCAATCTGGCCTCCACTTGATCCAGAGTAGCAGAGTCCAGTGCATTGACCCGTGCCTGCAGCAGCTCTATGGTGTCCTGATAAAAACAAACAAGAAGAAAAACACACAAAGTTTATTTTTATATATATCTAAACACACACACGCAAGCCCCTCCGACAACCGCCACCTTATCGTGGTGGAGGGGTTTGAGTACCCTAGTGATCCTAGGAGCTGTGTTGTCGGGGGCAATTTGCCCCTGGTAGGGTCTCCCATGGCCTAGGGGAAGGGTCAGACAAAGAGCGGTCAAGACCCCTGATGATAGAAAAAATCAAGGACTCGAGTACTCTTCCCGGAGGGTTACCGGGACCCCACTCTGGAGCCAGGCCCGGGGTAGGGGCCCGCCAGCAAACGTCTGGTGGCCGGGCCTTCACCAATGGGGCCCGGTCGGGTTTAGCCTGAAGCAGGGACATGGGTCCGTCCTCCTGTGTGCACACCACCCACGGAGGAATCCGCAGTGGTCCGCTGCATTGTGTAGGAAAAGCCAGCGGCCTTGGCAGCCCAATCCCTGACTACGAAAGCTGACGGTGGGGACATGGAATGTCACCTCACTGATAGGGAAGGAGCCTGAGCTTGTGCGAGAGGTTGAGAGGTACAGACTACATATAGTCGTACTCACCTCTACGCACAGCACTGGCTCTGGAACCCGCCTTCTCAATGGGGGCTGGACCCTTTACCATGCTGGAGATGCTTCAGGTTGCTTCCCTGCGCCTTCGGGTTGGGGAATGGATCCTGACTGTTGTGTGCGCTTATGCGCCAAACAGCAGTTCAGAGTACCCACCCTTTCTGGAGTCCTTGGAACGGGTGCTGGAAAGCGCCCCAACTGGGGACTTCATTGTCCTACTGGGAGACTTCAATGCACACGTAGGCAATGACAGCGAGACCTGGACTGGCGTGATTGGGAGGAACGGCCTGCCTGATCTGAATCCTAGTGGTGTTCAATTATTGGACTTCTGTGCTATTCACGGTTTGTCCATAACGAACACCAAGTTCAAACATAAGTGTGTCCACCAGTGAACTTGGCACCAGGACACACTAGGTCGCAGATCGATGATCAAATTTGTAGTTGTATCAGCTGAGCTGTGGCCGCATGTTTTGGACACTAGGGTGAAGAGAGGAGCTGAGCTGTCAACCGATCACTACCTGGTGGTGAGCTGGATCTGATGGCAGGGGAGGAAGCTGGACAAACTTGGTAGGCCCAAACGAATAGTGAGGGTCTGCTGGGAACGTCTGGCCGAGGACCCTGTCAGGATGGTCTTCAACTCCCACCTCCAGCAGAGATTCAACCGTGTTGAATCTACGGACCGTCCAATCTCTGTACTGTCAGAGTCTGGTTCGCATAGCCGGCAGTAAGTCAGATTTGTTTTACAGTTGCGTTTGGACTCCGCCAGGGCTGCGCTTTGTCACCGATTCTGTACTTAATTTTCATGGACAGAATTTCTAGGCGCAGCCAATTGGCGGAGGGTTTCGGGTTCGGTGGCCTTAGGATCCTGTCTCTGATTTTTGCGGATGATGTGGTCCTATTGGCACATTCAAACACTGACCTCCAGCTCGCACTGGGACGATTTGCAGCCGAGTGTGAAGCAGCAGAGATGAGAATCAGCACGTCTAAGTCCGAGGTCATGGTTCTCAGCCAGAAATAGTTAGAGTGCTCACTCCGGGTCTTTGAGGAGCTTTTGCCCCAAAAGGAGGACTTCAAATATCTCGGGTCTTGCTCACGAGTGAGGGAAAAAGGGAGCGGGAGACGGACAGACGGATCGAGGCGGCGTCTGCAGTGATGCGGATGCTATATCGATCTGTTGTGGCGAAGAGAGAGCTGAGCCGAAAGGCAAAGCGCTCGATTTACCGGTCCATCTACGTTCCGACCCTCAGCAATGGTCATGAACTGTGGGTCATGACCGAAAGAATGAGATCGCGTATACAAGCGGCTGAAATGAGTTTTCTCCGCTGTGTGGCTGGGCTCAGCCTTAGAGATAGGGTGAGGAGCTCAAGACATTCGGGAGAGGCTCAAATTTTTTTTCACACTTAAATGTTAAACTTACCATCAAACTGGCTCCTTGTACAGCAGCAATTAAAGGTCCCTGCAACATAAGTTGAAAGAGGGAGAGTACAATTGAACAAGGAGAAATTAAGCCAATCCCATAATTTATAGAAACCAGGAATAAAGAAGATTTATTTCAGTTTCACTTTATGGATAGTTACATAGCAACAGGAGTATGAACAATTTGGCTGTTGTTACCAGAGGAAGAGGGGAGATAAGCCTAGTAAGTGTGAATGGGAGAGAAATGCTGTAGGTAAGGTGTGCGCGAGTTGAGTGTACCTGCTTGTCTGACCCTGTTCCAACAGAGATTTCCAGCTCAGCAAGACGCTTCTCCAATTCTGCCATCTACATTGAAAGACCAAGGCACCATATGAATGGTGATGAAAACAGCATCCCACACTCACAAATGATTACATGGACACCTTCTTTCCTGTTATCCCATTTATCATAGCCTTACAAACAATGATATAACAATGAAGAATTTCTTTTTGAATTTTTGGGGGAAATAAAAATTCATCAGTCTCCGTTTCCAATTTACCTTGGCAGACTCATTAAATTTATCCTGCTCTGGTCTGCTGTGCAGCTCGTAAAGGACCACTCCATCTGGTCCCTTAGCCGTAGCCGTCCGCTTGCCGTCTCCTGAACCACCGCCATGACTGCCCTTGGCTGCTTCCAGCTGGGTGAGCAGACGTCTGCAGGAACAAAGCAAATTGAGACCCAAAATTATGATAAGTCTAATTTTTCTAACAGCTGGGGGCGACCAGGAAGGGTAAATATCTTTTAGCATAAATATTTTTGCACAATTCCTTCTCTAGCATCGATTTAATTTTGTCTTGAAAACATTTACAAATTGCTCCTTCAAAAAACTTTTATTCAAGTTTCTCACCAAATACTACATTTTACAAATTACATGTGAGCATGATGTTAACGTTACGGTTCTGCTTTGCAGGAAACTGTTACTGAACAGACATTGAGCGCATCATGGCCTATTCCTCAATGCAATGTGCTGCTGACAGCTAAGTTAGCGAGCTCTCCTGCCGACATTAACAGTAAACATTTATTTGATTTGATGATCACACTTTAGCCTTATCAGAGTCGCTACTTGCATTTCAGGATAAAATAAGAAAAAAAATAACCCACTACGCAACATAATTTCAAAAGGAGGAAAAATTTGCACCCTGCTATACCTCAGTTCGGACGCTCTCACTAGCAGTTTTTTATGAGAGACTGGAACTGGATGCGTGTAGAGAAGCGGGAGGGGCTGATTGAGGATTGAAGGAGCAGCAATGTGGCGGGACAAATTACAAAAAGTTGTTCCTCTGCCCTTCTTTCCACCCATATACAACCAACTCCCTGTATTCCCTCTCTCCATGTTCTATTCTTGACTACTAGCTCATCCCTCTGTCATTGTCTAATCGGTTGCAGCTTTAGGTTCCAGATGTCTTGTCCCTTGACCATCTTCTCAGCTTACCTGGCTAGTGCTCCATCCGGATCAGCCAGGTTGATGTGTGCTTGTGGTCCCAGCAGTGAATCCAGATGGGCAGAAACCAGCTGCTGTTTGAGCTGGGCCGCCTGCTGGGCGAGTACCACTGGTGTCAGGCGCTCCTCTGCATTACTTTCCTTTGTGGCAGCCTGTAGTCAAAGGAACACCAAGTTCACTGAACCTGAGTTTGTATTAGTTAATAAGTACATCGGTTCTTCTTAAATGTCATTCAATTTAAAAAGCCAAATACAGCTCATTTCAGGATTTGATTTTGCTTTCAATCAGACAAATGTTTGAAATGATAAATACTGAAGATAATTTGTTGACCTTAAGGAGGATTAAGCTGTTTTCCCCAACATTCTGGAGTGTTTGTTGAACCTGCTTAGTGAATCTGTTAGGCAGAAGGTAGGATTTTCATTTTTTTGATTCTCAGTCAAAACTGTTCATCATCAAACTTCTCCATTATTTCTCAATTAATCTGGTCAGTTAATGTAATACAGTGTGCTCTCATCCCAGAAAGAGGCATTTGACTCCCATTCACACTGACCAAGAGGCAAACAGTGCTAGGACTGAGTCAACTGTAAATCCGCAGCTATTGATTATCTTGACCAAATAGCTGCAGCTTTACAGCTACTAAAATAAATACTTTATTACTTGACTAGTTTAATTAAAAAGCTTTATTAAATAAAGTATATCAAAGAAAGACTCATCTAACTCAGCCGATGTAAGCCCACTCTAAAACATAGTAAACAGCAGCATACGGACTTCCCAATTAGCCAACGTAACGATTAATGTTTTCAGCTAGACATTATGTTGGGTCAGAATTTAACATTCAGAACTAATGTTACCAATGTCTGGTCCACTTTGCATGAGTTGACTACATTTCCCTGCCAAGCTGTTCAATGGTTTATGGGCTGGTTTGACAGACACACCATATCGAAGTGTTTTTCTGGTTTTTGGAACTTTTCGGTTCTGTGTGTCCTTTTTGCCCCTCTTTTCTCTATTTTGCAATCCGCTCCATCTCTTCATTGTCTGCAGTATTGTGTATTGATAATAATTCGTACCCACTTTATTGATCTGCATATTTTTATATTGATTACTATTAATGCACTAATTTTTTTTTTTTCAATCAATTTATTAGAGGAATCATCACGGCTCTTGCAAATTCCCCCAGAGACCGTTAATAATTGCAGTTTTAGAGACTGCACACGCAGCATTTGCATAACCCGCAAGAGGTAAAACCCATGGAAACTTTCACAAAAACTGACTAACAGCTTGAATAAGAATTTGGTGATGGACTGCTCCTGCTCTTTGTCCATTAAAGGTAATGACACCTAAGGTTGAATTAATTCTGTGTAGTAGGTATTTGTTAGTACAAAAACCAATTAATTGCACCTGTTTGATCAAAACCAGTGCTTGTTCCAGTTACAAGGTAGCATCCCATTGACCAATTACATGATGATATGGAAATAGATTGGAGGATTTCTCTTTTTGAAAGGCAACTGAAGTTGCATGTAGACAGTAGCTGTGTTATCAGTGTGTCATCTCTTGCCAAATCCTGTCGCAGCAGGACAATGGTACCTGGATAGAATCCACCTCCTGAGTGAGCTCCTGGATCTCATTCACCAGGCGCTGGTACTTCTGCTGGGGAGTCTCCTTAACTCCACAACCCTCGCCAAGCTAAACAAAGAACAGAAAAAGTATAGATATTACATTACAGCAAAGAGAATTTGTTTCAGATAGAGCAACCAGGAGATGAAGGGATATACAAGAAGACTATGTCAGACTATGGTAAAACATCGTAAAAGATAAAAATGAAAATCACATGGTGGTGTTACCCTCAAAGCAGAGTATATTCTTAAAGAACAAAGTGAATTAATGAATTTCTGGTGAACAGTTTGTACTCACTATTTCAAATTCTCCAGATTCATAACCCACTCTTCTGTTTTTACTGATTCTGTCTGAGAAATCTGTGAAAACAAGACAAATTAGTTAGCAGAGAAGCCAAAAAAGCAGAATAGTTGTTTGTATTAATCTGAATCAGCAAAAGATTTGGAGTTTGAAATTATCTATGGACAGTTAAAGTAATTTATATTTACTGTCAGTAACATTGCACCCGTTACAATTTGTGAGTTAAATATGATTAAACTATACTTACAAAATATTTATATCTTCGCCTGATTTAAAAATAAAACAAAATACTATAACATCTTTCTAGTACAGTTATAACGTGCAAAACAATCAATACATGGGCTCAGAAACTCGTGAAATATTTAATAAGTACTGATTAAAATTTGACAGAAATACCACAAAGTTCATGTTATTCTACAGTTTTGGTTGGATACGACCAGAAGCACTCTGTATTTGTCACAGTTGGATAGCCAGTTTACCAGTGTAACCAGTGTAAATATGGCAAAAATCCGATCTCGAACCCAAAGAGGGATTTTGGCTGCAAAATGCCACCTAAAGACTATACTAGAAAGGGCTATATGAACACATTAGAACATTTGACTACGACATATATGAATGTTTATATTGAATTCTATCATTGTGCATAGTAAAAATAACTTTGAAAAACCCCACAGATAGAAGTAACACAATTATGGGTCTGTAGAAAAGAACGAGTTAAACGTGTAAACATTTTGTCCTCAAAGTGGATATGTAATAAGGAAAAATGGGCAAGTGTAAGGATCTGAGCAACTTTGACAAGGGCCAGATTGTCTAGGATAGACAACACAATTATCGTAATACTCATGTGTGTTTTGGTGGTAAGGCAATTGGCACTATCAATATGCAATAAATTGCGAAGCAACCTTCGAAGCAACCTGCCATATACTGGTTTAGAATATCCATTAAGATATGGAGTTTTGTAAGATCTTTTAAAAAAATAAATTGACAGTGGTGTTGATTCATATACTTAGTACCGATTTTGGCGTTTTCCGATCACCAGTCTGACTAAGAGACTGAACATGAAAGTATCACAAGCAACTTCAGAAACACCTCAGATTAAAGAAATGCACTCAGGCTCCAGATAATAAGGTGAACTTAAGCTGTTCTGCAATGAATTCTACCTAGCAAAGGTTTTAAAGATAAGTTTGATAAGTTGAGTACATTTTTATCAGGAGGGTAGGCTAAATAACAGTAACATTCCCAAGTCATTCCTGAAATTGTGACACAATTCCATTTTGAATTTATTAAGAACCTCAGCCTGTAAAACAGTGATGTTGCCCATCTGGATTACCTTCATAGGCTAGTTAAGCCTTGTGATAAAGAAAAGTTATTAATGAGCCACTGAAAACTGACCAAGTCCCTTGGTGGTGACATGCTTGTCTTTGAACTTGTCATAGGCTGCGTTGGGGTTCACCACAATCCTCTCCACACTGTCGCTGCAAAGCTCCTCCTGTCATTAAAACACCAGAAGATAAAATCACATGGCCAAAAGTCATAAAGGAATTGTAAGACTATACAGACAGCCAAGGCCTTAAAGAAGAAAAGTAAAACAAAATCCAAAAAGATGGATCTGAAATATATTGACTGGTAATATCAGAGAGGAAATTCTTTGCATATGATTTAAAGGAGTATGCATTAAGTTTCAATTTTTATTATTCAAAAATTAAAAGGCACTGGAACAATGATTCACAAATATCACACACAGCCATTAAAATTTGGAGCATTTTTAAGAAAAAAAAAAGAAAAGAAAAAAAGATTATTTCTGGGTAATATTGAAAACCAGCAGGCAGGACATGAATAGACAAAAACTACATATCGGCGACATAGTTTTACTATGGCCTGTAAACTCTTTCAGTCCACCTTTAAAAGCTATTTCATCCATGTGATACAAGGCTGCTAAGGTAAAATTAATAACATGAATGGAAAAGGCAGAACTAAAGCTGGATGTCATTAACATTTTAATGACACCCATTTGATTAGTGACTGATGGGACCAAAATATATAGATCATTCGAACAAAGATTGCAAATTATTAATTATAGCGAACTAGTTTCTAGTTCATCAATCTAGTGATTAGAAGGATTTGGCAAAAGGTTAGATCACCCACTGACACATACAGACTGGTGACATGAGACAGGGCTCACACACAGACTCAGACCAAAACATGCAGAGCACATATTCCAAGTTACAGTGACAAAGATGAGGGACGAGTGATGAGGAGGAGAGTTAGTCAGGCTCTTACCAGCTCCTTGGTATTCCAAAGAGAGTTAGAGAAAGTAACGGAAGAGCAGAGGGAGAGAAAAAAGTAGGGGGGAGAGAGAAAGACAACATAGATTAATATGGTTATCACATGCCATGCACACAACGGGAAAAGTTGGTCAGGGTCCAGGAAAGACAAGAAAGAAAGCAATGTTCCAAAAGTTGCTGCTAAAAAGCCTGGAGACACACTGCTCAGACTGCTGATTATGTCTCCAGTACTTTCTGTCCTGGTACCAAATTCTACTTTGATAATGAGGTGAATGGTGTTTTAAAACAATCTATGAATCAGAATGAAAGTTTAAGATTGGTAAAAGGGTGCGTACAAGCAGTCAAGAACCGTAACAGGTGGAACATCGTAAAATGCATTCTGTAACAGTAAAATTGTTCACATAAACACTATGTGATGTGAAAATCCTGACAAATGATTATATAATTATTCAATAATCCAACATAATAATCTCAATTGTCCATACACAACATATCCCCTGAAATTTGAGCAAAGGTGACCAAAGACTGTACCAATTGTTACTATCACGATTTTATAACCAAACTTGTGGTGCGAGTTCAAATACAACCGACAACACTTACAAACCAATCATAGGCTGACACATGATGTTTCAATGACACAGCAACAAGGAAAAAAGTCCTATGGGCACAAAATGTTACACTTACTAATTAACAACATGTAAAAAATCTCTATAAAGAAAAGCTACGGTACACATACAGAAACCATTTAACAATTTCATTCTGATGTTATTTGCAGCCTTGAGTTGAAAATGTGATTAAACATCTATGTTTTATAGCTTCAGGACTTTTGATACTATGATGAAACTCACAAAGTCAATGTCATCTCAATGTGTATCAGGAATGTCTGGCCAGGATCCATTTTATATGGTCAGTACTGGTTCAGATACCAATCTAAACCAAAGTTTGAAGTATCATAGGACAAACTGACCAATACAAGATTGTAAGTACATATTTGATAATTGAGGGAACAGGAGATGCAGATGGTTTTGTGCCAGTTAATAGTGCATTTCTTCCAAAATGATGCAATATTTATAATCTATAACATTATTATTAACCAGCGATTCAAACAGCCTGAATTGCCCCAAACTTGATAATATACAGCCAGATTAAGACATAACTATACTAAATCAATTTGCAAGTGAACGTGCACCTGCAAGATAACATAGCACATAGCACAGTATAAGAGCCATAAGGGGTACAGTTAATGAGGACAGTGTGGTAAGGCAAATGTTAGAAAATTATGATGACAGGTTAAAAAGAAATGTCACAAACATAACAATTATCTTTCCACTAGCAGTGTTTTACACACATAGAAACTCATACTTTCATATTTCAAAGCATGAACCCAATGAAAGAAGGAATTAAAGCCCTACTGAAGACCCATCAACATCATCATTCTCATTAAATTGTAGGAAAAACTCAAATAGGAGGAAAATAATCAATTCCTTGCATGTCAAAATAATCCAAAATTGAAGAATTATAGAGCACAAAAAGGGCCACTCCAGTGATCCATTTCTTATTTCATCATCCAAGTCAAAGGTAGGAAAGTTGGATATGAGGTTTAAAAACATGCAGAGAAACCATGACATTGAGCTCACTGAGAGTAAAATATATGTCTTACTTGTACAAACTAGGGTCCGAGGAGGGATGGGGAAGAGTCAAAACAGGGGCAAGGGTTTAGGAAGAATGAGTGAGGAAACATGGAAGGCAAAATGTCAATTAGGAATAACTGTGCTCGCCAGTAGACAACCCAGAAATGATTGACCGTAGCAACATTAGACCAGTATACCTCAAAAGCTTAGAAAACACCTAAAACTATCTACGTTAAAAGACAGCACAATGGCGACATTGCCGCTAAGTCCAAATGACTACTTCAAACTACAGTTGGATGATAGGGAGAATCGAAATTTCTGGACGGGGCGTAATCATATTGAAATACTTGTAATATCCATTTACATTCTGAATTTATCGGGTTGCTAAGATGGAATTCACTTTCTCATATTTACTACTCCCCTTATATGAGTAAGCAGATATAATTAAAAAAAAGAAAAATAGTGCAGGTTGGCCATTGGATGAATTTGACAGACTTAATTAATTTTCAGACATGATCTGTACAGATAATTTCGAAATTATTTATATTTTTAGTATTAGATAACGTCATGTCACAGATCAATGAGTAGAACAATTATTTACTTTGTGTGTAATGTTGAGTTAGGGAGAGAACATGAGTAGTACCACAGTTTAAATTTAGTACAATCTTTTCAATACGAAAAACGTTGCGATAGGACTTAATTCTGGGAATGAGTGAAAATCTCTATAGACACAAGATGTAAACACTTCTTTGCTTCATATGAGGCGTCTAACCTAATAGTCTGACAAATCAAATGTCAAGTTACTGAAAACATCCACTTACCGACTCAAATTGAGCCTGGTCATCCTCTGGAAGGTCTCCTGTCTCGTACACGTCTGGCTCGTTAAAGGCCTTCAGAAACAACAAGGCACACAATATAAAAACACGATCATACATCCAGTTTATTGTTATTAGCATGGCCAACGCCCGGTACCATTCAACAACACTAGCTTATGGTGCTATTAAATCAGGTAACACAACATTAGCTGAAAGATTAATGGGTATGATCAACATTACAACACAAAATGGAATGTATAATAACGTTAAAAAATAAACAGACAAGGGAGTAATTGGGGATATTAGCTAACTTAGCTGTCAGAGCCTGGAGCTAGCAATGCTAAATGGCAAGCTAGCTACTCTGTCAGATAGCGGTCGGTTGGCTACTTACAATTCCTGGCAAATTTGCGTATTTCGGATCAGCCATTGTCGATGGGTAGCAAGGATAGGCCGGAAATCACGAAAAGATATTACAACAGTTGTTGAAATGTGTAAACTGTCGAAAATTTGATCCAAATTGATGGAAAAGCTGAGGATAATTTGACCACCGGGTTTCCAAGCTGATATGGCCACTAGCCTGATTTGACAGAATATACGTTAGGTTTTCTTCAGGCGCCGTCGCAAGGGCGGTGCTCCACTTCTACATCAATAGGAGGGAATTGTACGGGTGACCAAAATTAATGAAACAAACGCACGCGACACAGTTGAGCGTTGTTACGCATGCGTACTCTTTGACAAATACGATTTAATTTACGATCTCTGACCTTCTAGCATCTTTTTTATTTTTTTCTAATCAAACACATCACTCTTCCTCGCACTCATATTTTTTTAAGCATTCAACTTAATTTATGAACAAAATTAATGTGCCTCTATTTTTAAAGACACGTAGTTGAATTGAGCCAAACTCGCCACAAAGTGGCGCTAAGGGACTAGGCTACAACTCCGTCAATGGGCCAAAGATGGTCGATTATAGTAAGATGACTCGCTCTGCTAGAAAAAGTGTCAGGGTGGATTTTTTCATTTCCAATTTCAGTAAAGGATCAAAATACATTCTTAAAGAAAAGCCTGTGTGACCGTGCTCTGTTATGCATGTTTGATTTTATATTTAAACATACTTTATATCACATTCAGAAGATGCATCCCCTTACATGCACGTACATACAGTATTATATGTTATTCGTGTACATTACAACGAAAGTGGCAGCATTACCATTCATTTATAGGAAGAACAATTGACAACGCTACAAACTTAATCAATGAAGCCACGATTTGAGGAATCAGCTTTACATTTTCATTTTCTCATAAATGCCTTTTTGCAAGCTGCCAATATAATTTTCATCAGATGTCTGTCTCGCCCTACACAAACTTCATTCATATTTCGTTTTAGTTCTATAAACACATTATTACCCAGGATTTTAATATTTCCCCAGAACTCAACAATTCTACAGCAAATGCAAAATACGTGAGAATGGTCCAAATGTATTGCCCTACGGTGTCTTCAATGTGGTCATGTTATAGGCATGTATTTGGCCCTAATTTTTGCTGTAATAAATCATTTGATTAAATTCTTCCAACAATGCTCTCTCCAAATATTTTCGAAAAGCGATTCCATTCCTATTCTGAAATGTTTACACTTAATTCTTTTTCCCATTTTTGCTTTACATTTAATGCCGCGATCCCTCTTATGTCATTTAAACACTGTCACAGTTTGGGATTTACCTCAAAATTTCTTTGGAATTGTGTAGACCAATTATAATTCTAAATATCCCATTTATTCTAGGATTACCTTGTGTTTTAATTTAATTGTCACAGAAGTCCATCAGATGCATATATTTGGAGTGGCCTTGCTTGTTTGATCCATGTTTTTGTCTCCAACTTGCTGGTTCATATTCTATCATTATATCTTTTTATATGAGTGTGTAAAGTCTTGCAACCTATTGAATGTAAAGCTGCATTGCTGGAGTGCCCCTTTAAATCCCAGGAAACAAATAATGGAGCCTTTGGTCCCCACATGACAACCAAGCTTGTCATGCAAAACAGCATTGTCATGACGACCTGGAAGGGGGAGAAAACATGCTCCCTTGACAGATCGCACAACATACCTCACGTGATCAAATCAGAAGTTTGCATGCATGCAAGTTGCAGTAAGGATGAGAACTTGTTTGTAGAGATAAGTGTGACGGGGTTGCCGGAATACAAACCAGAGTTATATCTCTCCTCGGTCCCTGTGCCCAATGGTGCTGATGAGAGTCACTACTTTTCACGCCCCGCCCCCAGTGAGAGAGCAGCGGTGACAGTGATGCAGAGCATGCATGTTGGTGAGGATCCTGCAGCCGATCCAGACACTGCCGACCGGACCAGTTTGGAATATACTCTCCATCTGCCCTCTACCTCTCGGCTGCACCTGAGTCTGCTTAGAGGGCATTTGAAGCTACAAACCGTCCAAAAGGGTTCCTCT
The DNA here is from genome assembly GCA_037951165.1 of Lophius americanus. Taxonomy (NCBI): domain Eukaryota; kingdom Metazoa; phylum Chordata; class Actinopteri; order Lophiiformes; family Lophiidae; genus Lophius; species Lophius americanus. The sequence continues at coordinate 5,300,783 of JBBDHG010000021.1, forward strand.
TTCCCCTTCCTTCTGCATTTCTTTCATGAATTTGGCTTTAATATCTCCAAAAACTCGCAGTTGCCCAATCTTCCAGATGCTTCACCTGCCAATCTCGCTTACCATGTGGGTCTAACCGGTGGTTTCCAGCTCCAGGTGGTTCACAAGAAGAGGTTGCACAAAAGGGAATATTTTATTTTTCAACTATAAAAAGACATCCCTCTTCATCTTTGGAGGCTCGTCCACTTTTTTTTTTAAATTCTCGACAATGGCTGATGCGAACGCGGAATGTAACATTAAGGTGTTGTGTCGGTTCCGTCCACTGAACAAGTCCGAAATCACCCGCGGAGATAAGTTCATACCGACATTTCAAAGAGAGGGCACTGTCATCTTCGCGGTAAGTTATTTCTAACGATCTCAACCTTTCCCGTCATCCTTGCATGCAGGCGATGGACGCTAGGGTTACTCTTTACGTTTGGCACACACGTCAAATACTAGCAAGGTTTCTAACAGTGATCCAGCATGTCCTCTCTGCATCTTGTGTATGTATGTGTATTGCTGCCATTAAAAGGCTCCTGATATTCAGCCTCCTGATAGTCACCTGTTATTTAGACTGAGCCTTGCAGAGACATCAAAATAATGACATGCCACCCATGCCTTGTTTTAGGCTATTTGCCACATACTTGGCCTTTTTTCTGAAATTCAGAGCAATTATATCTCCACAGTCCTGAGCTGATTGGAAACAATATATATTTTGGATCCCAACCCCACCTTTGTGATCCCATAGTGTGGCTTGCTCAGTATTTCCATTTGGTGTGGGTCCTGACTCAGAAAAACATATGGTAGGATTGCCCAAAGATGATTCCTGTGTTGTCAACCCTGAGTGCACATTTGATTTATTCGATTGTCATGCAAATTGCATTGATTTTCAGCTCCGTTTTAATGCGAATTAAATTTGTGCTGATGATTACTGCCACTGTTTTTTAGGAGCAGCAATAAAATGAACCCAGCTATGAAATGGTTATTTATCTGAGGCTGTGGTCAGCAGTGGAAGATTAGAGTGCACTAAATCCAAATGCTCTCCTTTAGATTATAATTCACATTTGGGAATACATACCACATGAGATGGACGCATGCATTTTGCACCTATATAATAGAGATAGAGAGAGAGAGAGAGAGAGAGAGAGAGAGAGAGAGAGAGAGAGAGAGAGAGAGAGAGATAGATCCACACCCATTTGGCCAAACGGTGGGCTTCAAGTGATGATGAAGACAACCACATACACGCGTACACACACACTCACACACACACAAAAAATACACATTCATATGATGTTGACCCACTAGACACCTTTGCTCAACTGTCTTCTATTTCCTGGTTTTCTTCGTGCGTATTGAATTGCTACATTTACACAATCACATTATTTTGATGCTATTTGTGAGGACAAGTTGACACAACAACAGCTTGACATAATTAATTTCTGCGTCAGCTCTAGTAACTTTATTTGACTGTATTATGGTTGTGTTCAAAGATAGCCAAGGAATAAAACAAAAGTATTGATATGTTCATTGTTGTGGATTATGAGAGCTTAAATAACTGCCTCAGTTCTAAATTCTAAAAACTATTATTAAATAATTTGAATGGAATTGCTGACATCAAATGAAATCAAATAGGTTTTTTTTGATGGCAGCGCTTCTGTTCGATTTGGACAATATTATGTTTTAGCTAGAATACCAGATGACAGTTGGAAACTGTGTGTGCAGAAATGAAGAAAAATGGCATTACCTCAGTGAGGGAACTGTAATCTTTCTCTCTGGAAACACAACATACAGACTGTACTGCTGTTCTCTCCTCCATACATTTCTGTATGGCAGCACAAGCCTTCAAAGGTGATAATGTCTAGAAAGAGAAGGTCATCTCTCCTTATTTTTCATGTACTTCCACTCAATTTCCTTCTGTTCAAACTGCTATAGTCACAAAAGAGTATACGTTGAGAATGAAATTACCTCTGAGGCATGCGGAAGGACTTTTTGAGTTATGTAAATGTATTCTGAGTGTCTGATCTCTGAGGAAGTTGTAAAATGATATCCCCTGAGAGTTTAAAATCACGTTCCCGTCGGATTTGATCAAGAATTAAAGTATCAGGCCAGCAAACAGGAAGGCTTGCTGCAGGAGCCCTGTAGTGCCAACTAATCTCTCGCATTCTAACGGTTGACAAGAACAAGTCACATGTGGGCTGCGTTGATGGTTCCAACATTTGTCAGCTCCCTCCAGAACTTGTTAACTGACAGAAGCAATGTTTTTAGTTGTTGGGTGACAGGAAGGAGACTCAGAGAGATTAATGATCAGTGCAGATGGCACGTCAGTGTTTTGTGAATTGGATAAGGAATGTCTCTGGGGCCTCAACGCATGAGCACCGGGTGGCATCTCATATCTCGGCCCATATGTGAAAGACTCCTGACTCAACCTGGATTTGAATTTTGATGAGTTAAACGCTGGCTGGAACTTGACGCATCAGCTTAAAAAATTGCCACACATCTGCTTATGCGTCCTTCAGTATATGGGCGTCAGCTAACATTTTTAATCAGGAGAGAATCTGAGACAATAAATAAAATGTTATCGCCTTGTGTATAATAAAGATTATTTATTAGTATTTGGTGCTTGGACCAAGTGTGCCCTAGTTGTATTTTAGGAAGGGAGGTGAAGCCATGAGTCTTAATAGGTGGTGGAGTGGGATGCAGAGGATGGCTGAGTATATGATAAACTGGAGCTGAACAGGATGGAGGAGGATGCATTGATTTCTCTCTGAAATGACAGATGCCAAAAGCACAGGGCCTGTGACGAACTGGCGACTTGTCTCGCCCAGTGCCAGCTGGGTTAGGCTCCACTCTTCCCCTGAGCAGGCTAAGCAGTTAAAGAAAATGGATGGATGGAAAAGCAGACGGGAGAACATGTTTAAAGTTTACCAGCATCACAGCATCACAGCATCATCATCAAGTGAACTAAAGATTGTATTCTACTGAGTTTCACAAAGACTTCTTTCTTTTTAATATGAGAATGAAAGAAATTGGAATTTCTTTCATTTTCTTTCAGGAGGTTTCCTTACATAAATTGCCTGATCGCAATCTCTTTCATGCTCTGAAGAAGGCCACTAGGCCGAAAAGTTAGCATGTTGATACGACATAGCCAAATTAACTGGTGTTACTGTAGATCAGACAATTTGTAATCCAATTTTGTTTGTGCTCCCTTTCACCTTTGGATTCTCATAGTGGGAATGTATGTTTTGGCTGAGCACAACAATCTAATATACTGCGAAGACGCGTCCACTCCAAGGCTCTTACTTTCAATTTAACCATAGTATTTATGTACATTAATTATATCCCCTACAGTTGAGGATATTATGGAATCGTCATTGCCGGCGCTTCCGCCAGCGTCGCAGATCTTTTGTGTTAACAAGATAACTCAAAAACTATATCAAGGATAAGTTTTGCACATGTTCTACCCCCTATAGACCTTTGTGGGAGGAATTGATATTGGGTAAAGTCAGATGTACATTTCCGACACGAGGGGGAACTTTATTTGCGTCCATCATTATCTCAACCATCAAATTTGGTGACTCCAGTAGATCAATCTTCTAGATATCATATTTTACTATAATGGTTCATATTTTGCTCTCTGGGGGAGTTTTTTTTTTTAACGTGAAATGCTGTTTTTCGGTCATTACTTCCTGACCATGAGTCTAATTTCAACCAAATGTTGTGCTAATGAATCAACTTGAGTAGATCTATCTAGTACACTTCATATTTTACTTTATTAGTTCATATTTTACACACAAAAGTTTGACACCGAAAAACCACTCAGAGTATGAAATAGAATATGGATATGACGGACGGACGGACGGACGGACGGACAGACAGACAGACAGACAGACAGACAGACAGACAGACAGACAGACAGACAGACAGACAGACAGACACTTATAGGAGAATTGTTTAACTGAAAACCAAGCATGGAAAAGTCTTCAGTTGCTGAAACACAACACTAGTGAGCAGAATCGCTATATTAGCAGGAGATGTTTGATGATAATGAATTATGTAGCACAGGCACATTTGTGAAGAACAGGTGTGCCTTTTGCTTCACATTTCTGAAGCTGCAGTCCCTTGAACCACTTTCTGACATTGCAACACAATTTCTTCCAACAGCCATTTGTCACATACCGCAATTGTGTAAGTTTACTGAACTCGCCTTTTTTTCACCTGACATGGACGACCACCTGTGGAGCTGTGCAGAGCTGAGTGGATGGGGCACAGGAATAACCAGACTCAGAAATTGTGTATTGCCTTCAGGCATGATCTCATTGTTTGCGCCACAGTGGAATGGCACAGCTGTCTCCAGTATTTCACCCGTTGGAAGAGGGCACCATCACAGAAGCCAGATTGTCCATGCTAATCTAGTGGTTCACGGAAAAGACTGCCATGATGAATCACGCTTTGGAGCCAGTTCCACAAATAAATAAAAGCACATCTCACAGGCAGCTAGATATGGAATTCTCCCTTTCTTGCTTTCAGGTGGTGACATATAGATATCACATATCTGTGCTATGTGCACCTGCACAAGGTAGGCTTGTTAAAAATCAATTATAGACATAAATGCATCCTCCCCGTGGCGGCATATAATGACAATATGTCAGTGAGATGAGTAAGTCATCTGAGCAGCAAGAGTAACGAGCCAAGACCAGAATATAAAATATGGAAACATTGTTTTCTGTATGTTTCGTTGCCCGAGTCATCAGCAGTTATCCTGTCAGAACACAGAGGTTGTGTTTACCCTGTTCTTAAACCCCAGCATATTAAGTCCCTGATTTTTAATCTGACCTTGTCATCTGGAACCTTTGCTTTTGTTTTGTTGTTGATAGATGACGATGAGGGTTAACGTATTTGTCTTATAAGGTCTCACTCCACCACAGTCCAATTAAAATGTGCGCATTAAAGAAAATTGATTCACTATTTTCTGCACACCATTTATAAATCTATGGATTATCTTTCCTGAGCTGCTACTTATATTGTGCTCACAAGTCTACCATAGAGAATCCAAGGTGTGAAAGGATGCTGTATTCACAGCTGTAAAAAACATCTTGCTTACATCTTTAGGAAGATTAGAGGATTAGAAAGATTCACAGACTATATTCTGTTACTGAAAATACCAACATATTTCATTAATTATTTGCTCTTTCCATCATATCAACTCCTGAATTATATTTTCTGTGATTCATGAAAATTAATTTGGATAATTCGGCACACTGCTGTTTCAGAGAATAGGCATGTAATGTTAAAAATTAGCCTATTATTCATCAGCCATCGCTTCAGACAATTCTCTTTCTCTCTATCTCTCGTCTATGCTGCTTTTCCTGAGTTAGCACCAAGGTAGGAAATGGGAGGGGAAAACAGCTGCTGTTTAAACAAATAGTTGACAGTGCATGTGAGGTACAGGGTAAAGTCATCTACCTTATTTTTTTATTTATTTAAGGGAGCCATCTCTCCCGGAGGGTATCTGTGCAAGGGTTATGACTTACTGCAAAATTATAAGGAAAAAAAGAGATCCAAAAGGCTGCCCTCAACCCTCCATTGGTGCAGACTTTAGTGCTCTAATTCTATCAGAGCAGTGTGCACACACTAACCAATTAGACAGAGTAATGGGATTTCTTCTTAGGGTTGTGATCTGCACTCATTTCTCGCATTGGACACCCCCATCAGAGCAGCTCCCTCTGAGGATCAGACCTCATACTGTCCTCTCGACCTTCTCTCTTCCAGTGTCTTTCTCAGTACAAGCTTCACTGTATTTATTTATTTATTTAAATATGCAATTTCTTTTTATGGTGCAATGATCCTGCTGCCCATTTCTCCATGTCTCAGCGTCAGTTTTTGGAGAAGATGTGAAAGAAGCTCTGCTCAGTGTGTCGTGTCATTAAGGTAGGTCGAGGCTGAGAGAAGGTATAAATGATGAAGCTCCTGTCAGTCAGGGGTCCATATAATCAGAAATCAAGTGAGCAGTCAGTCCACAGATGTGAAAATACACACAACATGAGATCAATTTAGCCATAATTTGATGGGGAAGTCAATATTTTCATCAATACTACTTTGAGGACCTGAATGACTTAATTTGTCTCCCCACACCCCATTCTACTAATATTAACATTGTAAGACACTAATTTAGTCGGCAGCCACACTCAACAACCTGCCAGTTCCTTCTGCTTATCTTTAATTTTTCTCAGCCTGCACACATGCAAGGGTTAGATATACGCATGTTCCTTTTTGTCAACCCTCTTTCTGTCCATTTTGCCCTCTGAATGGCAAACGTTGGCTGTGATAACAGGCTTTAACCTCCAGGGAGTGTTAATGGAGCATCCTCTCATTAGCAATGTTCCTGCCCATGATGGTGCCTGGTCCCTGCATGTGTCCTCTGTGAGCTGCACATGGTTACCATCTGCACATGTTCGCACATGTGCATGCAAATGCCAAGACCCTCAAGCAGTTGATGCTATATTATCATGGTAATAAGACATGAGTAAAATCTCATTGAGACAAAAGGAATATCTTTATCCCTTTTCATGTCAAGGACTTAATTTTCATCCCATTAATCACAGTTTAGTTTATTGATCTGACACTTGAGAGTATTGACATCTTCCTTAAGGTCACTTTCCTTCAGTGTTCAGTGTTTTTGATAAAGGCACAATTATGTTGCCAGGAATATTCCCTTTGAGATTCAAAATATATTTTTTCCACACAGAGGAGCAGCAGACTTAAAGAGGAATTATATAAAAGATAAATATAAAAATTATTTAAATAACGTTGATTCTGCAGATTCAAAGTGTAGAAGCACATTTATTTCAGGACAGAAAAGAAAATGTAAAACATGTTTTTACATGAGAATTATAACATTATAACATGAAATTATATAAATTGGTTAATATTATCCCATTATAACATTGAAATTATTACACAAAAGAGGAAAATTATCAAGTTATAATGCGATAGTGGTTATTTTCTTTCTTTTCTGGCATGATAGCAATGCGCTTCCAATGCGCAGAGAGAGGAAAAATGGTTTAGTGGTGTGTCCTTCATGATTTGGCCAAATTAGTTTGTCCAAGTTTAAAGATATGCTTTTAAGAGTCAGCAGACAAGATAACAGCAGGGCAGTTTGTATTACATGTTCATAAGTAAAAAAGTAGCATTCTATGGGGAAGGACAAGCGTTGCAACACGAGCTGAAATAATCAAAGTTACTATTGTATTTAAACTACATGACATCGATTTAGGTTCATTACATTCTCTGCATGGCCCTGAATTGGTCCCAGCGTAGAATTTTAGAAATACTTAGAAACACACTTTCACAGTCCCAATTCACCTCTTCCATCTCCCTGAGTTTCTAATTAATTACAACAATCTTTAATCCCTTAAACTCCCACTTCTTTTTTGTGGAGGCCTTTACACAAATAACATACACGCTACACACACCGCTCTGACAATAACTGCAACTGAATTATAAAGAAATCCCATAAGCATATTGTGGATTTTTTTATTAAGATTAAACCATTACTCAATACTAGTTCTTGGATTGCTTCACTTTCATCCCAACAATTCCCTTAGCTTCACTGGGTTTGATAATAGCTGCCAGCTCGCAGAGTTGATAAAAACATGTGCTTATGTCTCCATATTCAACTACTCTACTCTTTTATGACCTAATTTATTATTCATTCTCGAGCACACATGCGCTTCAACAGGACTCATGCTGGTGGTGTGACGCTGCTTGTTGGCGAAGTCGGTGGACTGCTGCATGTATTGCCCTCTTGCTTTTGTGCTAATAACAATCAGTCACAAGTGTTGAGGCTAAAGATTCAGATTTATTTGAAACTCTGCACCAGGACCGCATGAAACCTCTGTCTCAATTTAGCACAGCTTAAGCTGAAGTTCTTGCATTATAAGTTGCCTAAATTATCATTACAATGGAGCATTACTTCTTACCTAAACTCAATCAATGCAGTTGGCTCTCGGGTTTCTGTTCAAATTGAGTTAGTTGTAGTTATTGGTGACTTTGTTAAGAGCTTTCTTTCTTTCATGCCTTCACTCTCAAAAGGAGAAGTCCATTAGTGAAAGTATTTGTGGAATATTCCGAAATGGTACAATAACCCACTGAAAAACAGTAAGATAGAATTATTGCACAGTCCATTCCCACGACATTAATTGGCCGCTGTGCTGAAACAGCATAAACAGAAACCAAGCTGTTGTCCGGAGTAAGCCTGTACCTTGTAAAAATTAATTTTGACTGGATTTACTTACATGCAGATGGAGCTGAAGTCTGAAAGTTGTTGGCTTAAGTAGAAGTAATGACTTCAAGTCCATACTTAACATATGCATCGAATATTCTCTTTCAGGACTCAGGACAGCTAAGAGCTTGGCTCTTAGACCGTCTCAGGTTGTTAGAAGAGCTCTTTGCTCCAGGCTCAGGTCACTTATCCCAGTTCATGACATTTTTATTATTATTTTTTTTAAAGGATCTATATAAATTCACGATGAGAACTTGACAGCCATGAGAGAGAGCATTAAACCTCGACCAAGGTAGCTCAGTTCCACCATGAACTTTTACATGTATGTCTTCCTTCTTAATGCAATTTCTGTCCGCACTTGAATTTCATTGAGGAGTGCACCTTTTTCTAAACAAATCTTATAATGGAGCTCATCTCCCCAGTATCCAGGTCCTCTCTTCTGGAGGAGAGCTGTAGTTCTTCTTCACTCATCACCCTGATGAATACCATGAGCAAGGCTGGGAATCGTTAACATTTAACTGTCTGCGTGGAATAAGCCGGATCCCCACCAAAATCTATTGCAATTGCGTCATTTCCATATCTTACTTAAATATCTGTTGTTCACTCAGTCTCTGCTGTTTCTGCAGGGCTTGTTCTTCTTCAACAAACATTTCCGGTGCACTTTGATGCATGATAATATTCTGAGCTGATCTGGCTGTCTTTGTTCTCTTTTAAACACAATCAAGGGAGGCTATTGTCCTTTAACACATTGGGATTTTAGCGCCAAAATGTGACCACAGTTTCAATGCAAAAGCAAACTGAGACTTTACCCAACACCTTATTTTTAGAACTATAAAGAGTTCTCAAATTATTATTTTTTTTGACTTACGGACTTTCCCCAAACAATACAGTTGAACGCGGTCCGAAAATTATCACCTCACCTCAAAGTCTATTCAGCAGATGTCTTTGGTCTTCATCTTCAGAAAGAATCTTCATCATCAGAAAGAGTTAATTGCCTTGAAATCGTAAAGGTTCACATTAACTTTCGTCTGTGCCCATATTATACTGTAATTGAATTCTTTACTGGGCAACCACCAAAGCCATCTGGTCAGGTTAGTTTGTGATAAAGACTGGAAACAGCTCGCAGAGGCAGCACAATCTGCTCAACACCTCTTAAGAATTTTAATTAGCCTATTCTAACTCAATGGTTGCCTGGAACACTCATGGTGACAACAATACTCCAGGAATTCATGGGTCCTGGCAGTCCCAGACTGAAGAAACCTGCATTTTTCACACTTTGATTCGGTATGAATGAAACAAGAATGTGTTATAGTGAAAGTCTTTATAGTGAAAGTGTTTATAGTGAAAGTGTTCATAGGGATGTTTTTGGAGTGAAAAACGACTCGCCGGCGCAGCTTTGTAACAAACGTTGATGGAAGATGACGTCAAAGTATACATATGGAAGTGGCCCAATTTGGAACCTGGAAAGATGAGTTTCCATATTGCTACAATTTTCCTGCTGTGTGAACCAAGCCAGAGAGAATGAACAGAAGGGGAAGACAGAGAAACAAGAATAGGGGGAGAGGTGACAAACACAGAGCAAGAAACACGATGGCAAATCAGAAAACAAGGGAAGGAAAAAGTAAACAAAGCTAAACTTTCAAAATGAAACGGCAGACACATCCTACAGGAAACAATAAACAAAAATCCTTGAAAATAAACATCAGAACAGGGACAGAACCATGACAATAGCCACCGCATCCCAATTTACAGAGCACCGGAATAATAGTTTTTATTGCTAAGTTGACGTCAACAGCTGCTCAACTACTTTGATAGAATGAATAAGAACATGTATGATAACTTCAAGTTTTTTCTGTTAATACAGCCATAGCCATTTTTTTTTATCATAACAATATATCCAATGGCTATACGATAATGTGGTAGGGGTTATTTCAAGGTTTGGCCCTGCATTGATTTCTTTTTCTTTTAGTTGTTTTGATTCACCCTCAGGTCTCCCATAGCTTCATTTTAGCTACAGCAGGCAATTTATTTGCGTGAAATAGCTCTTAAAATTTGCCGTACGTTACTTGGTAAGCACCGAACGACAGACAGACACGCTTAGCTATTAGAAGGTGAACTGTAGGGGAGCATCTTGTAGCAGAAGAGGCAGATATATCCCAGATGAGTTGTAAATAAAAAGCAGAGAGAGAGTGAATGTTGGACTTTCTCATCATCAGGTGGCCAAAACAAGTGAATTATTATGAACTAAATGGAGATAAAGGAAAAAAAAAATCTCATTGCGTGAATTGTCATTTGATGCCAGCCTTCAATCCCTGTCAGTTTCTGACACTTGGTTCTCTAGGCAGATTCTGGATGTTACCAAAGAAGCGCTGAGGCTTAAAGTCCACGCCTCAGATACATGGAGATATGAGCAAACAGATTTCCTGAACATAATTTCAATTAAGCTGTCATGTTTCTGAAGTAAGAACACTCTCTGTCTCAGGGTCCTCAAAGTTATCTGGATTTGGCCCCAATTCTATTGTTTTTTCCACTCCACTCATGTCCACAGAGAGGCTGATATTGTTCCTATTTACTTGCCTGTAACACTGGGGAATAATCTCAATCTTCTTCTTCCCTCCTTTCGAAACTCATCTCTCTCTCCTGCTTCCCCTCATCCTGATAAATTATGCAGCATTCCACTTTGACGGGAGACTAATTGCTCCACTTCAATGTGCAGCTTGTTAATAATCAACTTGACTCAAGAAAATAATATAAAATAATGAGATAGTGTTATCAGTGAAATGTTCAGCGTAAGATCCTGGTGTCCTAAAACAGGGAATAAATAAAACAACCATAGAAATGCACCGATAAATAAGATAGATGCAAGATTATTCTAAAGTAACACCAGCTCCATCTTTGCATCTGGGCGTTCAGATGCAAAGAGGAAATGTGAGATGCTCTGCCCTGCAGGCATCGGGCCATTCCTCTCTGCGTAGACTTGCCAACAAAGTGAATTAGGAAATACAGTAATATTTGCTTACATTGTAGGACTGGAGCTCTATCTGATACTGGGTATTTTCTGTTGGGGAATCGCTAATGACTCTGTTATCCGGGGCTCGTGGCCTGATTATCTTGACGAATGGAGCAGGACGAATGGAGCATTGACAGCCTTAACTCCTTGCTTCTGTCAGTCTCACTGCTTGTGTGTTTGTTTATGTGTGTGAGAGGGGAGAGAGGACAGTTAATGAGAGAGTTTGTTGAAACCGATTCAGAGAAAAGACTGACAGAAACACACACACATGCTCACACAGAGTCCGATTATGTAAAATGGACCACTACTCCTCTTCTTTCTGTACTGTGAGCTTGCACACTAAGACCAAAACCACTGCAAAGGAGTTCTGGAGTAAAAAATGAGCAGCCGTCTGCCTGACAGCCCACCATCGTGTAGGAGGAGGAGGAAGGCATGCCCAATCTTCTTATCATCCCATTCAGTCCAGTCACATGTATACTGGGTAGCGGGACAGATGCTTTCATATGAAAGCAGATAGAGAGGGAGGAAGAATCAAACCTATGTGAGGGGAAGATAAATGTCTGCATCTTTGCTCATGTTGAACAGTATTATTACCTCGTAAGTAAGTATTGGCAGGCACATATGCAGAGGGAGTTGCTGCCTGTGTTATCATTAGCTTATAGATATTATTGCATGAGAAGATAAATGGTCGGTTATTTGCAGAGCTCCTGCAAGCTTTGCAATATCGAGCATTCAAAGCTTTTCAATACTCAAGTTATTATTCTGGTTTTTGTTTTGTGTACATATTCAGAGTTGACTCTATGAACACACAAATTTCTGAGTGTATGCAAGTGTTTTATAAAGGCTGTATGTCATAAGCAAAGGTAGATGCAGCATGACGTCATTGTAGAACAAATATTCAATTGCACCTTCATGAAGTTAAATTATATATTTATTTCTTTTGGAGTTTTGACTTATTTTTCTGAAAAAGAAAAGAAAAGTTCCACACACTCTATATGCACCTGGGATTTGCAGAATTTGAAAAATACAATAAAATAAAATAAAATACCCTTTTTGTTTAATACTAATAGAAAACAATTAACACTAGCTAATGTGTGATAGCATTAGCTAACTGATGAGGACAAATCTTGACTTCTGATCATTTGAAGAAAAGGAATTAACTCGAGGAGTATCAGTTGTACATATTTAATATACGGTTTAATTACAGACAGATCCGTTATAACAGAGAAGATCCCGGCACGCTCTGGTGCGAGTCTCATCTCCAGCAGGACCATTTTATGCATAAAATGTCAGGGCCAATCATAAGGAAAGACTGAGTGTGGCAAAGGGAATATTTTCATTTCCCTATCACTAACCAAGAAGTGGTTGACTGAGGGACAGGCAAAGATCCCTCACAAGTGTCTGTGTGAGAATTGAATGTGTGTCTGCTCTGTATGTTGTCTCTGTGAGACCCATGCCAAGTTGTCTGGTTGAAACAGCACCTCTTTGGTCCCAAGGGCCTTCAACCCTGTGTACCAAAATACCTCCATTTAAATTCAACAGCTGCTGCTGCAACCCTTTATGCCAATATTTCTTTTGTTACTGGCTCTTGTTAAATCATTTCTCACCTTCAGGCAATCGACTTTCTCAAAAAAAATACTCCACCTCCACCCCTTTAGTATTTCACTCATGCTGTTAATGTTTTTGAGACTGTTTATGCTGATTCTATGTCTTTATTTCCTACTTTCATCACTTCTCCATTCTGTGTATTTCCTCCCTGTCCTGGTTCCACTCATGCTATTCCCTCCACATTCACTATGATCCTCAGTTTCTATTGATTTGGATTTTCTGCAGTCAGTTTGTAATCATCCCATCCCATCCCTTTTTTTTCTTTCTGTTGTGTTGTTTGCGTGTTTGTCTCGTGTTCAGAAGACCGTTACAGGCTGGACAGGACATTTGGGAGTTACGATGTGTGTATGTGTACAAGCATAAATGTATGTTAATTTCTCACATTCTCCCACATATGTAACCACCCCAGCTTTTTGTATCAATGTGAATGCACGTAATTGAACAGGCATGGGTTAAATATACATGAGCTCATCCTTTCTCAAATAAGAAGCTGTTTCAAATACCTAGCCAGACTGCCAGACAGGTTGATGGACATGCGCACAGCTAACAGATGTGTCTGGTACAGAAGATTAGAGCTTTAACAGAGGAGCCAGCAGAAAAAAAAGATAGATGGTAAAGGGTTGTCTTTATCCGGCTTATATAACCGACTCGTTTTTTTTAACCCCACTGAGACAAAATCATGACACCCCCCCTTAAAAGTAGATGTGTACAGCATTACAAATAACTCGTGGGCAACAGAGTTATCGGGCCTAATTAGTTCTGATGGGAAGCATGTTTCTACCCGCAGCTGTAATTAGAACACTTAAACACGGCATTTAATTGTTCAGCTTATTTAGAAATGGAAGACGACAATGCAAAACTGAGGCTATGAGTGACAAATGGAGTTTTTTCGGCCTCAATAACTTAGTGTTAAAAGCAGATTAGAATAGGAGCGGAGTGGAAGATTAAAAAAAAAAGAGTTCTCGGTTCAGACTCTGACAATAACAAGTTTCAGTTAAAATAATATCAACCCAATATATCCATCAAAATATATACTTTAGAAACAAAGGATCAGTTTTGAAACACTCTTTTCTACAATCAAAGAGCCAACTGGTTACAGAATACCAGGCCAAATCCTAAAGCTATGAGAATGCATTAACTTTAATTATGTCATTTTCATTCATTTTTTTTACAATTATTGTGTAATGTTATTTGTTCAAATTGAGGTGAAATATCAAACTTTGGGTCTTGCAACTTTAATTCTGTCAAAAGCTTGACCAGCCCTCCAAATGTATTTTTCTGGTAGTATTGGCCCAATTACTGATCTGTGATATATTGAGGATGGTACACACCCTATTTACTCAGTTAGGGTGTTTTTCCACACCCTAACTGAGTAAATTTCCTAAATTTTACACTAGCACCAGAGAGGACATACAGGGTTAATATTTTCCAAATCACATCTCTTCATAAACGGCTATTGAATATTCAATAAAATGCCACAAATGCTTTGTAGGGAACCTAAGGTGTTTGTCACATTATTGGTGTCTTCAGTTTTCTCAACTGTACATTAATAGGCACATTAGAACTCGGACAGTTTTTCAGTTGGCCCATATTCACCTGAGATAGAGTTTATGAACTATCCATAAAAGTAGCGGTGCCATCTCTGTCCTTGGACACAAATTTTCAACATTTCTTTTTTTTTTCTGTGAGATTATTGAAGTTTATTTCAACTTGATGAAAATCACAGCAGAAGGAACTTAATCTTCTTACAAAGGTATGAATAGAACAGGACCCATGCAGCTTTGATGGATTTAAAGCTTACTTATGCAACACGAGGCTCCCACTCACTCGACCACCCTCAGGACTGTAAAGCTGTTGTGTCCAATATAAATATCCTGACTGATATACACTACATCCAGATTATATAAGGAGTCTTCATTATCCTCTGATGTGCTGAATAAGAAACATCCATTCTGTAGGCTTGAAAGACACAAAGCGTTGTCATTTTTCTGTGCTAAGGAATGGATCAAGATGTAAGAAGAACACGTATGTCTGGTCGGTATCTGGTATGGCCCGGGTATGCCACAGGCTGATGGCAATAATTATAGGCAGTCAAGAAAGTCACAATGCACAGCCCAGAGCCTAAGTCACAAAACACCTCACAATACAAGGAGGGCTCAATCAAAAGTCCAACAATAAGACTGTGTATGTGAGGATTAGGAAGCACCAGATCCCTAATTCAAGAGAAAACATGAATACATGAGGAAGATGGCCTCTGGAATGAAGTCCTAATACAATGTCTCAGGTAAGACATAGGGTGATGACAGAGACAAGGAAATGGCTTACACCGTGAAAGGATACCAGTGGCAAGCACAGCACAAACATTCTGATCATGGCTCATGAAGAAAAAACAACGGATCCATAAAGTCAGCGCTGCCAAAGCAGGCAGGATCCGAGGTGCAGACTGTACAAAGATGCCCCTGAGACAGTCCTACACATAGAAATAAGGTTTAACGGGAGGCACTGACCAAAGTGTTTGAGAACAACAGAGACAAGATCATACGGGACTTCAAGTTCGAGACTGACAAGCAGCTGTTGTCGAACCAACCAGACATAGTGGGGATTAGTGAGGAAGAGAAGGGGGTTTTGTGTGTCCTGGGTCACATTAACATCAGGAGGAGGCGGCTAGAGAAGACTGAGAGGTACAAGGGAAGAACTAGGAACAAGATACGATGCAAACGTATCCTCAAACGTCCAGGCACCTTTGCCTTTTTATGAACTCTATATGTTGGCGTACCAAAGCACACACACACTTGTTTACACAGTGGACATTTAAGTTTATTAGTAGTCAAACATGTTAGCCGTGTTAAACATGTTTGACTAGCAAGACTGTACTAATCTCATTCCCAGCATTCACCTGATGTATGACTAAATATGTTGGACTGGATATCTGGATGGATTTGTTTTCCAGCTAAATGATTCTGTCTCGCTAATTAATTACTTTTGTGGCGATCACCTGTGTCAAATTATTATATCTCTGCTCGGTTGTGCGACTTGTTTAATGGCTGATATGCTTCATTCCTCACTTACTACCTGACCCAGGACCTGCATCAGTCAGAAAAACAAATATCTCAATTTTCCTCCATTCATTCTGCACTCATACAGTCTTTTTCACATGATTACCGGTCACTGGTTTCAGGTCATCTACTGCTCTCTCTGCATTTCACTCCTCTGCTGTACTCCTCCACTCCTATTCTCCTCTTCACTCCACAAGGCCTCACTTCCTTGAATGCTGCCTCTAATGGTCTCACCTTTAACGTGATCGCCCCCCCCTCTAGCTGTGGCCCAAGGCTTCAGGCTTCAGAGGATGCACCCACATAAAACAAACTCAGCTCAGTATACATGCCTCTCTGAAGAGATAGATGGGTCACTTAGTGTTTGAAGCGTTCTCTGCGCACAGACAGACACAGACTCCATAAAGCATGTTCACTGTGAATAAAGGAAATTTTGTTGTGACACTTGTTTATGGTGACAATATGGCTTTAAATAATGTTTTAGTGACCGTGATGTGAGAAGTCTCCTGCTGTTTACACACACTCACACACACCTGTGTAGTTTGTTTCACAAGCTTCCCAGGATTTAACAGCAAATCGCTGGGGGGGGAGGATGAAGTGTTGACAGTAATTTAAAGCTCTCTTCAACCTGTCTGCTTCGCCATGCAGCTGACTGTGTTTGTGTTGGTCTTCACAGGGAAAGTCCTACGTCTTTGACCAGGTGTTCCCCGCCAACACCACTCAGGAACAGGTCTACAACACCTGTGCCAAGCAGATTGTAAAAGGTGATTCTTGAGCATGTTTTGCCTTTTCTGAACCACCCTAAAAGCGAGTGTGGAAAATATCTTGCGCTGGTTCTGAATGGAGCATAAAAAAGACACTGATTTTCGGAAAATAATTGCTTTTTCAGCAAAGGAAAATGGAAATAATAACACCAGATGAATCTTGGAGCAGGGCTCGGAAAGGTTCAAGGTTAGCGATTTATTAAAATGAAGGAATTAGATAGAAAGTGAGATTTCTTTTATATTGCCAGTGGGAAATTCAAGTAAAGCAAGGCCAGACAAAGGTCTGGAGACAAATATCCATGTTTAAACTTTCTAATCCTGTCCGACTGTCAGTCACCCTATGTTCTGTTTCTCTGTCCGTTTCAGTGTCTGTCTCTTTAACTCGTCTCTGGCTTTTTTCTCTATGTTTTCCCTCTGTGGGTCTATGTAATCTAGCGATCTTATCTCCATCCGTCTTTATTTCCTGTCAGCGACAGATGCTTTATTCTGTCTCACAATGACCAGCACGAAAGAGTGCTTCATGTTTCCATCTGATAGGCTTTGAGATTAGTGTGTGGTCAGCTGACCCTTTGGAGCAATGTGTGTTTCCTCATCCATGTATGAGTTTTAAAGATGCTTAATTGACTGTGTCAGCAATGTGATTTTTGAACTGAGACATAACTATGGCGCTCAGAATGGCAGTGGCACCGCAGGTAGATGATGTTTATTGTCTGCAACCAAAGAAGTTTTTCAGCGACTAACCAAGCTTAAATAACACAAGTACACAGCAAGTTTTCTGATGCACAGTTTGATCCATTTTTGGAGCCAAAAGGTCAAAATTGTATCTTTGACTGAGTGTGTTTCTGTCTTCCTGTCATACCTGTCTACAATGTGTAATTCTGTCAGAATTTTATCATATGGGACTCCTAAATCCATTATTTATTTTCCAACTCGTAATTTCTGTCTTAAACTTGCCCTTCTTCTAACTAAAGATGTACTGGAAGGATACAATGGGACAATCTTTGCCTACGGGCAGACGGCTTCTGGAAAAACACACACTATGGAGGTACAGTATTTCTAAATAATTCAAAAGGTAGACTTCTTACTTTGGCCAACATATATATCGAGAAACCGAGTAGAGTATTTACTCCTTTCCTTATCCTGGCAGCATATCGCTCTCCATCACTGTCATCTTATATCTCATTTTGTCACACTTGTGTTATAAGTAACCCTATTTACAACTCCCTCGGGGAAAAAATCTAGCTCCTTTTATCCAAGCTCTTCTGCTTTTCTCTGTTTACTATTCTCTGCGCTTAATTCATCTCCGGGTCAGCATTTATCCTCCTCTTACCTTTACATTCTTATCTCGTCTCTTTCTCCTTGCAGGGGGACCTTCATGATTCTGAGGGAATGGGAATCACACCCCGGATCTCAGAGGACATTTTCGAACATATATTTGCCATGGATGAGAACCTAGAATTCCACATTAAGGTTGCTGTCAATTTCCATATATGTGTCAGTTCATGTGTGCCGCTGTAACACCGAGATGTTTTCAAACGTTTTTTTTCACTAGAAAAAACATTCTGGGAATTCAGACCCTGATGTAATCTAGCTGGAACCACCCTAATGATGAATTAACCCAGATAATCCCGTAATATTTGTCAAGCTTTTCTCCCTTTTACACTATAGTGTGTCCTCTAATAGAGGATAATACCTCATCATACCCCGAGGTGGGCAGATTACCGCAAAACCATTTTACAAAATTGCACAATAGGCACATCCTCCCTTTACAATGAGAACCTTCATATCCCCCCTCTATCTGCAGCCCCACCTTTTGTCTGTATCTCCTGTATTGTTCTTAACATCGATCAACTCTTCTATGTTTGTTTTTGTTTGCTGCAGGTTTCCTACTTTGAGATCTACATGGATAAAATCCGGGACCTGCTGGATGGTGTGTTACACATTGAACGCGTGGCTTTAAAACAAAAAAACTCACATTTGTGAATACTGAACAGTTCTCTTGCAGTAAAATGTTGGAATTTCAAACTCTTAGCCACTGATTCAATCTTTGAGGAATACCATGACCTGGATGAATGGAAATCCACGCAGACATAGCAACATACAATGCTGTGAAAAAGTTTTTGCTCCCTCCTGTTTCCTCTACATCTGTGTGTACCTCACACTTAATTGTATTTGGATCTTCAAACAAAATTTTACATAAAAAACAGATGCAACCTGAATAGACAAAATATTGAATTTCGAAGAAAAAAAAAGAATAATTATATCACAAAATTTTATACCCGCTTAGACCTTGGTGCGAGGAAAAACTGGATTGATTCCTGGTAAGGTCGATTGTATATTTCTGACATTAGGGAGAGCTTTACGTCCAAAGGTTTTTTTGGCCACTAGCCCTCAACCCCTGGTACTATTGAGTCCAAATTTTGTGACCGTATCTATCCGATTTTACTCCAAAAGTTCATATTTTACTTACTGGTGTGCTTTTTTTCCCCAGCCATAATTCTTATAACTATTCTTCCGATTTACTCCAAATTTGGTCAATATGCAATCGACTCAAGGAAATCTATCTTCCATATCATAGTTTACTCTAATAGTTCATATTTTACTCACTATGCTGATATTTTTTTCTACACAAACACTGTTTTTCGGAGATGACTTCATATTTAATTTCAGGAGAAAATAAGGGGGATTGCTTGTACAATGACGGGGATTGTGGGTTTCTCCAAGATATACCCTTGCTGTCGGGAATTCAAATGACAGCATGGGCCTAGTTAAATAATTTATTGAGGACAGTATACTGAGGAGTAGTGGGTTGCACAGTTGCCCTACAGTAAGAGCGGTGTCATTCAAATCCGCCTGGGAACATGAGGCCTTTCTGTGTTCAGTATATACTCAGTATATCTTTTCACAAACCAAAAACATGCAACATAGGTGATTTGATAACTCTTACATCCTTTGGTGCAACATTGAACATGAATAGGTTTGTTGTTGCATTGTTCCTGCGACAAACTGGAGAAATGTCTGCGGTTTAATCCAGTCAGTCTCCCGCCCAGTTTCAAGTGGGATAGGTCACAGCAACCCCACATCCCTTAATAGGATAAGTGGTTCCAGGAATGAATGAAACTTCTTTATTGAAACAAATATGATATACAATGCTATGAGAGCATGTATGAAAAAGTATCAGCCCAAAAGAAACCACATCAAAAACAAGAAAAAAAAATCAATGACTCTCTCACCTGGACCAGACTTACCCAGACCTGATTACCATCTGTCCCGTGCAATCAAATCATCACTTAAACAGACTTAAACAGTTCATTTTCAGAACATGTTCAGAAAGATCTGAGACACAGCTGGCTCATACGTCTCCACAGTAGCACCCTATGCAAATATAGAATCATTACTACCATCAGTAGACCATCACTAGAAATTTGAGGAAAGATAAAAAAGAAGTTGATTGAAATACTTCAGTCTGGGAAGGGTTACAAAGACCAACAGCCAGACACATTTACACATTGAAAATTCTTTGAACGTTAGTGAACCTTGCTTGAGCGGAACATGAATTCTGCTCTCGACCAAAAAATTCTAAAGGAGAATGTCAGGGGATCATTTTGTGAGTTGAAGCTCAAGCACACCTGGGTCAAGCAATATGACAACAATCACATGAAATCAAGTCCACCTCTGAATTAATCAAAAGAACCAATAATGCTAACAAACCCTCCCTTCAAGCAGTTCTGTAAAGGGAAGTGGGCCTAGATTCCACTCCACACAAAGATGACAGACACTGACCTCCAATAACTGGACGTATTTGGCTGCAGTTGCTGTTGCAAAATGCGGCACAACAAGCTATTAAGGTCGGGGGGCCAACAATTTTTCATGCTAGTGTTTCACAGTAGGTATTGGACAAAATTTTTTGCCTTATCCAATAAAATTGTTATCAGGATAATATTAAAAACTATATTATAATTTATTATATATATATATAATTTACTTATAAAACAAACTAAGATAATTTAATTTTTAATTGATGATGATGAATGTAATTGCTCAACTATGAGGGTGTTAAATCTGCTTTAGGCAATCTTGAGTAGCACATACATAGAAGCACTGCCAAACTGTAGTTTGTCTTCACCGACTTATCTAAGCAATGAAAAATGATGAAGCGGCCTGGACGGGGCGGGATAGGCTGCATCCTCCTGATCACATCTTTAATCGAGCCAAAGACAGTGGTGAAAGCCCCTCTCTGTATGCAGGGTAGGTCGAAGCAGCTGAGGAACATTTAAGCTATCATCTCGACAACAAGCGAGATAAATTGAAGCAGCACAGATCACAGCACCCTGCTGAGGTGCTATCACAGAGAAAATGTGACTAGAGGAGGATAAAACATACAAATACTAATCCTCCAATGAATAAAACTGCCTCTGTAATCTTGTGAAATTTAATTAAAATACACATGATTGGACTCTCAGTGCAGGAATTAGGGACAGCCAACAAATGTGTATGTTGTTCAATGCATTAGCTGAGGCATGTGCTCAAACCCTGAATGACTCAAAGGCAAAAATAGTTCAGCTCCACTAAAACATTTATAACCCTCATAGCCTCAGAGTGTCACATGGCCTAATCTTCGAGTCTGACTCACGTATGTGACGGGGGCGTAGTCAACTCTGATTATAGCTGATTATAGTAGTGCCAAACCTGAACAAGAACACACACACATGCACACACACACAGACACACACACACATGGTGTTTGATTTGGTAACACAATGACCTCTCTCCTTATCTGGGTTCTTACCCTAGTGACAAAAACCAACCTGTTGGTGCACGAAGACAAAAACAGAGTCCCCTATGTGAAGGTGAGTCTTCAGCTGCATCCCCATTTGTTATGCAGATTCTTACATGTTTCTTGTTTTGTGGATGAGTGTAAAAAGAATATCTATGCACAATGGAAAATCCTATTTGAGAAGTGATTTAGATAATTGACATTATT